>JAQHUG010000036.1:3024573-3080988 GCA_028555095.1 Dicrostonyx torquatus
TTTTGTCACTATGCCTCATTTAACTCTGATATTTTAATATTCCTCTCTAAGGGATATATATATTATCTCTAATATATTGCTAAATTTGAGATAACCTATAGAACCCAAGAGGCTAAATCAGTAGGGTCATGAGTTTGAAGCCAGCTTGAACTATAGAATGAGTTCAAGGCCTATATGAATTTTATAGTGAGACCAAATCCCAATTAATAACAAGTATTACCAAAGTCATTTAAATATATGCAAAATAATAGAATATTTGCCCAACATATTAAAAAACCCTGGTTTTATCTCATGTGGCAAAATGAATACTAGTTTTCCTTTTAATTTATTAATTTTTGTGGAGTTTGTTTGTTGTTGATGTTGTGTGGATGGAAACCAGGGCCTCCTCCAGTGAGACTATCATTAGGTTACATCCGCAGCAGCAAGAATAAATAAGTTTATTTGCAATATAAGCAACATTGCAGTCATCACGTTGTACACATTGTCTCTCAGTCTGAGGAGGCAAGTGTGGTGGCTCACACCTGCAAGTCCAGTACTCAGGAGCTGAGGCTGGAGGACCACTATAAGTTGGAGATCAGCCTGGTTTACATAACAAGTATCAGTCTAGATAGGACTACATAACATAACCCTGTCTCAAAAAAAAAAGAATGAATAAAAAAAAGAAAAAAGAAATTAATTTTAAAATAGAATTTCTTGATACCACTTACATTTTTTTCCATTACACGATTTTCAGGAATTCTATGGCATCCTCAGAAGCCAGCGCTCTTTCTCACTCGGCTCCTTCCCCTCTTTTTCTCTCCTCTCTTGCACTAGTTAATTTTCATTGCAGGAATAAAATACCATGACCAAAGGCAAATGAGGGAAGAAAGAGTTGCTTTTGGCTAATGGGTCATTCTAAGATGACGTGGTAACAGGTGGGTGGAGCAAAGTCAAAAGGTCACGTGCACATCGCCAAGTGTATAGAGGAAGCAGAGAGTGGATAGGAAGCCGGGGAAGGATGGACGCTCTCAAACCCACCCCTGGTGGCATTCTTCCTTCAGCAAGGCTCTGCTTTGGAAAGGTTTAAGCTTCGCAAACTATGCCGACCAGGACCAGGTGCTCAAATACTGAGCCTTTAGGAGACAGTCAAGCTTCCACACCCCTCTGTATCCCCTCCTCCCCCCGCTTCATCTTTCTAGTTTGTAAAACACTTACTTTAATTAATTTTTTAAAAATTTTAATTTTTTTTTTAAAAAAAAGTAACCTTTTTTTTAAAGATAGGGTTTCTCTGTTATGTAGTTCTGGCCGTCCTGGAGCTCCATATGTAGACCTTGAACTCACAGACATCCACCTGCCTCTGCCCCGAGTATAAAGGTGTGAGAATAAAGGTGTGTATTACCACACCCAGCACGGTTACTTTAGCTTTTATTATGTGTCTTGGTACACTCGTGGACATCAGGGGACAACTAAGCAGGAGTTGGTTTTTTTCCACCATATAGCTCCCCCAAATCCAACTCAGGTCACCAGGCTTGGTGGCATGTGACTTTACCAACAGGTAGGTATAGCTCACCAACCACAATAAATGGTTATTTTAATCAAACGAGTAGGGTCCATAGTCTCAATTCTCTTTGGGCCACCAGCTCACAAAGAATGACATGGAGAGACATGGAGAATTCTTCTTCTTTTTTTTTTTTTTTTTTTTGGTTTTTCAAGACAGGGTTTCTCTGTGGCTTTGGAGCCTGTCCTGGAACTAGCTCTTGTAGACCAGGTTGCCCGAACTCACAGAGATTCACCTATCTTTGCCTCCTGAGTGCTGGGATTAAAGGCGTGCACCATCACCGCCCGGTTGGAGACTTCTTATTAATTATAAAAGCTTGGCCATAAGTTAGGCTGGTCATACTAGCTCTTCCAACTTAAATTAACCCATGTATGTTAGCCTACATTCTGCCACTTGGTGTTACCTCTCTTCCATTTTACAACTCCTGTCTCCTCTCGGTCTGGCTGATGACTCCTCCTTTCTTCTTCCCAGAGTCCTCTCTGTCCCTGGAAGTCTGCCTATACCTCCTGCCTCGCCACTGGCCATTCAGTTCTTTTATTAAGCCAATCACAGTGTCACATTTTCACAGTGTAAAGAAATTTTCCACACTAGGCCTCCATTTCTGTTTCTCCTGTACCAGATATTTATTTATTATGGTTTTTTTTCTATATTTAATCATGCTTACCCTCTTGAACAATTACAAAACCTTCAAGACATCCACCAAGAAGCTAAAATTAAATTTCTAGCCCATAAATATTGGAAGTTCACAGCATTCTTTATTTTCTAGATGCTATGTTGTAGTACCTTATTAAGAAAGTCATTTTGGGGCTGGAGAGATGGCTCAGTGGTTCAGAGCACTTGCTGCTCTTCCAGAGGTCCTGAGTTCAATTCCCAGCAACCGCATGGTGGCTCACAATCATCTATAATGTGATCCAGTGCCCTCTTCTGGCCTGCAGGCATACATGCAGACAGAACACTGTTATATATAAGTAAATCTTTAAAAATAAAATGAATTTCGGTTATCTAAAACTTTAAAAGAATAAATAAAATAAAATGAAAGTCATTATATATCAGGAATGTCACTAAATATGTAGAACTATGCTTGCAAACAAGGATGAAACATTCAGACTACATGCTTAGTTCATACAGAGTATGGGTTCTGCTCTAACACTGTATGGACCTTCTGAACTACTGATGTAGGTAGAAGAGATGCCAGAACAATGGTTAAGAGTGTTTGTTGCTGGGCTGGAGAGATGGCTCAGTGATTAAGAGCATTGCCTGCTCTTCCAAAGGTCCTGAGTTCAATTCCCGGTAACCACATGGTGGCTTACAACCATCTGTAATGAGGTCTGGTGCCCTCTTCTGACCTGCAGACATACACATAAACAGAGTATTGTATACATAATAAATAAATAAATATATTTTAAAAAAAAAAGAGTGTTTGTTGCTCTTGCAAGGACCTGGGCTCAATTTCCAGCCCCTACATGAGGCTCAAAACTGTCTGTAACTCTAAGTTCTGGAGATCCAATACCCATTTCTGACCTTGGAGCGCACCAGGCATACAAGTGGTACACAGACATACACGCAAGTAAAACACCCATACATATAAAGTAAAAGTTTGTTTTTTTGTTTTTTTGGTTTTTTTTTGGTTTTTCGAGACAGGGTTTCTCTGTGGCTTTGGAGCCTGCGCTGGAACTAGCTCTTGTAGACCAGGCTGGTCTCGAACTCACAAAGATCTGCCTGCCTCTGCCTCCCGAGTGCTGGGATTAAAGGCGTGCGCCACCACCGCCCGGCAGTAAAAGTATTTTTTAAGGAAAAATCTAGTGGCCGGGAATGTAACTGAGTTGGTAGGGTGCTTTGAGAGTATACATGAAGCCCTGAGTCAGGTTACCAGCATTGTCCCTAATTTAGCACGTGGCCAGTGGAAGCAGAAAGATCAGAAGTTTGAGGTCATCCCCAGCCAGCCTGACATACATGAGGTCCTGGTTCAAAAGTTAATATAAATAAAGTACTAACACAATTTTTTTTTGGTTTTTCAAGACAGGATTTCTCTAAAACTAGCTCTTGTAGACCAGGCTGGCCTCGAACTCACAGAGATCTGCCTGCCTCTGCCTCCCGAGTGCTGGGATTAAAGGCATGTGCCATCAACACCCGGCTGTAAAACAAAATCTTTTATTTTATTTTTATTATTATTATTATTATTTATTTTGTAAAACAAAATCTTATACAGCTTATTATCTCAGGAACCATGGAGGCAGAGTCTGGAAGACTGACAAAGGTCCAAGGCCCTCCTGGTCAACATGCCAAGTTCCAGGCCAGACAGAGCTACCTAGCAAGACCCTGTATCAAAAGAAAAGAAGAAAGGCTTATATTGTTGAGCATGCTGGTGTGGATAACTGCAATTCCAAAAAATTGGGAGATGCAGGACCCAAGATCAGGAATGTAAGAACACCACCAGGTACAAAACAAGCCTGAGTCCCACCTGTGCTTACATAAGACACCGCCCCCTCCCCTCCAAAACCAACCTCAAACAACTGGGACTTAGCCAAATAAAGTAAACATTTAGATAATTCCTATTACCTGTAGCGACTAAATGGCATACTCTATGTCCCTTAGCTCAGGAGAAAAGAAAGTGTCTCCTCTGGTGGAGTCCTTGGGGTCAGGCCTGTGGGACGGCTGTGTCATGTGAGCATGAGTGGCAGCCGCGTCTTGTGTGGCTTCTCTGCAGAATGGTCCTCACAGCTGTATATTTTAATTGACTGTGAAAGAGCTCTAGCGATGTAGCTCATTGGAAGAGTGTGTGCTTAGCATGCACAGGACCCCTGATGGCTCTGTCTCCAGCACCGTGCACTCACTAGCATGGACAAACAGTAGACTTAATTTCTATGTTCAGCCAGTTGATCAAATCGCTGAAATCCAAATACAGCAGAAAACGTCTATCATATAAGATCTTTGGTCATGGGTTTGTTATTAACTGTCGTTTCAGAAAAAGAAAGAGGGAAGTCAAGTTGATTATGTGATTCTTGGAGCAAACATTTATACAGACAGGAAACCGGACTGAGTTCTCTGTTCTAATGTTTGTGTTTGTTTTGTTTCATTTGGAATATAGAGTCTCACTTCTATAACTCTGGCTGGACTGGAACTTGCTGTGTAGACCAGGCTGGCCTCACACTCACAGAAATCCACCCGCTTTTGCCTCATGAGTGTTGAGATTAAAGACATGTGCTACCAGGCTTGGCCATTTTTAATGATTCTCTGTGTGTGTTGCTTTAGAGGAGCCGAGGTCAACGGTTTGGGCAGAGCTAAACCCATTGTTACACTTTCTTGGGCACCATAATTGCCGTTAATTAATTTATACATAGTAATATTGTTATTTATGTATTAATTAGGTATGTTTTCTTTCAGACAAGATCTTATATAGCACAGGCTATCCTTAAATTCACTGTATAAGCAAGGTTTTATGAGTGATAGCATTGTGAGTTTGCCCAACATGATGCCTGCTTTTATGAGATACTAGGAATCCGGTCTGCTGGTTGAGCTGCATTCTAACATGAAATCAATCTACCTATCTCTATCTATCTATCTATCTATCTATCTGTCTGTCTGTCTGTCTGTCTGTCTGTCTGTCCGTCCGTCTGTCCATCCATCTGTCCATCCATCCATCTATCCATCTATCCATCCATCCATCCATCCATCTATCCATCCATCCATCCATTCATCCATCCATCTATCCATCCATCCATCCATCTATCCATCTATCCATCCATCTATTTATCTATCCATCCATCCATTCATCTATTTATCTATCCATCCATCTATCCATCCATCCATCCATCTATCCATCCATCTATTTATCTATCCATCCATCTATCCATCCATTTATCTATCCATCCATCCATTCATTTATTTATCTGTCCATCCATCCATTCCTCCATCCATCTATCCATCCATCCATCCACCCATCTATCTAGCTATCCATCTATCATCTGTCTATTTATATCTATCTAAGTATTTATCCATCTACCATCTGTCTATCTATCATCTATTTATCATCTGTCTGTCTGTCTGTCTGTCCTTCTATCTAGGTGTTTTGTGTCTGTGTGTGCACATGGTTTATGTACAAGTGTGTACACAGAGTCTAGAGAAGGCTGTCTGGTGTCCTGCTCTACCATTCTTTCTCCCTTATTTCCTTGAGCTATCTCTTCAGCCTCTATTTTGTTTTGGTTTTTGAGACAGGTTCTCCTGAAGTCCAAGCTGGCCTCAAACCCATTTTGGAGCTGAGGATGACCTTGAACTCCTGACCCTGACTCACTAGCTTCCAAGTGATGGACTAAGAGGCTTGCACTATTCTATCAGGTTTTTTATTTATTTTATTTTTAATCTATAATTTCTTATTTGATTATTTTTTGTTTGAATGTCTGGCTTACATGTTTGTCCTAGCTACCCCATGTGTGCAGTGTTCTCAGAGACCAGAGAGCATTGGATTTCTTGAGACTGTGAGCCACTATGTGGGTGCTGGGAACCAAAGGTGGGCCCTGCAGAAGAGTAGCCAGGGCTTTTAACTGTTTAGTCATGGATCAAGTTCCTATTTATTTTTCAGAGGTAAATTTGTTTTTATTTTCTGCATGTGAGTGTTTACCTGGACGTATGTATATGTGCCATGAAGGTGCCTGGTATCCTTGCAGAGGCCTAGGAGCAGGAACTACAGGCAGTTGTGAGCCACAGTGGAGGTTCTCGAAACTGCATCTGGGTCCTCCGGAAGAGCGGCAAGGGCTCTCAACTGCCAAGCCATCTCTTCAACACCCAAATTTGTTTGCGTTTTAAAGATTCATTTTTTTTCTTTCGTTTTGAGACAGGGTCTCACTGAGCAGGTCTGTCTGTCCCTAGGAATTCACTTTGTAGACCAGGCTGGCCTTGAACTCACAGAGATCTGCCTACCTCTGCCTCCCTTCCTGGTGCTGGGATTAAAGGTGAGCACCACCATGCCTGGCCAAGATTGTTTGATTTCTATTTCCTGGCTGTGGGTGTCTCGCCAACCTGTCTGCCCGTGCACTGTATGTATGGGGTCCAGAGAGAGCATTAGATGCTGGAACTAGAGTTTATGAAAGAGGCTGTTCCTGCTCTCTGGAGCTCGCACAGAATCCCTGTTCTCTACAGAGGCGGCAAGTGCTCTTAACCACTGAGCCATCTCTCCGGGCCATCGAAACTTATTTTTAAATACCTGTTTTATTTTCTTGACTACATTGCATCAAATTCTCCCTTTGATTTGCTCCCATGGCCTGTGCCTCCAAAACAGAGTATGTGTTCCATGAAGGCTCCATCCCTACTGTCAAGGAAATAAAAAGTTAGAAAGTGGCTGTTGTATTCCCATTCCCCAAAATGCCTGCGGTGCCCAGCACGGAACAGCTGTGTTCATTCCTTCCCCTCCCCCCACAAACCTGTGATCAGTGCTGGGAAGAAAAGAATAAAAATAACAATCGCTTTTTGATATCTTCATACTGAATTTTTACTGGAAATGAATTTTAATGACTAATTAGATAAACCTTTCTTCTGCGTCTCTGAGAAAGCAGAAAGAGCCATTTTTCTGTCTCTTCATTGCCGGGTACGTAAACACTTCTGAAACATAACATCTTTTCCCAAAGTCACAAAGTTCTTCTGCTGGGTATGAAGCCTATAACCTCTTCTAGAGACTGAAACAGTGTGACTGCTGTAAGTCTGGGGCCAGCCTGGTCTATGCTTCAAGTTTCAGGCCTGCCGGGGCTACACAGAGACACTTGCTCACAAAAGGAAAAACCAAGTTTCTCTTTTGTGAGGTTGGCTTGACGGCACTTCTGCCCCTGACTGGTCCTGGGATACACAAGTGGGTCAGCTCGTGCTAGGGTCTACACTGGACAACAGAAAAAGGCGAGATGGCCAAGGGCACAGAACACCCCTCCCAATCTCCCCCCACCCCCCACCCCCGAGAGCCAGGTTGCTGAAGAGTCCCATTGTTAAAATAGTTCTGCCGTGGCGAGTGCCAGAGCCCCTCTTGTGCCTCTCCCAACCTCAAAGAAAAAGCTGCCCTTCAGTGTCCTGTCGTGAGCCCCCCCCCCCCGGTTTGTTGTCTTTTTCCTCCTCCTAAGGATCCTCCTAAACTGTTGTGCCCCATGTAAGGAACTGGGTCTGAGTAGTTCTCCATCTCCCTCCCCCCACCTCCTTTTTTTTTTTCACAAAAGAACCAGCCAGGTGGGTACAAGTGGGTAGATCTGAGAGGCGTTCCAGGGAAATATGGTCAAAATGTATTGTTTTATGCATGAAATTCTCAACAGAATTAATTAAAATGTTACGTTCTAAACACCAAAACCCCATATGTGCAGGCCTACAGTTCCAGCACTCGGCAAGCTAAGACTGGATGTGTGAAGTTTGAGGTCAGCTTCAATCACAAGGCGAAACCTGCCTCAAAGTAAATAGCCAAAGAAACAAAACCGTGCAGGCAACTCAGGTGCTAGAAGGCTCCCCTAGCACGCAAAAGGTCCTCGGCACCATATGGCACATAACTGTCACCCCATTTCAGGAGGTCTGGGACACATTCGAGCTCGTCTCAATGATTAATTAATTTAAAATAAGGTAAAAAGCTTATGTAGCCTGTAACGCTGGTGCAGAAGTCAGAGAACTGATGTAATTATTAAGGCAGCTTGGTTTTACGTATCAGGATAAGAAAGGGAAAGAGGGAGGGAAGGAGAGAGAGAGAAAGAAAGAGAGAGAATACCAGCATATTCTATTCCTGGGAAGTCCCTGCCGGCCCTGTCCTGTCTTACTCACCACCTTGTGACTAGATAGTAAGTCTAGGACACTGGGGGCAGGGAAGGGAACAGGATTAAGGTCCACCTGACCTTCACACAAAACTCTGTCCTCTGGCTTCCTACTAAGAAAGGTGCTATGTAAATCTGTTCTGTCTTATCGTCCTTATCTCTGAATCAGACCCAGCTTCTTTGAAGAGAGAGGATTGAGGGGCTGTGTTGAGCCCTCACGTGTCCACCATTGTAAATACTCGGCCTTTTTTTGTGGTAAATGAGATGTACATGTATCTTGGACTCTTGATACATTGAAAAACTCGTCCTTTACCTTTCTCCTGGCCCTGAGATTCCTCTCCAGTCCTTGTTCAAACACAGAGACCTTCTCCCAGAAGACTTTAAAGACTAAATAATTTGAGCAGAAAGTCCTTGTCACTTTGAGAGCGACTGGCTGTACTGACAAGCTCCAATAGGGCAACTGTTTATGGTTCTAAGTTCCAAGGATTTTTTTTCTGAATAAATAGATAAAAGAAATGGCCCTTCAGCTCTTTTCTTTTGTTTGTTTGTTTGTTTGCCTTTCGGAACAAGAGTTCCTGTAATTCCATAAAAGTTTATCTTGATGTAACTTCATACTTCCACAAAAAGCTGGAAGAACCTTGCAAGCCTTGCTCGTTTACCTCTGCCCTGGTTGAGTGTCAGCACCCCGCGGGGATTTGATTTCCCTGAGCAGTAGTGAGCACTCCACAGATATCGTTTCTATTTCTGCCAAAGGGTTTTTACTTTTCTACTTTAGTAGTTTTGTTTTGGTGGGGGCAGGGGCGGTGAGCACGTGTTCTGGCGAACTCATCGACGTCAGAGACTGACTTTGGAATCAGATCTGTCCATCCACCTTTACCTGGGTTCCAGGGATCCAACTAAGGTCATCAAGCTTGCATCAAGGGGTGGCAAATGCCTTTATCCTTTGAGCCACCTCACAAAACCTGCTGCCAAAGGTTACAATGCACATTTCCTAAAAGGGACATTTTCTTACCCAGGCACGTAAGCGGTTGACATCAGGAAATTAGCATCGGTACAATACTATTATCTAATCAAGATGTTCTTCAGATTTCACCCATTGTCCTAATGATGCCCTCTGTTGCCCAAGAGAACTCCAGATTATTCATGAAAGCGCCTGCCAAATCCTCCAATCTCGCCTAATCTAGGACAGTTCCTCAGTCTTCCTTTATCTTCCGTGGCTTGTTTTGTAGAGCTCATATCAGTTATTTTGTAAACTTTCCCTTCGTCAAATATCCCTTTGATCCCTATCCTCCAGCATTCGCCTGTCTCCTGAAGCTAGGTGAATAAAGTAAATCCCATTTTTATGCCCCCCCCCCTTCTAGCACCATTTCCGCAGAGATGTGAGCACCTGTGAGCACTTGGAGCCGTAGCCCTTCATCCTTGAAGTCAGGATAATTAGACCTACATCACAGGCTAGGAAGAAGATGAAAGCAAGTGACATATTTAAAAAGAATTCACCCAATGCGTGGCAAGGTCACTTGTTTTTCCTGTGCTTTGGTTCCTCAGTTCTTTATCACCAATGGGCCACACATAAGCGGTGTTATTACACGTGGTTGTAAAACCCAGGCTCTAGAACGGCTGAGACCCAGGTCGATAATCGGCACCACCGTCAAACGGCTTGCTACTGCTAATCCCATGGTCAGTCAAAGCAGCTGAGAGGTTTCCTGCTGAACCCTTTACCCGTGTGTCGAGATCATCGCCATCCTTATTGGCACCGCTTGTTGGTCTGTCCCCACTATATACAGGCTCTCCTTGTGTTATTTCAACCCATCTGCATCTCTGGGGTCAGAGCAGCCAAGACACTAGGCTGAAAGAGAAAGAGAGATGGAATCAAATCCCAGACTGATTTCGTAGAACAATGGAAGCCCCCTCTTCTCTCTTACTATGGCTCATTTCTGCTCGAAGTTTTGGAGGTGGTGTTTGTTTTATTCAAGGCAGGGGTTCTCTGTGTAGCCCTGTCTGGACTGGAACTCACTCTGCAAAACAGGCTGGCCTCCAACTCACAGAGATTCACCTGCCTCTGCCTCCCAGGTGCTGAGAATCCTCACTGTGTAGCTCTGGCTACCCTGGAACTCACTTTGTAGATCAGGTTGGCCCGGAACTCACAGAGTCCATCTGCCTCTGCCTCTGGGATTGAAGGCACAGCACCACCACACCAGGTTCCCTCACCCTGATTTTGCCTTTCCGCCTTTCCACCAAACTAGCTGTTCTTTCTAGACAGAATTGTGCGTGAAGTTAGCCGTGGTGGCACAGACCTGTAATCCTGGGAGTATGGGGGTGGAGTACCAGGATCAGGGATTCAAGGTTAGTCTCTTCTATTTGGTCAGTTTGAGGTCAAGCTGAGCTACCTGAAACCCTGTCTCAAAAAAAAAAAGCCAAAATAAAAATAAATTAATTGGCACAACTTTGTGAACCTCCTATGTTTTTTTTTTCAAATCATGAATAAGAATACACAGAGAGTGGCCTATTGTGAGAGAGAAAAATGCTGAAGAGTTCCTGAAACTCAAACTTCCTCTCTACCTAGGAATGCTTTTCCAAATTGCTTTATTGACTTGTGGACTCCTCATCTGTTACCATCTTATCCATGAGGGGGACTAAAGACAACCCACCCCCTCAAACCTCTGGCGTTACCTGGGGCTGCAAGTCTTATAGTACCATTACAGAAGGGGGTAGAGGGAGCCAAGAGGAGGGAAGGAGAAGCGGGGAGGGCGAAAGGAACTTGCCTTAGCTCAACCCAACTTGTTACTAGTGAAAAAATGCTGATTGCTGGTGATGGTTGCCTTGCTTCTTACAAATGAACCCTTGAGGCTGGGAATTGGAGTGGTTGCCTAGCATGAGCAATTTCAGAGCCTAGGGTTCAATTCTAGGTGTCACATGCAATCAAAAACCATCTCTCTCGCTCTCTCTCTCTCTTTTTTTTTTTTTTTTTGGTTTTTTGAGACAGGGTTTCTCTGTAGCTTTGGAGCCTGTCCTGGAACTAGCTCTTGTAGACCAGGCTGGTCTCGAACTCACAAAGATCCTCCTGCCTCTGCCTCCCCAGTGCTGGGATTAAAGGTGTGTGCCACCACCGCCCGGCAAAAAACCAACTCTTTAACCATCTATTCTAGAGTCTTCATATAGACAGCCTCAACAGCAAGCAGATGGCAGAAACCTTCCAGGCGACATCCCTGGGCTGCTGCCTAACCTAAGGCAGTACATGCTTCTAACATAGGTGTTTCCTCTAAAGGAGCCAGAAAATCAAAGCTGCAATTATTAACTATTGTAGCCGCTGCATTATTTGACTTTTATCACAATTGCTACAAAAAGATTCTCTCTGTCTTACAGATGAGAAGATTGTGGTTTGGGAAAATTTAAACTTGAAGGGAATCATGGCAGAACAAACCCAGTGATTCCCACCCTTGAAGCAGAAGGATCAAGAGTTGAAAGCCAGCCATGGCTCCTCAGTGATTTTGAGGAACCACAGACTATGGGAGGAAAAGGCGGGAGAGTGTGTGTGTGGTGTGTGTGAAAAACAGATACTTCACTTTAACCAAAACAACACAGGTTTGGTGGGATTTTTCTTTGTTTCATTTTGTTTTGTTTTTGAGACAGGGTTTCATTAACTTTAACTGGAACTAGCTCTTGTAGACCAGGCTGGCCTTGAACTCACAGAGATCTGCCTGCCTCTGCTGGCTGGAATTAAAGGCGTGCACCACCACCGCCGGGCTACAATACAGGACTTAAGTGATGAAACATATAGTCTCAGAATGGTGGTTTTGGTTTTTTTAATAAACTCCTTACGCTATAGTGTTTTAGGACATTCTTCTGTTCTTGGCTATTCAATATTTGTACCAAATGTATCGAGGAGAAAACCAATTGGCTTTTCTGCGTACCCAAGTGTGTAGTCTCTAACCAGAAGGGAACATTCCTAGAGTGTTTTCAAAGCAAACTAGTTCCTCTACTAGCCTCAGGACAGGTATTTCTCCTGTCAGGTGTTTAACATATGTACATACTGTTCCCTTGGTCTCCTGGAGCTTGGACAAAGGAAAAAATTGTTCTAACTTTCTGAGCTGCAAAATTAGCTTCATGATGCCGATTTGGTATAGGTGACAAAAATTTTTATTTTGGTGCTGTGTTATATTTTTTTCTTGATGGTTTTTGTTTGGTCCTCTTGGCTGTTCAGCAATCCAATCAGGTTTAAAGATATAAATTCTGATTTAAATTGACACAATCATCTCGTGCATTAGTCAATACAAAAGGTCTCCTCCTGTCCTGGGGTGTCATTGGGGGGCGCTGTTAAACAGCTTGCTGAAATGTGCAGAAAAAGCTGTAAAGTCGTCAGGGCCTGCTACCGAGAGAACTTCAAATGAGGCACAAATTCCAATTTTTCCCTCCCTAAAGCCAGCAAGTTCCCATGTAATGTGTATGTCTGGGGTTTTGCCTTTCATTGTCTCCAACAATTGCCCCACAAGCCACTGTGGGTAAAGGACACAGCTCAGTGAAAAATATAGTCTGACCTCTCTCTTGCAGGACTTCTGAAAAAGCTGTTCTTAGCATAAGTGCAAGGGCTGGGACCGGACAGCAGGACTAGAGTTGAGCCCTTTGGGAAACCGTCTGATCAAGGAGCAGCAAATTAGCCCACAGCTCTAGCTGTTTACGTAGTCAAGGTGTGTTTGCTCTGTTTGAAGATACTTCAAAAATAACAATTGTAAACGAGATTACTGCTTTGATCAGGGAATCTGAATCTCTTTTGTTTGACCATCAATAATTGGTCTTTGTAATGTTAATGCCTCTTTTAAGGAATGACTATCAGATCTGTAAATGCAACTTAATTACAGGCAAGAAGTCTCCAAGGGAATCTGTGACGGCATTTTTATGGAAGGTCTTCTTTACTCTTCCTTTAAATCTAATTAGAGTAGAAAGATATTTTAGTGCAAGCAGAAAAAAAAAATCCTGTAATTATTCCCGTTGTCAGAGATGTTCAGGGGGGTCAGGAGACATGATATTCAAGGGTAGGATTAAAATCATCAGAATATTTGGCTCTTCTCATAACCCAGGATGGTACAAGTCGAGCTGGGGGACCATCTGCTTGCCAACCTGCTGGCTTTAACTAGGCCGGTGACTGGAAAAATCTGCCTTTGCAAGACTTCAGGTTGGACGTCCATGTGGGAACCCATGATTTAAACAGTCATGGGCTCCTGCCACTCGTTTTCAGAATTGAAACTAGCTCAATATTCCGATCACAGTGTGTAGGTTTAATAGAAAGAAAGACCTTCTGTAAACCATCCTCCGTGGATCTGGTGTTAGCCTGGCGTTCTTGTCGTTTCTGTGAGATGGATGTCAGCAAAGAGATGCTGCTGAGGATGTGGGCAAAGGGGATTGCTACACAGCAGAGAGGGCAATGCTAGATATGGGGAAGAGTTTCTTCACCAGGCCAGGGGAGGTGGCTTTTTTGTGAAATGTTTGTGTGGGGAAGCCTGGGTGCAGAGTGAGGCCTCTTCTGAGGGGGTAACATTTCAGCTGGTCACATTTGGTCCATTTCATCATCTGAAGTCACATTTGGACACCAATCAGTCCTTCCGCTAGGTACTGCCCACACCCTTCCACACCAGACAGTCTTTCTTTCAATCCTGTGTTCCCATTCAAACCCACCATTCAAAAGCTACCCCTAGGGAAAACGCGATCTCTCCGATTTAGGTTTCAGCTCTACTCTGAGTAGCTCACTCGCTCACAGCAGTCATTTCGTGTTTTCCTCCTTTCCTAATTACTGCCGCAATTAGCTTTACAGCACGGCCTTCATTCCAAGCAGGAGAGGGGAGAAACAGTCACCTTGTTTACTTGAAGCTGGAGAGTGTGTGCCTAGCTTTGTTCTCGCCACAGTTCAATCTAAAAACTCTGCTTGGTGTCATCCCACACACTGGTGTGACTGAGCCTGTCTCAAAAGCCCCCCCCCCCCACACACACAGTTAATTCACTCGTCATCGAAACTGATCAAGGGAGAGTCGAAAGAAGTCATTTCAGACTTAATCAAGGTGGCATTTATGTTTACTGAGAGGATAGTCTTTTGGTATATGAATGGTTTTTTAACATCTGTTACTTTGTTCTACTAATGTCACAGAGGAAATCACAAAACTCCTTCGGCTAGTCCTTGCCAATTACTGGGGTAGAGGTGCCTGTCGTAAATGGTTCTTTCTGCAGTAACAGAGAAAAGCAAATTATGAAATGGGCACGTTATTTACGTTTGAAAATAAACTGCATCTCACCCTGGGAAATGAGGTTCTGGGCAATTTTGCATTGCAACATGACCAAGTCATTAGTTTTAATTTTCCACAACACAGATTTTCGGGTAATTTGCTTTCCTTAGAAGAAAGCAGTTCCTCCTCTCCTGCAATGTTATCATTCAACAGCGCCCTCACCATTGGAGCTAGGGCTTTGTTCTCCCTTCTCTTTAATGTTTTTAACCTCTTTTCCCCCTTAATTCGTAAGAGTCGTCTTGATTTTCCTAAAAATCTAAATATTATGGTAAAATATCTCTGCATCCAGCAAGAGCCGAAACACTGTATGAGCACACCAGGCAAAGGTATCAAAGTCATTGGAATGCTGCGGAGGCAAACCGTATCTTAAAGGAGCAAAAGGTCCACAGTGTATCCCTCTACTGAAAACTGCAGTAACTGTCCAGGAAGAGCAGCGTTCTGTCACACATTAACCACTGGGGCCATTTCTTGTAGCAAATACAAGGTCTACGGCTCAAGTCCTATTTCTCAGTAGACCCAGGTCTCTCTACCCAGGGAAGCTCACGAAGGAAGCCCGTGCATCGTGGGATGTCCTGATCTCAGCCGGCCCCATGCTTAGCATGATTTGGACATCATCATCAAATGTTTATCTTTATTTTGAGGGTAACTTACTGACTCTTTAGCCAGTTCTCTGTTGGCTCCGATGCACATCCAATCTAGAATTAATCAGTTGCTCCATAGGCACCGTGAGATAGGGAAATTATTAAAAGAAAATGAACGGCAGAGTCACTTGGTCACCAACGCGCCCATAAACTAGGTTCCCAACATGTTCTGCGGTTTCTTTTCTAACTTAAATAACTTTTCTATGTACCCTTATCTCCTGGGTACTTCCTGTAAGCTTCATGTATTATGCAATCGAGCCCATAAATATAGGTAGAAGTTAACTTGAATGGCTCCAGTGGACTTAACCACACACATGTAGTTAAAGCTTTATTACCATTTCTGCCATAAACCTCTCCCTTTTCTTTAAGAGATTGACCAAGCTATCATAAAAATGTATTATTGCCTGTACCTTTGCGAAACATGAGTTTCTAAGAAATGACTTGCCTCCTTAAACATACTGGACTTTGGCTCCGAGTCCCAGTGCAGAGCCACGAACATGCTGTTACACACCAGGATGGTGTGTGCTTACAAAGAGTGTTGCAGGGCTGAGATAGCAACTCGGTTAGTTAATCCCCCACCCTCCCATGCCCATCTTTTGTTGTTTTTGTTTGTTTGTTTGTTTGTTTGTTTGTTTTTTGAGTCAGGGTCCCCAGTAGCCTGGAGTAGTCTTGAACTGGTAAAGATGACCTTGATCCCTAATGCTCCAGCAGCCACCTCCTGAGTGCTGGGCTGACTGGCCTACACCACCAACACACCTGCCTTCTGTTCTTTTTGTTTTTAAAAATAATTCTAGAGAAATTGGCACAGTAGAGCTCCATTGATGAAGTATACCTGGAGGCAGACACCAAAATATTTAAACGCTCTACTAAGTAAACAAGGAAGTGAAAAACAGGTTGTTTGGGGGCTGACAAGAGGACTCAGTGGGTAAAGGTGCTTGTCACTAAGGCTGAAGATCTGGTTTCCATCTCTGGGGTCTATGTGGTGGAAGGAGAGAGAGGACTCATACACGTTGTTCTAACTCTCTCTCTCTTTCTCTTTCTCTCTCATACACATACACACCTACAAAAATAAATAAATGTAATGACAATTGAAACATGCAGGTCCGGTGGTGAAAATCACAGGACTCTATGTTAAGGTCTTAGAAGTAGTGTCCAGTGCTTTCACTGCTCTTCCCTCGGCTTTCCCCCGCCCCCAGACAAGGTTTCTCTGTAGCTTTAGAGCCTGTCCTGGAACTAGCTCTTGTAGATCAGGCTGGCCTCAAACTCACAGAGATCCACCTGCCTCTGTCTCTGAGCCAGGGGATTAAAGGCATGCATCACCCCGCCAGGCTTACTTTTTCCTTTTTTAACTTGGCGTTTGGGAATCTGTGAAGAGTTATGGGATATTATAGAAATACACCTCCAATAGGGGTTATAGAAATGGATCAGGGCTTAGGAGCACTGGCTGCTCTTCTAGAGGTTCAATTCCAAGGACCTACATGGAGGCTCACAACTGACTGCAACTCCAGTTCCAGGGGATCCAAAGTGTTCTTTTGACCTCTCATGGTACCCGGCATGAGCGTGGTGCACAGACGTGCATGTCAACAAAACACTCATTCACATGAAAAAGAACAAAAATGAAAGACGTATACCTCCATTGGTGTGTAGATCTCCTTTTTATTCCTCACGATTTGACTGAGATTGTTAATTAAGATTCATCCTTATGCCGGGTGGTGGAGTTCGAGACCAGCCTGGTCTACAAGAGCTAGTTCCAGGACAGGCTCCAAAGCTACAGAGAAACCCTGTCTCGAAAAACCAAAAAAAAAAAAAAAAGCATTAGAGTGATGTATATGCTCATTTTATATGGCTGGGAGTCTAGTGTGAGCAAAAGAGTACAGCTGCCAGCTGCCTTTGGAGGACAGAGAGGGAGGAGGTCAGTTCTCCTGGATCAGGAGTTGCTGGTGACTGGGAGTCACCTGATGTGAGTGTTAGGAACCCAGTTAGAATTCTTTGTAGGAACTGTGTCCCCTCTTAATCACTGTTTCACCCCTCTGTCCTGAGATTATACATAATTTTTTTACATTTACTTGTGTGTGTGTGTATATATATATGCACACACATGGGCATACACCCATGTGGACGTCAGAAAACAACTTTGGGGAGGGTGATTCTTTCTTCCCAAGAATTGGGTCTTGAGATTGAACTCAAGCCATGTGGCTTGGTAGCAAGTATCTCTACCAACTGAGGCACCACACCAGCCCTGAGATTATTCATTTTTGTTAGATCACAGAACTGATACTTCATTTTTCTCAGGAGCTATATGATATTAATGGTTTCTTTTGTGGTATTCTCCTTATTACTTGACTGAACTGGTTTTTACCTTTGTAGGTTAAATGAGCCTTTTAGGGGACATGTTGAATCTATGGGCTCAGTTTTGTTTTTAGGCGTATGGCTGTTTTTAAATTCAAGCCAAGATTGTTCACCATTGACTTGTAAAGTGCTTTGTTGGAGGGAGGTTTTAGTTGTTGGTGGAAGGGTTGCCTGTTCATCCTGGCCGCCCAGCCATGAAATAACCACTCAGAAAACCATATTATTTGCAATACTGTTTGGCCAATAGCTTAAGCGTATTTCTGGCTAAACTCATATACTAAACTAACCCATCTTTATTATTCTGTATATCCCCACATGACTGTGGCTTACCAGCTACAGTTCCCATTGTCTGTCTCAGGTGGTGGATCCATGGCTTCTCCTAACTCCTCCTCCCATGCTATAGGCCAAGCTGGTTTGCTTTATTTATTAACCAATAAAATCAATACATAGACAGAAGGACCTCCCACACCATTTTCCCTTTTCTGTTTAAACAAAAAGGAAGGCTTTAACTTTAACATAGTAAAATTACATATAACAAAACAGACATCAAACAAGAATTAGTTACAATATTTAATATCATTTTTATCTTTATCATAATTAAGGAAAACTATAGCTATAACCATTTATTCTTCAGCTCCATCAAAGACTCCAGAAGGATATAATAGTACCTAAGTAAACAGGAAGTATATTGTAAGCAACTTCCAAAACTTCAGAACTGACAGAGACATCTCACTGCCTGTACAGTCACCCAAAGTTCCTTTGTACCATTGGAGCATCCATCTTCAGCCTACAGGCCCATAGTATCCAGCAGACTCTTTTCATGAAGCAGGAAATTTCAAAGACAGCTCAGCCTATATTGGCAGTTTGTCAATCACTTCTGTGTCCTGCAGAATGTCTGGCAGACTCTTTCATTAAGCAGGAACCCTGAAGAATTGTCTTACCTTTAGACAAGTCATTTCTCTGTGGATCCTGCATGTCCAGTTCATCAAGCAGTCCAGGCAAGAGCAGTTTCTTGCCCAAATGGCTAACCAACTCCATGATGAGCCTCTTCGATGCCCATCTTTCTCTTGAAGTAGTTGGTGCTCATTGTCATGAAAAGTCTTAAGTTTTTATTTATTATGTATACAATATTCTGACTGAGTGTTTGCCTGTAGGCCAGAAAAGGGCTCCCAGACCTCATTCCAGATGGTTGTGAGCCACCATATGGTTGTTGGGAATTGAACTCAGGACCTTTGGAAGAGCAGGCAACACTCTTAACCACTGAGCCATCTCTCCAGCCCCCTAAATGCCATATTCTTAAGGTCTCTGAAAGATTTGAAGAATACCTATCTCACTGAAATATATCTCTATATATCTAGAAAATGTAACTAATATGACTACAAGCTTGACTATTATAGATAATTATCTATTAACCTATATTTCTTAATTATACATTACATTTTTTAAATGAACTGCACAATCACAATACCTTAATCAAGAGTAAAAATATACATATAACAAGATAGACCTTAAATTTGTATCAATAAACCAAGATCTATACCAATACAAATCTCTATAGTAATTAGTCTAAGACTGGGTGGGTTTCTAAGTTCCTCCACGTTGTAGCTTGGGTTTTAAGGCCCTAACAAAGCTCTTTAGACAGTGACTAGAACTTGGGGGAGTGGCATATAGAAAAGTAGGTCATTGGGTTCTACCCTTGGGTATACTGAGACCCCAGCCTCTTTCTCTTTCTGCTGCCCTAACTGGAGTAGACATCCCTAAGACACACTGTATGTTCTGCCTCACCATAGGCCCAGAAACACTGGGGTGAGGCATGGATTGAACCCTGTTTTCGGGTCAGAGGAGAAGGTGTTGAGATAAGGTCTTTCTTTGTAGCCCTGGCTGACCTGGATCTGAGGTGTGTGGTATTCCTCTTGCCTCTGCCCCCAGAGTGCTGGCAATTCAAGACTGTGTCTGGCTTGGAAACCTCTAAACCATGAGCCAAGCCAATCACTCCTGTCTGTGATCTGTTTATCTTAGCTGTTTGGGTTCAAAATCATAGCTGTTTTACTTTGAACTTCCCTAGTATCAGGGAAGCTTGGAGAGTCTCATGTTTACTGACCCCTGCCTGTCTTTGTTCAGAAGTGCCTAGCTAGTCACACTGCCTTCCCCTTACCTCTTCTCCCTCCTTTTCCCTCCCCTCTCTCCCCACTTTTTAAGATAGCAATTTTTGTTACATTTTAAATGAACACATAATAATTGGACATTTTTACTAGGCTTCTTTTTTTTTTCTTTTTTGTGCTGTTATGAGGCCTAAGGTGTCACACATATTAGGTGTTTTACTGACCTTATCCCCCTTCTTTTTTTTTAGACAGGGTCTCACTGTGTAGCACTAGATGGCCTGGAGCTCACGAAGGTCTTGCCTCTGCCTCCCAAGTGCTGGATTTGAAAGCCTGTACCACTATATTTTGACAGATTATTTTAAGATTTATTTGTATGTGAGTGTGTCATAGAAATGACTTCTGAGAGTCATTCTGTCCTAGGAATCTAATGTAAGGCTCTAGGCTTCCTTGGCAAGCACTTTTACCGGATGAGTCATCTGACGGCTTCCGTCTTGTGAGTTCGAAAGATCCCTGAAGTTGACTTCAATGCATCAGCTCTTTGCACAGCGTGTACAAGTCAGGAGTGGACGACTGCACTCAGCAGTTTTCAGTTTGTGTTTTCCCCTAAGCCCCCGTCAGTTTCCTGAGTTGGTTCCCTTCAACTGTCCTATGTTCTGTTTCAGTTTACAGAGTTTCGTGTTCTCCTCAAGGCCAACACAAGCATCAGAGTACATTCTTCCTTCATCATGGGTAACTTGTCCCATGACAGTTACTTTGTATTCTGTTATTCTCTCTCTCTCTCTGTGGTGTGTGTGTATGCGATGTTTTACCTTCAATGAGACCAGATACTTTTTTTTTTTCTGGAGGACCCTTGCTATACTTTTGAAAGTATATCACTTATTTCCCAGAGAAATAGCTAACCCACCTTCTCAATGCATACACAACATCACAGATTCATCGCGTTTCTTCCGTCATCTCTGCGTACCTGTTGTTGTCATTAACCCCCCCAACTCAGAGTGTCTGGGGTTCTAAACGTCAACAGTAATGCTTTGGTGAGGATTATAATGATCTAGCTGTTTTGGGAAGGCATGGCGACTCATGCTCGAAATCCCAACAATCTGGAAGCTGAGGCAGGAGATTACCAGTCTGTACAAAGCGTGAGCCCCTGTCTTTTACAAAATAAAATAAGTCAGATTTTCTGAAAATTGTCTCGTGACATGAGAATGATTTTTAGCTTTTTCAAGTTGGAAAAGCCAGCTTGTGACTTGGGGTGTGCCTTGCTTCATAACCCTGGCTTTGGTCTCAACAACATAATCACCATGCTGGGTTGTAGTAGAAGGCTGGCTCTACTGTGGCAGGGTCCTGAGATTACTTTCTGCTTGTTTTGCAAAATTAAAGTGTTAAATATAATGAAAATTACACTAAGTCTGGTGATAGTGTGTTGTAAATAGGGGAGAGGTGTGGGTTGTGTTCCCAGCACCTGGCTCCCAAGCCCCCAGCTGCTGGCCTGCTCAGCCACTGGTTGCTTGCTTATGCCCGAAATAACCACATGAGACCTGTATTAATTTAAATACTGCCTTGCCCATTATCTCTAGCCTCTTCCCGGCTAGCCCTCACCTCACAAACTAACCCATTATAAAAGTCTGTATGTCACCACGAGGTGGGTGACTTACCAGACGGATCTATGGTACTTCTATCTGCGGCGGGATCTTCCTGGCGACTGACTCTCTCACTTCCTTTCTTCCCAGAACTTCCGTTCTGTCTACTCCGCCCACCTAAGGGCTGACCTATCTTACAAGCCAGGCAGAATCTTTATTTAACCAATCAAAGCACAGGAATAAAGATAGACCCTCCTACAATAGTGCAGTCTATAATCCCAGTCCTCGTGAGGCAGAAGTACATCAGCTTGGCGAGTTCAAGCACAGTCTAGACTACAAGTCATGCACTTCAAGCCAGCTTAGGCTGTGTGGAAGCCCCTACCTCAAGTATTACTAACTACTTTAAAAAGACAAGACTGCCACAATGTCCTTTCTGACATTTGATTTAGCTGTGTGTGTGTGTGTGTGTGTGTGTGTGTGTGTGTGTGTGCGTGCGTGTGTGTACATGTATACACGTGGTCTTTATCCAGACATGCATGGTAGAGACAGAGCTGGGAGATGTAAGTATAGCAAATGTGACTTCATGAACGGGCTGCCCTGCACAGTAGAGAAATGAAGGGTCTGGATCACTTGAGAAAAACGACGCCTTTTAGCTGAGATTCATTCAGCCGTCTTCCTGTCAGCTGAACTGTGACAGAGACGAATCTGGGATGTCTAATATCCTCGACAGCGGAAGCTGATGTTTGAAATAAATCTGTCTTCCGCACTTTTAGACTTTTTGTTCTTTTCTTTTTGATTCAAAATTATTTCAAGCCTATGAAAAAAAAATTCAAGAATACTGTTAAAATTCTCTCCTGTACCTGTCTCCCAAATTCACCAGTTAATACCAATTTGCTGAACTGATTCTAATTTCTTGTCCCAGTCCATGTAATTAACACACACACACACACACACACACACACACACACACACACACTCCTACTTAATTTGCAAGTTAGTTGCTGATCCCATACTCTTCTCCTGTAAATATTTAAGTGTCATATCCTTCAAATAGAAGAATACTCTTTTTACATATTCAGTTGCATTAGCAAGTCCAAACACATAGGATTGTAGTATACATTATACTTAAATTTTATTACTACCTCAGTAATAATGTTTGGCCCCTTTCCATCTAAATTAAACAAGAACTGAACAACATTCCTTCTTCCCCCACTTTGGTTTTTCTTTTCTTTTTTTGGTTTTTGTTTTTTGAGACAGGGTTTCTCTGTGGCTTTGGAGCATGTCCTGGAACTAGCTCTTGTAGACCAGGCTGGTCTCAAACTCACAAAGATCAGCCTGCCTCTGTCTCCATGTCCAGCCACATGGTTAGGAGTGAGTCTGAGCGAGTTGTGGCTTCACTTGCTGACTTCAAATGGAAAGTCCTGTGCTCATTGCCAGTTCCAACCAATCCTATACTACAAAAAGAGAATACATTCTTACTATTTTTTTTTACTCTGTTTACAAGTGATAGACATTTGGTAGTGGCGCACCCCTTTAATCCCAGCACTCGGGAGGCAGAGGCAGGGAAATCTCTGAGCGCGAGGCCAGCCTGGTCTACAAAGTAAGTTCCAGAACAGCCCAGGGCTACATAGTAGAGAGAAACCTTGTTTTGAAAAACAAAAACAAAACAAACAAAACAAAAAAGCAGAGTCTAGCTGAGTAGCCAGAGGTGGCCGGGAACTCACTCTGTAATCCAGATGTAATCCAAATGCCTTGCGCTCAGGACTCTCCTGCTTCAGTCTCTCAAGTAGCGGAGCTAAAGATATGTGCTGTTTGCCTGGCTTCAAAATCCACTACTTTGTGCTTTTTTATCACCTTGGCACGCATTTATAAAATCTCTGTTTTTCATTCCCTTCTCCTCTAAACCTCTTTTACTTCCTCAGCCATAAATTTTCCCCCTTCTTTTCTTTCCCTAGAAAATATTTTTTATGATTATTTCAAATTATGTGCACCCATGTGTGTGTGCACGCATGTGTAGTGTGTGTGTGTGTGTGTGTGTGTAGTGTGTGTGCGTGCACACTCACAGGCACACACATCTGCAGAAATCAGAGGCATTCAATTCCCTGGAGGGGAGGCGGTGTTAGAGGTGGTGGTGTGCCACCTGATAGGGCACTGGGAACCCAACTCCAGTCTTCTACGAGAGTGGTATATACTCTTTAAGTCACCTCTCCACCTTACCATTCTTTGTTGAGACAAGAATCTGTGTAGCCCAGGCCAACCTTGAACTCCAAATCTCCTGCCTCAACCTACCAAATGATGTGATTACTGGCATGCCTACCAAACCCTGATTTTATATATACGTATATATGTGCAGATGTATAAGTATATTATAATATGTTACATATATGATACATGTATGTTACTGTACTATTGTTGGATACCTAAGTTATTTCCAACACTGTACCTAAATGTATGTTTATGGTATATATTTTCTAGATGGAGCATTATCTATCTTCGTTTTAGATGGGGTCTTGCTAGGTCACTCTGGATGAGCTCAGGTTGATCTTGAATTTGTACCTATTTTCTGGCTCTGCCTCTGGGGGCTGGGATCACAACAGCGCACCGCCAGGCCTCACTTATCTTCTTAAGGTCGTTCATAGGTTTTTGTCTTCTGCCTACTTGTTGACCAACTGTCCTCTCCCAACTCTGTCCACGCATCCATGATGGCAGCAGCACATGGAGTTGTGACACTGGTCCAGCACCATTTTTACTCCTTTCATCGCCGAATCAATGTCCACAGGGATGCTTCCCTGTGAACCATGCATGGACCTGGAGTATTCCTGCCTGCACCCCACAGCCTGGCGCCTGCACCCCACAGCCTGGTGCTGTGACTGATTTTGTCATAGCTTGGCTAGCAATTGGCTCATTGTGATGCTGATGAGGTAGCAACACAGATGTTCTAAAAGATTGTTGGCTGGAAGTGCTCCAGGCCAAGAACTGTCTCTCCACCTTCTCTAGCATATTTTGAGTCAGAATTCAAATACCGTCCAGTTGAAGCTGCAGTAGGCCTGGCCTATAACTCCGTCTAGGGCATTCCTGTTTGTCATTTTTGTCTGCTTAGCATACCAACAAGGTGGAAAATCAATCTCAGTCTCTCCAAAAGGTAAACCTCTATTGTTTATTTTCCCAAAAAGTACTAGTGTTTTAAAACTAGGGTGGATAAATTGCACTCTGTCAGTGCACACTGAGAGCCTTGAGAAATATCATGGAGAATGCATTGAAATCCAAAACTTAAAAAAACATGTATTTCTTATAAACAAGGGACAGAAGACAGGGCACAATCAGGATATTAAATTGTTTTCTTGGGAATATGTCATTTTAAATTACACAAAAATGAAATCTTTAAAATATTTTAATTACATATCATCAGAAAAAAGCAAAACAAAACGAAAGAGCACCTAGCCTCCTGACTCTAAAGCTCTTGAATCAAAATGATTTGCATTTTGTCTAATCTCAATGGAAACATGTACTGACTGTGTTACTGTCTCGGTAACTTTTTAAAATGTAGTAATGAAAAGCTAAAAAGATTAAAGATATGAAGTGTTCTAGATGATAAAATATCTTCTGTGTTCCCATTGATCCAGATTCCATCAGGGATACACAGTGCATCGAAAAGTCACTTTTAATTAAATAGTCTTATCCTAGGGCCCTGGGTGCTCACTTATCAGGAGTTAGTTTTGCTCTTTCTGGTGCCTTTTCTGTGGTCTGGTATCACTTGGTAATTCAACACCGACTGTACGGAAATGGAATATCCTGTGGATATTCTCCGGGTCACAGTGAGATTTGGGTGACTCCCTGTGATTAATGAACAACTGACTAGCGATGTTTCTGTCGTCGTCGTCCTGTGTTCTCGTGAACACTGTGGCACTGTCCTGCAGCTTGTCCTGGCTCTCCTCGGCTCATTCAGAAGCTGTTTTTATCTCTTTCCTCCACTGCCTCTTGCACGCCCCCGCCCCCGTAGCTGGATGCCGGCTCAGCCCCCACACATTCAGGCGTATTTATTCCCGTAAAGATAGTGACACTTGGGGTTTATTCTAAGACTAAGTCCTCGCTGCCCAGTGACTAAGGACCTAAGCATTCGCACGGCCCCATCCTCTCCCTCCTAGCCCGCTTGACTACACTACATTTTTTGTCCTTTCCCTCAGAATCCCCCGTTTTGGCACACTTCAGTTCACACACTGCTGTGAGGCCACTAATTGATTTCTGAAACCTGACATTTGTTTTCTGTTTTCTCCCATCTTCTTTAATGGTACAGGACTACTCATCAGGGAGGAATGCAAAGACCTAAGAAGTTCAAAGTAATTCAGGATCTGTCCATTCACAGTGGCTGGGTGGACGCCAGTGTAGAACCTGGAAAATCTGAAAAATATTTATCAGGTTCTAACCCCCTTTTTTGGAAGCTGATGGGGCAGGTTGTCAGAAGTCGTGTTTGCCTTGGTTAAACGTGTTTTCTGTATGTTTAGAACAGTATGGCACACACCTTAGGAAGGATTACATTCCAATTTCCGTACTATTGCACATGACTAAGCTAGTTATTTTCTGTCAGACTGCATAGCTGAGGATTTGAGAGAAACCATTACTTACTTAAAAGAGGCAGCCCTGTTTCCCGAATCTTTATGCCAGCAATTAAATTTAAATAAACGCTGCCATATTTGAGCAAAATGTAGATATTCAAGTATTTTAAAAACAAAACTGTAAATGCATCAGCTGTTCGAACCAGGCCAAAGTCAGGCTCATATATATATATATATATATATATATATAAATAATACATATACATATATACGCTTATATATGTTTTGTAAATGTGAGAAAATAAAGAAGTGACAAGGCTATAGAAATATGTTCTTAAGAGCTTGTTAAATAGTCTGCAGGCTTTTGTTTTGTTGCAGTGGAAAGCCTTGTTAAAAAGCCAGTGTTTAACTTAGAAGGATTTCTAGTGTGAAAACAAAAATGGCATGGCCCACAGAAACTCTGGTGACAAAAAAAAAAGGTAAGGTTTAGATAGGTTTAAAAGCAAATTAAAATAAAACATAAACTCCAAGATGTATTGACTTTAAATTGGATTAAACTTAAAGGGAAAAGGGGAAGAAACAATCTATTAAGAGTTATCAAAACCATACTTTGTGGTTTGATCATATTATGAACATTAAGTAACTAACTAAAAGTCTTCCAAAGAAATCAACTGTTCTTTTAAAAAGTTAAATCCAACACCAATTCTCTGACCTGCCTCTGAGCTATTTGATCGCATGATTGGGTTTAATAACAGAGAAAATGAGGCCAGATTTTTGAAGATGGAGGCTGACCACATGAGATTGGTCACTTAGAGACACAGGTGCAAAGACACTTATTAAAAAGCACTCTGGTGTCGCGAAAGCAGACACATCACCTGTCCTCTGAATGCGACAACCACAACTATAAAAATGAATCATTACTCACAGGAAGGAAAGGAGAAAAGAAATCGAGTTCACAGGATGATTTTATCTTTGCTGAGAAAAAGCAAACGTGTGATACTTTCTGTGCATAGTCGTTTACCTGCGTTTGGAAAGGAGACGCGCACCCCTGGTACACACTTGGAGGTCCATTTTTCCCTAAGAGCCTTTTAAGCGATGCTGCCTTGTGAAGAGGCCAGCGAGCTCTCTGTAGGTGAGCTGGTATAACATGCTGTCAATGTATGTACATATGTAGTCATATTACAGACATTTTTGTCAAAGTTTATTGTTCCGGCTTCGTAATAAGTCACATAAAGTCATGTACAAGACCATTAAGGATTAAGGAAAGTAGTTTCCTTTGGTGATTGCTGGCAAAAATTTTAAAAATTTAAAAAATAAACACTTACCCTCCATTAAAACAACCCAACAACTGTGTAGTAATGTATTTGGCTGTTATGTTCCTACAGGTTTGGATTTCCAGTTTTCAGAGTCATTGACTCTCTGTGAATGTGGCTTCTTTGGTTCCCGTTTCGTAGGAAAAGGTGCCACTGTATTAGGTAGATGGGCTATACTTATCTGAAAATATTAAACTCCGCTTTCCCCCTCTGGAGACTACAGTGCTAGCAAAAATAAGCCAAAGATGTAATGTCTATTTAAATACCCAGTTGAGCTGGCTCTTAGTTCTCAAATTAGATTCCGTGCTCCGGCTAGAATCAACATGGTTTAAATATTAAAAACTTCATAATTCATAAGGCCACCCCCACCTCTTCGGCACGTACGGCGACAGAAGGTAGAAATGTCTGTGGAAACTTGTAGCTGCTTAAATACCGTAGAGGGAAATACGCCGAGGTTGGTATGCAAGGATTTGAGAAAATGCTTGACATTACAGCTTTTATTCAGGCCATAAGGGATCTGCTAAAGGATAGCTAGATCCACTGCTGAAAACACAGAAATGAGACCTGTTTTACATCTGTTACCATAGTGTCCCTTGTTTTCCTCTAAACTTCGGTTGTATACTTAAAAATACACATTCATCAGACAGGACTGGAAACGTCAGCTCCCCCACCTAACTGCCTTCGGTCTTCAGCTTTCGAGTTTCAGGTCCTTGCACAACACCTAAGACGTGCAATACTTTTTTTGGCTCTAATCCTGGCAGAGAACAGTTCGGAGAGATCTCCCTCCACGTCTCCACCCTGATTTCCCCTCTTCCTAGATTCCGCCCGCTCCTCTTTCCCTCCGCCCTGTGCTCCGCCGGCCCAATCTGTCAGAGAAGTTGTGTACAAACTGAGCCGCAGCCCTGCGCGCGAAGCTCCTGGCCCGCGAGGGGTGCGGTCGGCCCGTCGGAGGCGGGACCTCGTGGGACTTCGTTCCCATTGGCTAGCTGTTGGCTCTGGGGCCTTACTATTGGGCACGACGCTGCCAGTCGCGTGAGTTGGTCCTGCCTCCCCGGAGTTGGGTGAAATAGAGGCGGGCGTCAAGTGTCAGTAGTCGCGGGGCAGGTACGCGCGCTCGCAGCTTGCTGGTGGAGCTCGGAGGTGGCGGGAGCGGATTCCGGCCGAGCGAGAGAGCTCTGGGGCGGGGCGGGAGAAAGTGGCGGCCGGAGGACCTCGGCGGTGACGCGTGGCTGAGCCCAGGAGTCCCGATCTACGTGCCCGCCTTCGTGTGCCGCTAGCCGCCGGCCCAGAGGGTCCCCCGCAGCGGCCCCCGCGCCGAGTCCGCCGTCCCGAGCCAGCCCGGGCGAGGTGGGAATCGCGATCGCCCCGTGCCCCGCGCCTGTAGCCCCCCCGACCGCCCATGGCCACGCGGGTGCTGACCATGAGCGCCCGCCTGGGACCCGTGCCCCAGCCGCCGGCCACGCAGGACGAGCCGGTGTTCGCGCAGCTCAAACCGGTGCTGGGCGCTGCGAACCCGGCCCGCGACGCGGCGCTCTTCCCCGGAGACGATCTGAAACACGCGCACCACCACCCGCCTGCGCAGCCCGCGCCGCCGCCTGCCGCCGGCCCGCGGCTGCCTTCGGAGGAGCTGGTCCAGGTAAGCAGAGCGGCCGGCCGGCCTCCCTCCCCGGGCTCGGGCGTGTCCCGCCACTGCGAGGCGCGGGCGACAGGGGCCGCTCCAGGCTGGGGAGCGCTGGAGCCGGTGCCCGGGTGGGCAGCCCCGCCCTGCGCTCGCAGACGGGGCGCCGCGGAGTGGATGGGGGAGCGGGGCGGAGGTCCGGAGGGGCCCACCGGCTCGGCCCAGAGGTGCTCGCGCACACCTTATCTGTTTGCTTGCGTGGGAGTGGAAGCTTGTATCCACACTCAATTTGACTTGAATTGTTTCACCTTGACGCTCTCTCCCGATGGCCCTGGCCTAGGAAGTCCACCTGCCTACGTCCTCTGGGATGAAGTCGAAATGCAGATAGGAGTACTGGGGT
This sequence comes from Dicrostonyx torquatus, assembly GCA_028555095.1. Lineage (NCBI taxonomy): Eukaryota > Metazoa > Chordata > Mammalia > Rodentia > Cricetidae > Dicrostonyx > Dicrostonyx torquatus. The sequence goes on from JAQHUG010000036.1 coordinate 3,053,706, forward strand.
TTCGTATCCCTGTGGCTCACCTTAGAATAGGGCCCCGTTGGGAAACTGGAGTTAGAGGATCTGAGGTTGTATTAGAACACTGCTTTTTTCCTTAAAAAGAAACACGCGCCCCAAAAGGCCAGGGGTGTTGTTTTAGTGTGCGCATAAATTTCCTCCCGGAGTCGCGTTGAAAGCTGGCAGTTGGCTTTTACACTTGCCCAGCAGCCGAATTAGAGCAAGCGCCTGTTTCTTTCGCCCACGCACGGGAGTCATATAGCCCAGAAAAAACTTCCCGGGACTTTCAGCTAGTCCCAAGGAAAAAAAAAAAATTGGAAACAGACCCACATGCAAACAGCTGGAAGAGCTAAAATCAGAAACCACTAACCGCCGCGGGAGCGCAGTGCACGAAAGGGTTTTAGTTCGGTTTATTTCAAGACGCTTGGTTTAATAGCCTCTTGCTGTATTGTGTATTTGCACCCAGCGCCTATTTCGCGGGGTCTGCCAGGGTCGTCGTGCTTTGAGAGGACAGTGGCATTTGTCAGATGTGACTCACATGGCTTGAGCATGGATCTTTATTTTTAAGTCGTGCATATCCGGGAAATCCCGTCCGTCCTCGTCCACAACCAGATCCTAATAATCTGAGGTCCGAGATGAAATTCTTTTGAAATTTAGAAACAGAAATACCACTCTTGTTCGCCGGTTGGGATGCAGTGGTTTATTCGGTGAACTGTTTCATTTAGTTGGGCTTTGTTTATTTTTTCTAACTTGGTTTTCAATGTCAAGAGAAATTGGGAGAAATTAAGCTTTCGTTCTGTTGGGAGGGAAGAAGAGAGCTGGGAAAAGACCAGGGCGGCGAGTCTGAAGCTGGATTGTGTAGGTTCTTAAACAATCAGGGCTTGGGGGGGGGGGTATTTGGCTCTTTCGCCCTGGCAGTTGTCTCTTAGGAGATAGCAAGAGGGTACGGGATGACTGCGCTTTTTACAGAGGAAGGGGGAATGTAGCATTGGCCCACGGAGAGGACATGATAAATGTTTTGCTGATGACTGTGTTGGCAATCCAGCAGCCTCCCCACCCACGGGCGTCTTAGCACCAGTCTACCAAGGGAGTGATTTTCTCCTTGATAATTAAAGATCTGTTTTAGATAGGGATATGAATAGGAACATTTCATTATTACATTAACCAATTACCGAATCTGCTGGTTAGAACCAACATTTACATCCAATGTTGGAGCTGTAATTGTTTGGTTTTAGTGCATACGAGGGTTTGCTCCAAACATTGCCATTTTTATTAGTCAAAAAAGGTACTGAAATGGCCGGAGAACATTTTATGTTAGACGTGAGATACCTAACTCTGCCTACATAAAAGCCCTTTGAAATATTATTTTTAAGATTTGCAAAGGTTTTAGTTTTCAAATAAAGCATGCTAATGTAACGGACATGAACAGAATTGAGGCAGCCTGGCAGTAGTCTCGTACTGTACTCCAACTGCAGATTTAGCCTTCTTGCGCTGGGGTGAGACTTGATTGCATCAGAAGGGAATAGGGTTTGTCTTTGTGCCCCCTCCCCCTGCCTCTCTCACTTTTGTCTGGGGATGATTTGGGGGAGTGATTTTACTAAAGACATATCATACAGACTTTTGGTTAACCAATAATTACACGATTGACAAAATAAACTCTTGTGTTTATAAGCAACTCTTAGGAGTTGGCCCCCCGTATTGGTGTTGGGAGTTTATTTATCCTGCCCGAATGAACGGATGGATTCACTGTACTTGTATCTCTCTTGTAGACGAGATGTGAAATGGAGAAGTACCTGACACCTCAGCTTCCTCCAGTTCCAATAATTCCAGAGCATAAGAAGTACAGACGAGACAGCGCTTCCGTGGTAGACCAGTTCTTCACCGACAGTGAAGGCTTGCCTTACAGTATCAACATGAACGTCTTCCTCCCCGACATCACTCACCTGAGAACTGGCCTCTACAAATCCCAGAGACCGTGCGTGACGCAGATCAAGACCGAACCTGTAACCATTTTCAGCCACCAGAGTGAGACTGCCCCTCCTCCTCCAGCCCCGACCCAGGCCCTCCCTGAGTTCACCAGTATATTCAGCTCCCACCAAACCACAGCGCCAGAGGTGAACAACATTTTCATCAAACAAGAACTCTCTACCCCAGATCTCCATCTCTCTGTCCCTTCCCAGCAGGGCCACCTGTACCAGCTATTGAATACACCGGATCTAGACATGCCCAGTTCTACCAACCAGACCGCAGTAATGGACACCCTGAATGTTTCTATGTCGGCCGCCATGGCAGGCCTCAACACACACACTTCTGCTGTCCCGCAGACTACAATGAAACAGTTCCAGGGCATGCCTCCTTGCACGTACACCATGCCAAGTCAGTTTCTTCCACAGCAGGCCACTTACTTTCCCCCGTCGCCACCGAGCTCAGAGCCTGGGAGTCCCGATAGACAAGCCGAGATGCTCCAGAATTTAACTCCACCTCCATCCTATGCTGCTACGATTGCTTCTAAACTGGCAATTCACAATCCGAATTTACCTGCCACTCTGCCAGTTAGTTCACCGAGTATCCAACCCGTCAGATACAACAGAAGGAGTAACCCCGATCTGGAGAAAAGACGTATCCACTACTGTGATTACCCCGGTATGTGGTCTGTGTGCTCGCAGCATCGCCCGTCCTTTGTGTTGGGCGGGCTCAAAGTGCTTTGGCGTGCATGCACATATGTTCGCACCGTTCTGAACCTTAGGCATGAAAATATATAGCAACGGTGTATTTGACAGTTAAAAATAAATCACCTAGTTTCTCTCAGTATTCTAGTCCTGCATTTTATGCTGGTGTGTCTTATGTAATTAAAAAAGTGGCTAGTCAGAGATGGCTCATGCCTTTAATCCCAGCAGTGAGGCTGAGGCAGGAAGATTACACATTCTTCGGACTAGCCTGGGCTACATAGCAAAATCCTGGCTCTTAAATAACAATTTCCATAATTTTTTTTTTTATGGTTAGAGCATTCTAGGGAATAAGTTAACTGGGATTTCTTTCTCTTTAGTAGTAAATAAAACATGGGTTTCATTTAGTTTAAGAAATTGTGTCATTCATCCTGGCGATTAAGCAGGGTGAGCGGCAGTAGCATGGTAACGAAGTTCAGGGTGTGGGTCCCTCTTAGCAAGTATAAAGCAGCTCGCAGGACAGACTGGAGCAAGACATTCTCGAATGAGATACGTCACCCAAAATCTAATTTGACGGTAATAAATATATCTCTAAGTTGCTGGCGTGAGTTTATGATTAATATAGGACTTAATTTACTGACTATGGTGCGTGATGTGGCGTGACATGCTAAATGAAAAAAAAAAAGTAGGAGTGTGGAAAGTTATAGTCATCTGGGATAATGACTTACATGGTCAGCGCCACATCCGCTAAGTTAAAGATAGATCTACTGGGATAACGCAAGGCACTGAAGCTTGTGTTAGAGTAAAGAGCACACATTTTCCATTTGTTCCTTGACTGGATTGCCCATGTTCAATGCTCCCAAAGTGATACCTAGGTGATCACCTCCCTCTGCCTTCTAATAAGATGATGGGGGAGGGCGCCTTGAAATTGGCCTAACCAAAGCTTCCAGGAGTGTGCCTAGCACGAGAGAGTTCATCTTTAAAGCCAGATTTTTTTAAACACAGACTCTCAGCTGTAGAGGTTTCACAAGGCCCCGGCAATGACAAGCTCCTCTTCCTCTGTTCCTTTATTTTAGGCTGCACTAAAGTCTATACAAAGTCGTCCCATTTGAAAGCTCACCTGAGGACTCACACGGGTAGGTAATTTTCTTGTTAATTCTGCGAGTTGTGTAAATAGCATAAGTGGCATTCATCCTTTTAAAAGCCAACACGTGTTTGATCTCTTCTTTCTGTCGACTTTTTTTTTTTTTTTTTTTTTTTTTTTTTAAATGGCCTACCTCTTCACCAAGGGCTTGGCTCAAAATTCAGTTCCCCAAGAAGCAAGCTGATGTTCCCTCAGTGAGACCTTGCCCTGTCACCTCCGGGAAAATTAATGACCCCCAGAAACGTAAACAACAGTGTTTACTATTGGATTTTAAAACTTTAATGGCAATGCTTATTTCTGTCTGGAAAGAAGGAAAAATTCTTGGTAAATCATCTTGCTTTAATAAAGCCCTTTTAAACTAAAAACTTTTCCACTTAGCATGTTAAGCACTAGTGCTTAACACCGGTGGCTTCAGATATTTGTGTTTGGCGTATTTGCTGTGTCTGAAACACAGGCCTGAAATCTGCAGGGTATTAAAGGAGGATGGTCAGAGTGATAGTTTAAACATTACTCCACACCCAGCGTCAGCCCTTACTGGGTCGAGAGTCCTCTTAAGTCAGTCTTCCATCTCATCCTCAGATGAAGCATGCTATTGAGTTTAGTCTCTAATTTTATAATGACTTGTTTTGTTAAATTCACAGCAGCCCTTTGTAGGAGCTATTAATTTTGAAGCCTCATCAAAAACACGTTTAACATGAAATTTGGTAGCGTACTTTATTAAAGGGCTCCACATACACATAATATTTTCAAGTGTCTGGATAATGTTACTATTGTAATTTTCTTTAAAAAAAAAAAAAGCCCTAAAGGAAGAAAACAGATAAAAGTGGCTGCAGTTTTTCCTCAAAGCCAGCCTCCTTACCTGAGGTTCAAAGAATAAGTTCGCTAATAAAAGCAGTGACCTAGCAAAATGTATTATTCCATCATTGCTATGGAAACCAAAGTATTCAACAGTTCCTTTGAATGGGCTGTTGGATTAGTGTGAGGACTTGAATCTCCCTAGGCTAGATGTTACTATGGAAATTGAGTTTTGATAAATGAAGTAGTTATCTGTAACTGCTGCATTAAAAAGTAAAAGGTCAGTGAGAGAGGAGGGCGGTTGCAGCCGTTTTGTGTGTGTGTGTGTGTGTGTGTGTGTGTGTGTGTGTGTGTGTGTGTGCTCCATATCTGAATGCTAAACACTTCTTGAAACCCAAATGGTACAACGAGCTAGGTACCAGAGCTTTCCGAGAAAAGGTGGCTCTTGGGTTTATCTGTGATGGAAATGGATTGTTTTGGCCTGAGGTTGTTTTGTTTGCAGGTAATCGCCAACAGAACAATCCAGCACATGATAAGAAAGTCTAATCTTAAATTTTCAAAATACATTTGATACACGCCAGAAGATTCCATATAGAAATAGAAAAAGAAAAGAAAGAAAGAAAAAAAAAACCCCAAAAACTAAAATATCTGATTTCCAGACTGCAGTTGTATTAGGGAAACACTGAGCTTTTGGTCAAGGGGAAATAGAACTAGCTTAGAAGCATTTGAGCTATTCTCTCTCTCTCTCTCTCTCTCTCTCTCTCTCTCTCTCTCTCTCTCCCCCTCCTTTCTCCTGTTGGTCTCTCATTAGAAGTCCTTGAAACTGGAGATAAGGAGGAGGGAATGTATTTTTGAGGTTAAAGTCCTGTAATAAAAGAAGTGTGCAATTGCACATAACGCAGTAATCAAGTGCTCATTGGAGGGATGTCGTCAGGCCATATCTAAATAGCCTTTCCGCCCCTGTCGGGGTTTACTGCTCTGAATGCTGGTACCTGGTATCCTGGAACTTGACCTGCTGGCAAAGAAATTTAATAGTGGGTAGTCTGAACAATGCCTGTACTAATAAAAAAAGCAAACGGAGACAGAGGCTCTAGGCCTACTTAGGGTCCCATGCGGGAACTTTTTCACTTGATAAATATCGTGGCCTTAAACGTCTAATAAGTAAGACCATGTAATGTCGTTTAATAAAGTTTTGTTTGATAGTCTTTCAAATGCCTTGGGGAGGGTTTGTAACAGACTTGCTCATCTGGCTAAACCCGTTCTTAGGTAATCATAGAGCATTGAGGCTTTCTCCTCATTTCTCGTTTCTAGACAATGCCTCTTAAAATTACCTGTTCGCTGGCTGCCGTAGTCCTCCTCCCTTCCTCCGCTCCTGCTCAGTGAGAGCACGGGCAGCCTGCAGATACTGGTGTGCTGTTTTGTTCCTTTTCCTTCTAATGCTCAGGCAGAGGAAACAGTTTTTGTTTTTGGCTTTGTTTTTTTTTTAATAGAACCTCTGATTTAGTAGCTTGTCTTGCTTTTCTTTCTGTCCCATTTCCTCCCACTTGGAAAACTTTTTAGGGGACTTCAAAAACTCTACGGCAGTGTTGCATGTTTGACAAAAGCTGCTATTCTAGTGGTTGCTGGCAGAATGAAGCACGCCAGCATTTCTGTGCAAAGTCATTGGAGTTGCCTTTAAATGTCAAGTTACCGTATGTCTCAACTGGTTTAAGCAATTCCACAACTTTCCCCAATGCTCTGTTTAGTGACTTATTTCTGGGGTTCCAGGTAGTGACTCTTTAACTTGGGTTACAGAGTGAATCTAACCAAATACCCTGACACGCAGCACAGCTCTTCCCCTAAACCAGGACAACAGTAAAAATGCCAATCTGTGTTTGGAGTCCCAAGTGTCATAGAATTTCTAAGTTTGTGGACTTGGATGTCTTTAGAGAGAAATCCGCACACAAGAACTTAAAGCTCAACTGTGTGTGGACAGACAAGATCCCTGAGACGTAACTGAGACGTAACTATCTGTGTTTATCTGTAGGTAGGACGGCAGACTTGTAGGCTCATAGGCATCCTTTATGTGAGTGAGTGGGCGCTTGTGAATGGTATTTGTGATACATGTGCACACGTTAATATGCTTCTGTGTAGAAATAGTTAGGGCTGCTTCTAGGCAACAGGGTTAGTAAGCCGTCTAATCCCAAATCAAAATATTTGTATTTTGAATAACATTTAAAGGAACATTTCATTGAAATTCTTAGGCCTTGTGATGTTTACAAGGGAGAGAGACACAGTGCCATCGTCTTCGCCTGACCACCTTTCAAAGAACGCCTAGCCTAATTCTGTGCTCGTAAGCCACCAAGATGGAGAAACTGTCTTCTTAGGTTCTGTGTTCATATGCTCAATACTGGTTTTAAAAGAGAACCTTCTGCGTTCCAGGCTATCTTAGCAATGAGCTGCACCCCAGACTCCGTCCCAGAATTCCATTAGGAAGACAGTAGAATTCCACTGTTCAGCCCTGGCTTTCTGCAGGAGGGTAGATGTAGAATTAGCGGTTGCATTAACCACCTGGGAGCAGCACACAGAGGCCAGGCACAGCTTGGCTGGCCAGGGGTTGGAAAAGAAAAGGGGCAATTAGAAATTCCCACAACCAACACGGAAACAAAGGAACAAGAGCACAAAGGACTCTTGAGTACTGTATCCAAGATCTCCTGATCTCCTGATGAAGATGGACTGCAACCTGTCCCTCAGTGTGACAGGCCAGTCCCCACCTTGTCCCTTAACCTGCTGTGGAAACCATATTATCTAGTGACATTGATTGTAAGATGTTACCACGTGTTTTTTTTGTCCCCCGCCTACACACACACACACACGGTTTCTCTGTTTAAAACTCTGACTGTCCTGAAACTCACTCTGTAGACCAGGCTTCCATGTGTGCTTTTAAAAGTATATAATTGTGGGTTTTGCAGAGGCAGGTGGATCTCTGTGAGTTCAAGGCCAGTCTGGTCTACAAGAGCTAGTTCCAGGACAGGCACCAATAACTACAGAGAAACCCTGTCTCAAAAACAAACAAACAAAAAAATCCAAAAAAAATTTTGGTTTCTGCTTTAGTTTCTAATTTTGATGTGGGGGCTGAGGGTCCCACGTCTTTGCTGGGAACTTAACTTCTACGAACTCTGTCAGACATGGTCTTGATACCGTTGGCATCTAAGATGTTTTTAGTACAGGCTTTTTTTTTTTTTTTTTCTGCTCCACTAAAGAAGAACTCTAGACTACTCTGGAAAGGAGGTGAAAGGCTGTACACAAGAACCAGGGAGATTCATTTCAGGCCATAATGGATGCTGGAGATCAGACGGTTTGGATCTAGAGGAGATGGACATTAGTTGGATTCATGACCTGTTGTGTCAGGATACATTTGCATGAGGGAAATAGCTTGTACACACAGTATCTAGTGATTTTCATGTATTTAAAAACAGCACATTGGAAAGCTTCACAGCTCAGCATTTGGCGACAGACATTAGTATTTTAGTGTTCTGGCTCACTTGGAGCCTTAAAATTTATTTTTTACATTGACTTTACAGCCCCCCCCCTCCATTTTTTTAAAGTAGTGGCTTACAAGATTGTTGGTTTAGACCCCAGGAAAGGTACTTATGAGCATGAAAGCTTAGAAACAATTTCTTTTTAATGACTCACTGAGAAGACTGAACTTCCCTTCAGGGACGAGTTCTTTCATCTGAAAAACATTTACATAGGAAATTGATCAAACATTGTTTCGGGATGATAAAGCTTATCAAAGGTTAAGAAGTATAATTTAATTCGGCAGACATTTTTCACTGGTTTTCTGAAGAATCCAAAGAATTAATCTCATCTTACTCTTTAATTTTTAAACTAGTGGGAGGAGAGTTCCTACGTAGATGAAATACAGTTGTTGAAACTGAGAGAGAAGCAGTCAGCCGCGTGAGGGCTGGAGGAACGCAGAGAAGAGTATTTAAAAATATATTTTTTAATTACCCGGGAATTTTCCTTTGCCGGGTATTTTTAGTTCTACCTGATGGCCCACATCTTTTCTGGTGAAAGATTAGAAATTCATGTCCTACTTGAGGGGAATGACTCTCGTCTGCCTGGGCGGCTCATGTTCGTGGATACCTAGTCTGACTAAGGGCAAGGAACTGCCTTAGAAGCAGCACAAAGTGGTTTTTTGTTTGTTGTTTGTTTGTTTGTTTTGCCTAAAAATATCTATGAAGAATGAATTCCCTTTGACTACTTCATAAAGGAGCAGGGGAGCCAGCTGAAGAACTGGGTGCACGACAAAACGAAAACATTTCACTGACATTTTAGGCGTTTTTGTTTGAAATTAGTTTGGGACCTTATTTACAAAAACAAAACAACGAAACAAAACCAATGCAGCGTGGCATCTTTTTGTCAGGAGCATTGGTCATGACATGAGAATTGGTCATGTCAACTCTGAGTGCTTGTTCTTGTCCCTCAGTCCCCACAGCAAGGTGCCCTCTGGTCCCCAAATAAGGCCCCTTGGTGCTTGTAACCAGCACTGTGGCCTTTCAGAACCACAGGGGCTATTCCAGTCTTGGCTGGCCTTGAAATTTGTTTACAGAGAATCTCTATCCTGTGGACCTCCAGGATGAGGGATTCTAGTTTTTTATCCCGAAGATGCTCCAAGAAGAGTTGTCATCTGAATATAGTTGGTGACCCCTGAGGTCCCAAACCTCACACCAGCCTCCTGTCTGCCCTCACCTTCATTATGAAAATAATGCTTAGATTTGGGCAAATTGTTTTGAGAGAGGCAGAACAAAGGGGCAGCCAGGAACACAACATACAGCCCACCGCTAACGCTCTCGCCTCCCTGCCCAGGGCCGCATTAAACAATTCAAGTACGTTCGATCCCTGGGGCTGAGCCCACCACCCTGTGCATGGTCTGTACCCCTAAGACACGTCCCTAGTCTCAGCTAAAGCATGCTTCTATGGTGAGGGTACAGAATGTCATGGACACTCATGGTCCTTCAGGTTTTCTAGGGCAGGGAGCAGAAAGAAGGAAATGGATGTAGAAGGACGTTGCGTTGAGGAAAGCGATCTGGAGGGTTCCATGGTGCCCTTCATGCCAGTTTCCTCACATGGGCCATTACTGACCTCCAGAAAGGGTTAGCTCGGAAAGTGAATCTTGCTGTTGAAGGGTAGGAGACTCCTACAAGCCCTAAGAAAACCTTTTCCTGGAAAAGTACTGGCAGGGTTGTCTGTAGTAAATAACAAGTCAATGAGCCCAAATCCCTATCGCTTCTCTCAGGTATGTAAATGCTATTTTCCATGATTCCTTCAATGGTTTCTGTTTGCCCCTTTTATTAGAACCAAATCTGGTCTTGAGTCTGTTTCAGAAGTGAATACCAACCAGCAAGTCTGTGGTAGGGAGGATGGTTATTGTTAGGGACCTAATTCTCTTATCATACTAGGCAATAGTGCAGGTGGTGACCTCTTAACATTGGTTTCAGTTCTGGTAGTATGGGGCTTTTATCTTTATTATATTGATTAGACTGACTTTTCAACATTGAGAGGGAAACATGTATAAATTTACTGTAATAAACCTTAAAGCTACCTCATTTCCTTTGTTACAGCAGTCTCCGTAGAACTTTCTAGTAAAGGACCTTGGTATGCGACTATTGAGTCTGCTCAACAGAGCAGAGAAACCTCCCATTCTATTATAGGTTCAGAAGTCTTTGGTTTCCCTAGTCTTGGCTGGCCTTGAACTCACAGATCTGCCTGCCTCTGCCCCTCGGGTATTGGGATTAAAGGCGTGTGCTAGCACTGCCTGGAGAGAGGTCATCTTTCAAATCTGCTCATCAGATTCTCAGAGAGGATGTTTTTTAATAGTTGTCGAGAAAAGTGTTCTTGAGCCCAGTGGAAGAAACCTCATTGAGGTTCCATCTGGAGATGGAACAGCCTTCGGAGTCTCCTAGGAGATGAGGCTCTGTCTGGCTGCAGAGTACCCTGCACCTCACACAGTCTAGGCTTTTAGGGCCTCTGCGTCCATTCGCTATCTCATTCTCACGAGAGACTGTAGAATCGGAGTAAATTTGAACACGTCTGTATTCATTTCTTGAATCATTGAAAGGGCGTAACAGTGTTTGCTAATGGAAGACTTCAGTGGGACATTAAAGAAAGTGCAGGCCAGGGCTCTGAATGTGGAGCCCATTGGCCAGCTTCTGACTTCTGGGGTTGCTTTGAGAGTTGAAAGGGAGAAGTAAGGTACTTCTCTCGAGCAGACTTGTGGAGGCCCCAGGAAGCCTTGTCTCTTACCGGTAGGTGTTTTTACTAAGGTTTAGACAGTATGCCAATAGCTTTATCAGCGTGAGGCATATGTGTGTTTAAGTTGGACATATTTTTCAGAGGTTAGGGATTCTTCAGCCACCCCTTTTAGCGTTAAGGCAGGGAAGAAAGTGCACACTGGGAGATAAAGCAGAAGGGGTTCCACACCACGTAGCCTTGCCACTGTTTCCACTTTGCCTTTCTGCAGTTTGACGCTAGCAGCCGAGGGCTTAAAAACACAGTGGACGCTGAAAGCTTAACTAAGTATTTCATATTGGCGGTATTGGAAAGAGATTCTTTAGAAATCCAATTACTTTTGAAAGCTCTATCCTGTTGAAATATAACTTGGAGGAAGTCAGTTTGCTTTCCCAGAAGTACTGACCGTAGTGTTTCTGGCTGAGGAAAAAAGGCTCGAGTCTGCTCCTAGGCCAGAAACGGGGTACCGGCTTCCTCTGCGGTGTTTTACTTGAACAGTGTTGACACTTGAACAAATCCCATAGAAACTGCCCCAAGTGGGGGAACGCTGGCCCCGTAACGGCCCTTCCAGACACTGCTGGTATTCTTGGCTGAATAGGCTATAGATGCCCATAAATTGAGAGCAAAACCCCAAATGTTTTAGGAACTTTAATGGCTACTGTGTGTCAACCAATCAGCAAAGTCAACTTTACAAAATACTGGTGCAGTTTATTGCTTCGCAGCCAGTAAAAACAGTGAACAAAAAGAGTCCAGTGTCCCCTGCTTCTCAAGTAAACTCTGAAAACTTAGTTCTCTGTGTGTAATTATTAAATTCAAAAGGCTTCAATGATCCTCTGAAACTGGGACTCCTGAGGAAGTTTTTTTTTTTGCCTTGATTTAAACATCAGAATTAGATCTCTCCTCCACCGAATAACAGGAAAGCCATGCTTGTTACTGTAATTTATTTTCACTCGACATTTCTGTGTGAAATTCTTTCTTCTGTTTGATTCACATCTCTGAGCCCAATAGTTACAGTTACTACTAGTGTTAAGTTCTTTCTGTGAATCCAGCATTGTGTGAGTGTAAAGGGAAGAGAAATGACTTTTCTGTTGCCCAAGTGTTAGTGTAACTTTCTAGACTGAGTTTACCACGAGGGAGCAAAGTACAGGTTTAAACTCACCCATCCCAAAGATGTGTGTGTGTGTGTGTGTGTGTGTGTGTGTGTGTGTGTGTGTTTACGTGCATGCACCTGTGTTGGAGGAGAAATCTAGAATGGAGATGTGTGTTTGACTTGACAGTTTTCAAAGAGCATGTATGTAGTTTAGACTAGTTTCAAACTCAATCCCCCGCCTCAGCCTCCCCAGTCCTTGTCTGAGGACTGTGGGATTGCTGGCAGGACTGCTCCGAGTTTCTTTCCTTTCACCCCAAGCTGGTCTTTTAGCAATCTTTCTGCCTCGTGTCTGCCAGACGGAAGCCCTTTTAGAAGAAGATGCGGGGGGAGGGGGGGATTATCCATGAAAATGCTAGCAAAACAAATAATAAATGAAGTCAGTCTTGACCAGGTTTAGTATTCAAAGGCTTGGAATTCGGGAGTTTGCATAGGAAGATACTTTATCTTCAGTGGGATCAATTCTAAAACAGCAAATTCAAATTGTATTATAAATATGAAGTAATTTTGGAAGTTAAGTGGCTGGTAAATTTGGGAGAACATGAGTCATACAAGATGTACAGTGGAATTGCCTCGAATGTCAGCTCACACTGTTAGATGCAGAGGACTGGGAAAAAAGGAAATTGGGCCAGGTTTTTAGGTGTCAACCGGGCTCCCTGAGGCCTGGCCTTTTTGTCTTAATTGATGTATCCCACGAGTCTTTGTGGCCTGAACAATTGCCAAATTTTTCCTGGGATAAATTTGGGGTGAAGGTTGAGACAAGGTCTTTCTATATATAGCCCAGGCTGTCCTGGAACTCACTATGTAGACTAGGCTGGCCTGGAACTTACCTGCCTCTGCCTCCCAAGTGCTGGGATTAAAGGTGTGTGCCACCTTGCAGAACAAATTTTGATAACCTTAGTGGAACAACACTTGACACATGACTTCAATAGACATGTGTCCCTGCAAATGCTAGTATGGGGTGTGGAAAAGGGCTCAGCAGTATGGCCCTTCCTTGCCTGCCATGCTGAAGGACACAGGTTCGAGTCTCAGCACTCCAAACAAAACAACAAAGCTAAATGGTCTGACCCACCGGGTGATGGTGGTGAACCCCTTTAACTCCAGCACTAGGGAGGCAGAGGCAGGGGGATTTCTGAGTTTGAGGCCAGCTTGGTCTAAACGAGTTCCAGGACAGCTAGGGCTGCATAGAGAAACCACGCGCACACAGAAAAGGTCTGACTACTTACTAGTGCAGATTTATCAGTACCAGATTCTGATTTGCTTAAAGAATTTATTAAACACCAACTGGAAAAATGTTTAGATAAAGCAATGAAATTTAAAAGCGTCTCTGGCTTGTTTTGCTTCAGCCTGCACCAAGCACGTGCTGAGGTGTGTGCTTGCGTGGACATGAAGACAGTAGACTGAGGAGATCAGTGTGTTAGCACACTCCTGTGCTCCAAGCACTTGGGAGGTGGAGGCAGAAACTTCTAGAGCTCAAGGTTATCCCCACCTAAGTAATTTGAAACCTATGAGATACTTCTAAAAGAGACAGCCTGTGGGTCCCAGCCTCTGCTGAGAACCTAGGAGCAGGGTTAGACCAAAAGGTGGCACATTAGCTTCGTGGTGAAGGCGTGGTCTGAGCAGCCGGCGCCCTCACTGGCATGCCATTATTTTTGTTTGATCACGGAGAACCTTTATTTGTAAAATGACGTCATCCAAAGGCACATGCTCACTTTAAGAATGTATTGGTTAGCTACAGAGAAACCCTGACTCGAAAAACTGAGAAAAAAAAATGTATTGGTTTAGGGTTACCCTAAATAGGGACACTGATTTACTTTTGCATTTCCCTAAAATTTCCATTCTTCAGCCTCCCCTTCACCTCCATCTCAGTAATGTATTGCTAGATTGCTTGTCACTTGCTATGTAGACCAGGCTGGCCTTGCGCCCAGCTGATTCTCCAGCTTTTGAAAGGCGAATAGATTGTCCTGTTCTTGAAGGTTAAAGGTGGCATCCATGGAAGGACTTGAGGATGCTCTGAGGGGCAGCGCTCTTCAGTTCTCAGGGGCGTTCAGAGTGTGGCGCGGGCTTTGCACTTGGTCTTGCGTCAGACCCTCATGTCGCCTTGTCTCTTCCTTGCCACAGGTGAGAAGCCCTACAAGTGCACCTGGGAGGGCTGCGACTGGAGGTTTGCGCGGTCGGACGAGCTGACCCGCCACTACAGGAAGCACACGGGTGCCAAGCCGTTCCAGTGCGGGGTGTGCAACCGCAGCTTCTCCCGCTCCGACCACCTGGCACTGCACATGAAGCGACACCAGAACTGAGCGCTGTGCCGACCGCCCGACGCCTCGCAGTCCGCTCTGCCACCCTTTAAACCGCAGACCTAACTTCATATATAAAAAAAAGGAAAAGAAAAGAAAAAAACATAAGAACTGGAAATGTATATTTTGTATATTTGAGGCCACAGGGAATACATTGTATTCATACCAAAGTGTTTGGTTATTTTGAGAACCTGGAAGCTTGCTGTCATGCTCACTGCTGGCTTTATTCCAGCAAACTTCATCTCCAGACAGGCAGCCACATCTCAGCATGGGGAACTGGTGGGGCGCACGGGGGTGCGTATGCTGTTTCTATGAGGACTGCACACGCTATCATTGGTGACATTGTTTAATATAAACAAACCAGTTGACAGGCACCCGGACAGATTGTCAAGATTTTACTTGACATGGACTTTTTTTTTCTTCGAGATTAGATTATTTCCATAGCGGAGGTACAGTGTACCTGGCAATTCACAAATAGCCATTGAACAAATGTGTTTTTTGTTTTTGTTTTTTTTATATGAGTTGCCTATATTTGCTATTCAAAATTTTGTAAATATGCAAATCAGCTTTATAGGTTTATTACAAGTTTTTAAGGATTGTTTTGGGGGGATCATACTTCTTTTGAAAATACCTATTAATACATGTAAAGGTAGAATTTGTGGTTAAGATACCTCTCAAAAAAGTTACCAAATCCATTGCTTTGGGGAGGGAATAATCATTCGAATGAGTAAAATGCAAATTTCGCTCTCTGATTGAAATAAGATTGTTTATTTTAAATATGAAAGATTTTTTTATATGAATTTAAGCTGAAGAGCTTAAAGATAGTTAGAATACAGAGACATTAAAGGTCTTACCATAATTTAAACAGTATCACTGAAGTGGGGAAGGGCTGGTGTGGCTGTCACACACCAGCAGCACGTCCTTGTTGACCTTCGGGCTCTGTTTGCTCGCGTGAAAGCATTGAATCTCTGGTGCAGTTCGTGTTGACTGGGATGTTTGCTCCTGCAGTACTGTTGGTTAAACGACGATTTATGTGGATTTTTTGCATGTAATATCCAGTGAGACACAGTAATTTTATTGAAATTACAGTGCTGTGTAGCTAATGTGTTAATACTGACTCGGTGTCTGCCTTTAATATCAGTGATGTGTTGAAAGCGTACCAATATGCAATCTCCTAGGAATGTGACGTTGATGCTGTTAACCAAAGGGCAGAAATCATAAGCAAAATGCCAAAAGCGGTCTTAATTGAAATTTTAATTCTTGTTTTTAAAATATTGTTTATCATTATTTATTTTGTGGTAATATAGTAAGTTTTTTTAGAGAACAATTTTCATAACTTGATAAATTATAGTTTTGTTTGTTAGAAAAGTTGCTTCAGTGTGTAAATAGGAGACAAACGGTGTACATAGTTTTGTAAGAGGCTTCAAGATGTTTATACGTGGACACACCTACATCAAAAGCGTAAATCGGCTGCTGTTTTGCTTCTTTGTCCCTTATTTTTGTATTGTGGTCATTTCCTATGCAAATATCGGAGCAAACAGCTGTATAGTTGTAGAATTTTTTGAGAGAATGAGATGTTTATATATTAACGACAATTTTTTTTTTGAAAATAAAAAGTGCCTAAAAGATTTCTGTGGTGCCTTCTTTACCTTCCATAGCAGCTGATAAGCATTATAATCCTGAGAAGACTAAGAGAAAGCCCGGAGACCTGTTTGGACAGCAGGCACAGGCCTGTAATCCCAGCCTCTCCCAGGCTGAATTCAAGGACATAGTGAGGT
Organism: Dicrostonyx torquatus; assembly: GCA_028555095.1. Classification (NCBI taxonomy): domain Eukaryota; kingdom Metazoa; phylum Chordata; class Mammalia; order Rodentia; family Cricetidae; genus Dicrostonyx; species Dicrostonyx torquatus. Next base: position 3,069,800 of record JAQHUG010000036.1, read on the forward strand.
CCTCTCTGCAAAGGAAAAATGAAACCCTCTGGATCACACCTTTAAGACGTAGCAGGAGTTCAGACTGGGTGTGCATCTATCTTGGTTGGTAGAGTAGATTGTCTAGCAAATGAGCCCAAAGCCCCGGGTTCTAGCCACAGCCCTGCTTCAACCAGGCAATGAAGGTCCACACTTACACATCCCAGCTCTGATGAAGACAGGAGGGTCTGGAGTTCAAAGTTACCCTTTGCCATAAAGTTCAAGGCTGTCCCGAGCTACCTGAGGTCCTGTATGAAAACAAAACTACAAAAGGTGATCTCGTTCATTTCTGAGCACCTCACACATACTGGACCCTCAGCCTTGCCAGTTGGAGATGCTGATGTTACTTTGAGAGACTATTATCAGAAGTAAATAGAAATCGGATTTTTTTTTTTTTTTTTTGAGGCTGTGCCTGTATGTAGTCCTGGCTTTACTGGAGCTCACTGCTGGGATTAAAGGTGTGTGCCACCACATCCAACCAGTGTAATTTTTTTTCTCCAGTGCTAGGGCTCCAACCCACAGCGTGGCACATACCTATGGGTGTTGCTAGTTGGGTGACAGTCATTGCTCTAAGAGACTTACCTATCCAGCAGTAGCAGTGAAGTGTTGGAGCCTGATGTGAGCACTTGGGACTTGTTAGAGAAATGGTGAACTCTAGGCCTGGCACAGAAAATAGCCAGGTGGGTCTCTAGAGTTCCATAATGCAGGGTCTAGATGGAAGAAAACCCTCCCGTACAGGGCTGTGTCAAAGTAGCAACCTGGCTGCTCATGCAATTTCGGTTGTAACCCCAAGAGGAAAGCTCCCATGTCCAGACCTAGACACTGTAGACAAAAGAATATGCAGAATAACTCATCACGTAGTTACTCCATCTTTAAGAAGGGAGCCCAGGCCTTTAATCCCAGCACTTGGGAGGCAGAGGCAGGCGGATCTATGTGAGTTCGAGACCAGCCTGGTCTACAGAGCCAGATCCAGGACAGGCTCCAAAGCCACAGAGAAACCCTGTCTCGAAAAACCAAAAAAAAAAAAAAAAAAGCACTCAAATGTAGTTTGCAAGACTGTGAGCAAAGAAGGGCAGGGGATGTCTACGAGTAAAGAAATCTGTTGACACTACCTGGGCCAGGTGACCAAGTTCTACACCAGCAGTGATAAGGCATGCTGACAGTTTGTGCCCTTCGTGACCCGATAAAAATAAAACTTGCCCCTGTTGGCTTAGAACACATATATCCTGGGTCATGAGAGGCAACAGGCAGCACCTATAAAACACTGTCGGGGCCAGGAAGACACTCTGAAGCTATGGGTAAGGCCTGGTTACCCAAAGCAATGATGGAGTGAAGACTGAGGGAACTGGGCACGGTGGCCAGGTACCGGGCTCAAAAAATGAGGAGGAGGAAGGAAAGAAGGGCCAAGGAAACTCACAAATTTCCAGTGTGCCAGGATTAGCTCATCTATTGTGATAATTGTATCAATTAATGTATACTTTTTATTGTTACCTTTATGTTCCTAATGTATACTTTTAATAATAAGGCAAAATGGGGATAGGATTATAAGAAATTTTATTATCATTGTTATAAATCTTTTGTCTTTTGCAACAAGGTCTCACTGTATATAGTTCTTGGCTGTCCTGGAACTCACTCTGTAGACCAGGTTGGCCTCAAACTCACAGAGATTTGCCTGCCTCTGTCTCCCAATGCTGGAATTAAAGGCCTGTGACACTATGCCTACTGTATAAGGTGCTGGATCAAACCCGGGCCTTGGACTGGCAGGGGAAGCAATGGAGCAACTCTGATACATTTCCCAGCCCTGGCCACTGGCTTCTGGGAACAAGGACGTGGGTATTTAGTTGTAATTTATAATTGTATGAATTAGCCACCACCTTATACCTATGAACCTTATTCTTGATTTGATGACTCCCAGAGCTCATCGGTATTGAAGTTTTTAGCATCATAATACAACTTGATCCTAAATGACACAACAAGCCATTTTCACTTCTCCGTATCACTTAACCGTTCCTCTCTCCTCTTCATAGGCTGCTCTTACTCCACACTGGCTGACTCCTTCCCTTGTGCTAGTACCTGGTTGAATTCTTGTCCGCCATTCTTAGCCGCAGTCCTGTTATATTTAGAGACATATGACACTTTAGTATTTAAGTCATTGTTCCAAATTTGATTGGTAGTTTTGTATGTTTTTCAGTGTCAGATTTTCAATTTTTTAAATTTATTTTCATTTTATTGGCGTTTTGCCTGTGTGTATGTGTGTATGAGGGTGTTGAGTCCCTGGAGTTACAGACAGTTATGAGCTGCCATGTGGGTGCTGGGAATTGAACCTGGGTCCCCTGAAAGAGCAGTCTTAACAGTTGAGCCATCTCTCCAGCCCCAGATTTTCAATTTTTAAGATAATGTATTTATTCTTAGTGCATTGGAGTGCATGTATGTCAGTGGGAGAATGTCAGATCTTGTAGCTACAGTTGTGAGCTGCCGTGTTGGTGCTGGGAATTAAACTTGGGTCCTCTAAGAGAACAGCCAGCTCTCTTAACCACTGAGCCATCTCAACAGAACCTCCAGATTTTTATTTATTTATTTGTGTGTGTGTGTGTGTGTGTGTGTGTGAGAGAGAGAGAGAGAGAGAGAGAGAGAGAGAGAGAGAGAGAGAGAGAGAGAGACCATTACCACTTCATTGGAAGAATTTACCCATTCTTGTACTGCTGCTCTTACTGGTTAATAAAAGACACCTTAACACATAATGACATTTCGGTGCTCTGTGAATTGGCTTAAACCAGTGCAGCAACTGAAAACTGCTGGTCAGCTTTCCTCTTTGTGCTGTGTTGTTGATATAGCTTTTGGTGGTGGACTTTTGATAAGGTAGATGAATGTGCATCTACGGTTATAATGCAAGCAACATGTAATGGCCCACTGATTTTTAAGCTTTATTAGTTTTTAAGGGAAATATAATTTGCCAAAGACAATTTGTTCAATGTGTTTTCAAAGCTACAAGAAATTTAATTGCTGGCCACTGTTGGGTCCACCAAATGATTGTCTGGGCTCCAACATACCCCCAGTGTTTCTGCATAAACAAAGCACGGTCGTTTGCCACACTTGGAACAGCACACCATGTTCCAGTTGGCCGGGATGTGGCTATATGACTTGATTTCCAATGCATCAACCTCTGAGTTTTAACTGTCTGTTGCTCATCCTCCCTCCCTTGATGCGGAGTTGGCTCCCGTTATCTCCATTGGTCGTTGCTGGCTTAGACGAGCAGGCCCTGGCTGCCTGTACAGAAACCAGGCAGTACATGCCAGCGAGACCATGTTTCTTCTCTCTTGCTAAGCCTGCTAGGTCTTTTGGATTCCTCGGGAGCCGTACCTCCATGAGGTCTTTTGTTTGTTTGGTTGGTTGGTTTTGGTTTTTCGAGACAGGGTTTCTCTGTGGCTTTGGAGCCTGCGCTGGAGCTAGCTCTTATAGACCAGGCTGATCTCGAACTCATAGAGATCCGCCTGCCTCTGCCTCCCTAGTGCTGGGATCAAAGGCGTGTGCCACCACCGCCCGGCAGTCTTTTCTTTACCGTTATTTAATCTATTCTCTAGTTTGAAGGACTGGACTCTGTCTTTGGTGAGAGGCAGTGTTCCAGTGTAAATCTAATCAGTGGGAGACATGTTTTCGCCTGCCTTTCAGTTACTCGGGGCTATGGGTGACAAAACATGGAATTTATTTCATAAACACTTTCACAGTGAGTATTAGGAAAAGCAGCTCTGGCTGGTGGGAATGCAAGCTGGTTCAACCCCTTTGGATGTCAGTGTGGCCATTTCTCAGAAAATTAAGAAACAACCTTCCTCAAGACCCAATAATACCACTTTTAGGTATATATCCAAAGGATGCTTAATCGTGCCACAAAGACATGTGCTCAACTATGTTCATAGCAGCCTTGTTTGTCATAGCCAGAACCTGGAAACAATCTAAATGCCCCTTGACTGAAGAATGGATAAAGAAAATGTGGTACATTTACACAATGGAGTACTACACAGCAGAAAAAAATAACAACAGCTTGAATTTTGCAGGAAAATGGATGGAACTAAAAAACATTATTTTAAGTGAGGTAACCCAGACACAGAAAGACAATTATCACATGTACTCACTCATAGGTGGTTTTTAAACATAAAGCAAAGAAAGCCAGCCTACAAATCACAATCCCAGAGAATTTAGACAACAATATGGACACTAAAAGAGACTTACATAGATCTAATCTACATGGGAAGTAGAATGTATAAAAAGGCAAGATCTCCTGAGTAAATTTGGGAGCATGGGGACCTTGGGGGAGGATTGAAGGGGGGGAGGGGAGAGGCAGGGAGGAGAGCAGAGAAAAACGTAGAGCTCAATAAATATCAGTTAACAAAAAAGAAAAGCAACTCTGTACATATTGATCCTCACACATAGGAAGCAGAGACAGGAAGGTTATCACAGTGTAGGTGTTTTAGTCAATCATTCAGTCATTCGTTCGTTTGTGTGTATGGGTTGGGGAGATATGGGGTCATGGGGAGGTCAGAGGAAATCTTGCTTGAGTTGGTTTTCTCCGCTTAAGGTGGATTCCAGGTATCCAAGTCCACTCTCTCCTTCCACAATGACTTCCGGAGCTTGAACTCAAGGTCATCAGGTATAGCATGAATTCTAATTGGTCTCAATAAATAAAAAATCAGAGTCAGATATTAGGGGGTGAAAGATCAGAGAAGCAGTACAGCCAGTCACCAGAGAGACCTTTTCCCTCTACCAAATCCATGAATTGAAGGGATGCTCCTGTCTCTACCAATTCTCAGACTGCCCTGAGCTCCTGAACCCTCCCTCTTTATTTTCCTCTCTCTGCCTAGCCATATCCCTTTCTGTCTCCACCTTCCTAGTGCTAGGATTAATAGGCATGAGACTCCCAAGCACTGGGATTAAAGGTGTGAATCCCCCCACCTTACTCCCCACCCCCCGGCCTCTAGGGACTTAGCTCTGCACTTGGATCTTCAGGAAAGCTTTATTTGTTAAAACACAAATAAACTATCACTACAATCAGGCTTGGCACCAAGCACATTCACCCTCGTAGTCATGCCATTGGTTCCTATTCCTGCATATTTGAGGTCAGCCTACTCATTTACTGATGGGCACACTAGTGAAATCCTAGAGAAATTTCAAAAAACAATGGGAGGGGTTGTAAAGAAAAAAGAAAGGAAAGAGAGTCAGTTGGCAGGCTTATCTGGTTAAGATCACGTGCTGGGTGAATCTGACCATGGGAGATTGAGCAGATCCTGGAGGTTCTCCTCTGCCTACACGCACACACACTATGATATGTGTAAAATAATTTTTAAAAGCATTACTAATGCCTTCCGATATTATAAAGCTATAACTGTGAAGCAATCAGAATATACAAAAGACAAAAGATTGCCATAGACTCTATAAGGGCTGAAGGAAAAGAACACAAAGTCACAAGTTTGCGCAGACTCCAAAGACTGAAGGGCTTTCCAGCTGTCCTCCACAAGCCAGTGTAGGGTAGGCGTGGGTCAGTGCGGGATTTTCTAATAACTCTGGGCCCGAGACACCTTTACCCTTCCCTGCAAGAAGCAGCTCACCTACTTCACACTTCTCATTTGGGACGGACGCTAGAATTGAGCCGACTGCAGAAATGCCATCACTATTCTGAAGGCAAATGGTTAAAATTGACTGAGCCACCTTCCCAGTCTTACACACAGATCTTTAGCTGAATCTCTGAATCTCGACCCATTGTCAAAATCAGAGGTCACTGGAAGAATTAATAAAAATATTCTATACATACATATATACAGAGGTCAGCAAAGTTTCTCTGTATGGGAGACAAATTGTAAATATACTGTGCTCTGTGAGCCACACAGAGTCCCTGTTACTCTGTTTCCAACGTACGCGTAAGTATAAATAAGTCAATGTAATTTTTAAAAAATGGTGGCTGACGTCTGAAGGAGCCCAAGGTTGACCTCTGTCCTCTACACATGTCCACCTACACATATGTGTGCACCTGTATGTGCACATTGCACACATACACACCACAAGCCATGGTGGAGCGCTTCATCAATCCCAGCCCTGGGCAGGCAGAGAGGCAGGTGGAGCTCTGAGTCCGAGGCCATCCTGGTCTGCAGAGCGAGCTCTAGGACAACCAGGGCTGTACAGAGAAACCCTGTCTCGAAAAATAAAGCAACAGCAACAACGAAAAGAAAACAAGAAAAGAAAACCAATGAAAAGAGCCTTCTGCCTTCCCCTCCCAGGTGCAGGACCACAGGTGTGCAGCGGCTCCCTGGGCTGGGATCCCAAGAGGAGATCCATGCTGGGTAAGCATCCTACCAGAGCCACACGTGTAACATATACAGTTATATAACGGCGGCATCCTTGGAAATACACTCAGAGTGTTGCCAATTCTCTTTTGGTTGTTGTAAAAAAAAAAATCTCCTCCAAATGAGTTTTTCGTAAAATTGAAAGAACCAGTGGAGCGTTGAAGACGATCTTGAGCATTCCAATTATTTCTTTGTTGAAGATGCTCAGTATTCCGCCCCATATTGGGGTGGCTTTGAAACTACTGGCAAAGTGAATAGTGTTTTCACTAAGAATGAAATGAATGTTTTGTTCCGAGTTTCTTTTTTAAAAACCACTTATGATCCCAGGATGGCATCAGATAAGTTGGGTCTAAAGGAGTAAACATTAACAATAATACAAGTTAATCCAGCTCTTTGTGGATAATAAGGAGCAGTAAGTACTAGGAGGAGTGGGCTGCCAATGGTCCGGCCTTTTCCGCATTTTATGAAACATGTTTTCCTCCAAGAAATGATGTTTTAGCAATGGTATCTTTTTCTATCAGCTTCTTTAGAATTTCTTGGTGTCTAAAGGAAAAAAAAAACAAAAAGCATGACCACATGATCTGTAGGGCTCTCTAGGCACAACAATAAACAAGGGGATGGTGGCTCTGCCTGCAGGCTTCCTGCGGTTTACAAGAAGCAGACCAAATGGTATGGATGTGGTTCAAACGTGACGTCACAATTCACGTTAAAGTGCTGTCTCCAGTGAGATACCAAAAGTCTGTGCAGCCTCTGAGAAGTGTGGCCTGTCGAGCGGTGGGTGGCCGCTGGAAGCATGGCCTAAGACGTGACTGATACAGGTTTGTTAGTGTCAGCTTAAGAACGTCTAAACTAGTTTGTCCCCAGTCTGTGGCTTCCTCTGCTATTGTAATGCCTTCAGTCGTGAGTCCCACGGGAGCCAAACAGAAGCTGTCTCTTGACCTTCCAGAGCTGGGAACTAAACAGACATATAAGCACCTCATGCAACCCAGGCTAGTTTTGTACTTACTATGAAGTTAAGGATAACTTTGAGTTTTTGATCCTCCTCCTGAAGGTACACCATTATGCCCCCTGTTATATAGGGCTGGGCATAGACCCCAAGGCTTTGTGTGTGGTAGGCAAGCAGTACAAAGTATCCAGTCTGAAACATTTGATCACAGCAACCGAAAATGAACTAATACTGCAAAAGAAACATTATTATACTAAACATCGAATCCATTTGTAGCCCCAGAACCACACAAAACAAAGCCAGACAGCCCAAAATAGACAAACACAGCTGAAGACCAAGAGACAATTTTAATGTTTTTATCATTTATTATTATATCATCATTACTACTATTATTAGCATTTTAGACAGGATCACTGTACGAACCCTGGCTGTCCTGTACCTCACTATGTAGACTAGACTGGCTTCAAACTCAGAGCTCTGTCTATCTCTGTCTCCCGAGTTTAAGATTAAAGGCATGTGTCATCACATCCAGCTTCAATGGACAAATTTAAATAGAATTCTGAAGAGGAAAAAAATTCACAGAACCTAAAAGAAGTCGGAGGAATGGGAAGAAAGATGCGTGAGGACAAACAGAAAACATGTAAAACAGTAAAAAAAAAAGTGTCCTAAGTCTTCCCCAAACAATATTAAATGGTAATGACGAGGCGAACAAGCTACAAGTAGGCCTTTTACTGGTAAGTATTTAAGGTTTATTTTTATTTTTTATTTTTATTTGAGTGTGCCATTGAATAGAGGTCGGAGGAGGACTTAGATCCCTCCCACCGTGTGCTGTTCCTCTCTTCCCATGGTGAGTCAGCTTTGACAGTAAGCATCTTTACCTGCTGAGCCTTCTTGCTGGCCCTAGTTTATTGTGTATTTTTTTTTTGTTGTTGTTTTTTCGAGACAGGGTTTCTCTGCAGCTTTGGAGTCAGTCCTGGAACTAGCTCTTGTAGACCAGGCTGGTCTCGAACTTACAGAGATCCGCCTGCCTCTGCTTCCCGAGTGCTGGGATTAAAGGCATGCGCCACCACCACCCGGCTATTGTGTATTCTTTAACACCATCCCCCCAAGTACCCATTAAATGCCATAGTTCCTTGGTGAGGGATAGGACCTCTTCCTTCCGTGAGCTCTTCAGCCATACAGGATGAAGTGGTGATAGGCCAGCCAGGTCTTGTACAATCTTGTGAGGGTAACCATGACTGATGTGAGTTCCTGAATGTAATGGCTATGCCATGTCCACAGGACACATTTTTGCTGCATGCCTCCCCAACTCCTGACTGTTTTCTGCTTTTTCTGTGATGCTCACTGAGCCTTGGAGGGGATGATGCAGATGTCTTACTTAGGGCCACACACCTACTGCCTCTACATTGACCTGTTGTGATTCTGTCTTAGCTGCCTCCAACTTGGCAAGGAAGCTTCTCTGATGAAGGCTGAAAGCATCACTAATCTAGGAATATAAACATAAAGTCAGCTCGGTTTTTATGGCTGGTGCTTCCCTGTCTTTGTAGGGAGAACCTCCTCTGGAGAACACATTTAATTGCATGGATGTATTGCAAGGATATGCCCATGGTTCTAGAGGGAAATTGTGGAATTAGTCATCACTACTAATACGACCCCAGCACAGGGACAGAATCTTTATCAGAGCCAGACACCCGTTGGGTAATGAGTTGGGTAATGAGTGGCTGGAATGTGGCGGAATCTGGTACCCCTGTCTCAGATCTTGGGTTGATGGTGAACAAAGATGAAAGTGATGGAAACTTTCCTCTTTGAAAAGTCCAGCACTTGCTCCCCTTAACTCTGTCCCTAGACATACTTTAGGAAGCACAGTCAACACCCCATTGCACACAGACAACAGTGTATCAAAGATCACACTGCACACTGTGATTCAGAAAAGCAAAGGTTTTAAAACTTGCAGAAAAGAGACATTTTCCCCAAAACACTGGTCAAAATGAATGAGATTCCAAGCAACGAGATACAATCTTGGCAGTTTGGTGATCACATCAGAAAACTGAGCAGTTTTCCAGGTCTAACAATAATGTGTGTGCTCTGAACTCACCTTGTCATTTAACATCCATTACCCGCCTTCCCATAATCCTGCAATGCGCTTATGAGGATGATGGTGGAGATGCTTATTTTACATTTTAGACACGATATTTCTATGTGTCACAGGCTGGTCTTGGACATGTACTCCTCCTGCTTTGGCCTCTGGAATGCTGGGATTACAAGTATGTGCCACTATACCTGACTATAATGCGCTATGTTTTCTTTCTCCATTTTCATGTGTATTTGTGTGTTGTGCATGAGTGTGTGCATGCATGTTTTGTGTGTATATGGTGCACTGTGTGAGAGCTCATTTGCATATGTGTTCATATGCTAGTCTTGCTTGTTAGCCTGCTCTGAGGATCCTCTATATCCTTTTCTGGGCTGCAATTACAGGTGAATGCTTTGCCTTCCCGGAATTTGCATGGGTTCTAGAGGATCTGGACTCCAGCTGTTACGCTTGTGTGGCAAGCCCTTCACCCCCGGAGCCAACTCTCCAGCCCAGTGTGCTTATTACTGTATTAATTTGATAAAGGAAAAAAATGTAAACCAGTTGAGGTGACTTGTCTTTCCTAGTGGAAATGTAGCCATAGAAAGCCAAATATTCCAGGCCTTTGATCCAAGCACTTGAGTAGCAGAGATCACAGGTAGATCTCTGTGAGCTTGATGACAGCCTGGTCTATAGAGCGAGTTCCAGGACAGCCAGGACTACACAGAGAAATCCTGTCTTGAAAAATTACAAAGGGAGAAAGGAAGGAAGGAAGGAAGGAAGGAAGGAAGGAAGGAAGGAAGGAAAGAGAAAGAAAGAAGGCAGACAGCCAAGTGTTCCAACTCCAGCTCCACAATGTCTTACATGTGTGGGTGTCCCCCCCATCCTTGTAGGGCATCCCATCATAACCAAGAAATTAAGGAGACCGGACCCAAAGTCAGTTTTCAGTTCCAGCATGGGCTCCCTCTGTGTTCAGGAAACCCTGACCAGCCTATAGATATCATCGCCAAGAAGAAGATGGCAAGTGAATTCATCTGCTTAGAGAAGGAACTGCAGATCCCAACTCTCCCTAGAGGACCCATGGAGAAGACCTGAGCTGTCAGGCCAAGGGAGAGACCCCAGAGCTGGAGTGGCCACCCAGGAAGTACTCGGTCCACCAACTGGAAAAATCTTCGAGCAACAGAATGAATGGCAGGTAACATTTCTGACGCTGATGCCAGAGAAAAGGCACACATGATGGGGAAGGGAAGAATGTGCCCGGGTCTTTGATCTGCTTTATGGGTCACAGGCCCCCCTCCCCCACCTGAGACTTCCTGGGGCCAGAAGTGGTGATGTCACCTTGGTTTGTCCGCACTCTTGGGCTCTGAGTCATCACCATTGTAGGCATAGCGATCCCTCAGATTTCCAAGCTCTAACAATGACCAGCTTGCATCGGCCTTTAATTTACCTGTCTTCCCACATGCCTCCTGCTTCCCAGCCTTTTATTATTTAAAGGTACATTTCAACCACTTTATTATTTCATCCCCAACTATTTCAGTAGGGATGGCAAGGGTTCTGGTTAAATATCACTACATTTTCTGCTTTGGGAGCTGTATGTTTTGTTTAACACCTGCCTCTCAGTGGACCACCACCCTTCTCAGTGCAGCATCCTTGAAGTACCTGCTAAGCTCTGTTAGACTTAGCCTGCATTTATTCGTTCTTACCTTGGGGATGGCGAGGTCATAAGCACAGTGTGACTGAACGCCAGTTCCCCTTACCCACAGCCTTGGTGTTGGATGTGATTTTGGTTTCCAGCTATTAACTGTCACAATGCCATAAGAAAATC
>JAQHUG010000036.1:3082363-3103791 GCA_028555095.1 Dicrostonyx torquatus
AAAAACAATCCTTAATACCAACGTCATCTTAAGTCGGAACAGGTTCTCAGAAATGGTTCAAACCCAGCCCTGATTTCTCCTTCCATCCACAACACTGCTCTTGAGAGCAGACTTCTGGAGAGAGGCAAATCTCACAAGGGGAACTCACACAACCAATGCTTAGACAGAACGCTGAGCAGAATTGTCACTGAAAGCCGGGCAGGCCCAGCCCTGGCTTGCTTGCTTTTAGCCCTGCTATAGCAGTCTTGAATAACAGAGGACATCAAAAGGCAGCTGTGCCCGTCTCAGAATAAAACAGCTGAGCTAAACAACCAAATCCAAACAGCTGTACCGCCTTTGGACTAAGCATTGCATTTGGACTTAGCGTTACATTAAAATTAGATGTTTTCTCTCTCTAGACTTTTTTTTTTTCTGGCAGAAAAAAAAAAAAACAACAGCAAAAAAAAAAAAAAAAAACCCAACTGAACATTTTCCTTCACCTAGAAATGTTATGTCATTTAAGTCATTTGCACACAGCCTGAAGTAAAATGTTAGTTATTGTGGCAATCTGATGGATTGAGTTGTGTTGTAAGCTCTACTGTTCTCATTCTCCAATGCTGCTTCATTATTTATGATTTGACTGTGTGCTCTGAATGCCACTTTTGATCCAGAAGAGGAAACCCGGTAGTAGATTTCGTGGATTATTTTTACAAAAAGCACTAAAACATTACAAGGAATGACTGAAGCTTTCCTTTTGTCTTCCTGCTACAGCGTTGGGCGTCGGCTCTGGGCCCCCAGCTGCTAGGTAAGGGCTCCACCACCAAACTCTACCCCAAGTCCTTCGTGACAGAATCTCACGAAATCTGCAAAGCTGGCATTCACCTGGAGAGCCTCCACTTTCTGCCATCAGAGCAGCTGAGGTCACGGGCGTGTGCCACTGTCACCTTCGTGTGGGACATTGGAGTCTCAGGAGGAAGAATTAAAAAGCCCTTTGTTCTATTTTTCAATATTTGAATTATTCACCTATTTAGGTTTTCTGAGACAGGATTTCACTCTGTAGCGCACACTGACCTGGCTCTTACTGTGTGGCGCAGGCTGGCCTTGAACCCGTGACAGCCCTCTTGCTTTTGATGCTGAGTTGTAGGCAAGTGCTCCTAGTCATGGCTTGCTCTTCTTTTCTTCTTTTCTTTTTCCTGCTTGCTTTATTCAGTTTTGATTACTAGGTAATTATCAAGCTCAGAGTGGTGGCACACGCCTTTATTCTCAACATTGGAAAAGCAGAGGCGGGTGGGTTTCTGTGAGTCAGAGGCCAGCCTAGTTTATGTAGAAATCTCCAACCCAGGCTGGGCTACATGGTGATTGGATCCAGGGCCTCATGCAAGCCAGACAAGTGCTCCGGCTCCAGCCTATTTAGAAACTATATTGTTATTTCGAGACAGTCTCTTCTTCTGTAGCCCTGACTGGCATTGTAGTCCAGAGGGACCTTGAGCTTCTTGAGCAATCCTGTGGCCTCTGGTTCCTGGCTGCTGAGATTATGGTGTGTGCCACCATGCTGGATTCTTTTTTTTCCTAGTTCTCACTAAGTTGCCCAGGTTAGCATCGAACTTGGGATCCTCGTGGACCCACCACAGTAGTAAGAGTCGCAGGATCCTTCTGCCTTTCTAGAGCAAAGCTGGTGGCAAAGGCGACACACCCAGGACTGACGCTTCTAAGGAGGTGTAGGAAGGGGGTCTTGAGGCGTTTTAGGTCGGTCTGGTCAATTTATTCTGTCTCACTATATTCCAAGTTTTTACACCCTGGGTTAATACGGTGAAGCTGAACAAAGAAACCGAGAAAGACTCATGGTTCTACCACTTAGTTCTCAGATGCCATGCTGCTACTCTTTGGCGGGTTCCCCTAGGAAACCCCCGTCCCTGCTCTGCCACCCCGAAGCATCTTTTGCGGATTCACTACTACCTGGGACGCACTTTCTTAATCTGCTTTGCTTTCCACATACGTCATCATACCCTTCCTTTGTCATTAAGTATTTTCCTTAATTATTTTTTGTGTCTTGACACAGGATCTTGCTATGTAGCCCTAGGCTGGCCTCAGGTTCCAAATCCTCCTGCCTCTGACACCGAGTGCTGGCTCACACCTGAGCACTGCCACGTATACTGTAACGAATGGCATTCCACAGAAGAGTTTTAGCCTTTTTTTCTCTATTCTATACAAGTGCTTTTTGGGTTTGGGAGACTGGAGCCAGAAAGATAAAAGACTTGAGACCAAAGTTTCTCAATTCTCTAGGATAAAACACCAGTTCTCATAGTTTCTAAAATATTGTGTAGTGACAGTTTTGGGAAAAAATAAGAAAATTCTGTAATACAAATATTGTCGATAGAATATTAAATATTTTATAGAAGGGAATAAGGGTATGCAACCTTTTCTATTAGTAGAAGAGTTAACATAAAACTGCCTATGAAACTGACCTATAAGTTTGTGTTTATTCTCACTGAGTAGGATCCCACTGGGATGCTTGTTCACACCACTTGGGAGTTCATTCCGACAGTAGACATTCTGTTCTCTTTGATGACAATCAGTACTGGAAAGGTTAAGCAATTACCTGAATTTTCTATTTGAGATTAGAGCCAATAAACCTCAGCTGTCCCTCATCTTCCACAAGAAGAAGGCCCAGAAGGGATGAGTTTCATGGAAGATCATGGTCTGCCCGTGAGATAATTCTACACGTGATCATGGTTTCATGTCAATGCATTAGTGTGCGAGAAGGCTGTCATTCCACCCTTCCTGCCGCACAAACAGGATTCCCACTCTTGTGTTCACTAGCATCAAGTGTTTCCAGCATCATAAAGCATCAGTGAAACCAGAGACTAGAACATGCACACCCATAATTTCAGCATTTCAGAGGCAGAGGCAGGAGTATAGGTGCAAGTTTGAAGCTGGTCACCTATGACACTTTGTCTCAAAGAAAACAAATGAGAAGGAGGAAGAGAAGAAGGCAATGGCAGGCGGTCACGGAGGTATGAGCTTGTAATCCCTCCTAGCACTTTGGAGACAGACACAGAAGGATTGCAGCAGGTTTGAGGTCACCCTGGTTCACACAGTGAGTTCCAGGCCAGTTGGGCTACCAAGAGAAACACTGTCTTTAAAAAGTAGAATATAGAATATAGGCGTGGTGGCGCACGCCTTTGATCCCAGCACTTGGGAGCAGAGGCAGGTAGATCTCAGTGCGCGTTCTACCAAATGGGTTCCAGGGTAGTCAGGACTGATACACAGAGAAATACTGTCTTTTTTTTTTTTTTGGTTTTTTTCGAGACAGGGTTTCTCTGGCTTTGGAGCCTGTCCTGGAACTAGCTCTTGTAGACCAGGCTGGTCTCTAGCTCTTGTAGACCAGGCTGGTCTCGAACTCACAGAGATCCGCCTGCCTCTGCCTCCCGAGTGCTAGGATTAAAGGTATGTGCCACCACCGCCTGGCTTGAGAAACACTGTCTTAAAAAAACCAAAAGCCAACGAAACCGAACCAAACCAAACCAAAGTGGGATGTAGTCTCAACAAAACAAAATAAAAGTGGGTATAATTAAGCTCCCGCGAGAATAGAACTTGATGAATGCTAGCGTTGCTGGTCATGCATGTGGACCACACCCAGGGTGGAATTTTAACTTCTGTGTCTATCGTCTCCATAATCAAGATAATGAAGTCATCACCATAATGAAGACAGTAAATGCATCCAGCACTCCAAAAGCCTCCTTAGGCCTCTAAGGAATTGTCAGAATTGTAGCCTTTGAAGATGCTGTCCCTTCCCCACTTTTAGGCAGGCTGTTTTCTGTCAGTATAATTTCGTTTTCCTTTTAAAGGATCTGATGTTAATGGCGTCACGCTATTTGTGCTCTTTCCTTCTGGCTTTTCATAATCATTTTTAGTATTAGCGATTGTTTTTCAGATTTCTACAAATGCAGCATGAAGGCCAGCTTTACTCATCTGACTGCTGGCTGGGCTCCATAAGTGCCTACCCCACAGCTTTTGTTTCTTTGGTTTGTTCCACGTTCTCGCTGCGCGACACAAAGCTTTTGTGAACACTTGTATACAAGTTTTTACGTCAACGTGAACTTCCTTTTCTCTTGGTTTCACACCAAGGAATAAAACGGCTGCCTCAATTCCACTTATTCTGCAGGGGAGTCAACACCTGGCCAGTCTCCTGTTTGCAGTCATTCGGCTAGACAAGAAGCAGGAGCTCAGTGGGCTCACTGTGCCCTTCTCTACTGAGAAACGGTGGACTCCTTGTTAGCTGCTTTTTAGCCATCATTGTTGATTAAAAAAATCCATTCAAACCTTTTGCTCACTTATGATATTCTTTGGCCAGGAGTTCTGCTGCACAGCTGTAATCCAAGCACGAGAGAGGGTGAGACAGGAGGATCACTGCTAGTTCAAGGCCAGCCTAGGCTATAGTGTGAAGCCTTGTCACAAAAAAAAAAAAACCCAAAAAACAAAACACAAAAAAACCAAAACAAAACCAAGCAGCCAATAAGAGGACTCATCAGGTGAAGGTGCTTGCCACTGCCTGGCAACCTGAGTTCAATCCTTGGGCCCCACTTGGTAGAAGGAGAGAGCTGATTGCCGCTGGATTTCCTCCTAGCCTACCTCCATGTGCATATACACATAGACGAAGCAAACAAACAACACTTAAAATGAATAAATGAGCAACAATAACTCAAACAAGAAAAAAAGACGCTGTTTAAGAAAAAAGTCTATAGCATCTGAGCTCTTCACGGGCTCAGATGTAACTCCATTATCACATATGTACTTTGTAGGGGTTTTCCCCCCTCCCAATCAATAACTTTTCAATTTGGATGAATGGATTTGGAAAGCTGCAATTGATTCTAGATGGCTAGCCACCGCTAGTGAGAAACCCAGGTCTAGAAGGGGCGGGGGAGGCAATAGAATTGGTTAAGGCGGCTGTTGATAAAGTCTTCCTTCATCACCTGGAGACTGGTGAGAGGCGGGTCGGCTGGTGGTATGGAGTGGGGACAGAGACCGCCGCAGGCCTCCTGAGCTGTCTCGTGATGTTGGTGTTAACCTCAGGGATGTAGGGAGGTAAAAGGTACAGAATGTACAGGCCAAAAGCAGAAGCCGAGAAACTCAGAATTCCTGAACTCTGCAGCGGTTTCTGACTGAGGATGTCTAGAGAGTAGGTAGTCGACCAGGGCTGTCTTTGCCGGGTGTCGAGGAAGAGGGGCTGGTCACCTCATGGTTCTGCACGCTAAAGGTATTGTCTCTTGACACCTCTAGTCACGTGCACATAGTTTTCCTTGCATATCTGTGACGAAAGCCTCTCCTCTTTAATGTGGGACTGTGAAATCCAACCTTGGGTTCTGCACGTGCTCATGTTAGGCACCCCCGCCCCCATTCCATCTCCAGCCTGGTCCTGTTCTTATAAACCTGCCAGTTATGGTGGAGAGAGCTCACACTAATGGTGTTCTTTAACTATAATCATCTCTGTAAAGACCCCCATCTCAGGGCTGGGAAAAGAACTCAGCTGTAAAAGGGCTACGTCAAACAGAGTGCGCCTTTCCTGCACCATATAAACCATGTCTGTACTGTCAACACTCTAGAGATGGAGGCAGGAGGATCAGGAGTTCAGCACGGTACTTTACAATGTATCAAGTTTGTGGCATGCCTGGAAGAGAGGAGAGCCTTTCTCAAATATATATATACATACATATATATGTATATAAATACCCTAACACTAACACTAAGGCTGTATGTGGTGATGCATGCCTGTGATCTCAATGCATGGGAGGCTGAGATATGAAGACTGGAGGATCATCACTTGGAGGCTAGCCTGAGCTATATGGCTATATATATATGTGTGTGTGTGTGTGTGTATACATGTATGTATGTATGTATGTATACACACATATATACATATAGACCGTTTCCAAATACATTCTGAGGTACCTGGAATTAGGCTTTTAAAACACAATTTAGCCATAGCAACTCAACCACCGGAATGGAAGACTAAACACTTGGGAGGAATGTGTTTCTAATGCACTCCACACCAGCACAGCTTCAGAGTGAGGAGGCCTCTTGGGTGACCTGAAGAGTGAGCCAACCTGGTGGCACATAGATGCCCAGTCTCGCAGTAACTCCTGTCCTTCTCCACTCTCCCACGCTCTTCCCAGGCAATTGCACAGTCAAGTACATGAGTTCCATTCGGACATCAGCAAGCCACCGTTATGTATATGGGATCCTACCACCTTGACGTTCTTCATCTGCTGGACCAGAGAGTTGTTTGTTGGGCCCTGCCTGTGTGTTGTATGATCCTTGGCCGCATCCTTGGCCTTAGCTCACTAGAGGCTAGCAACTGGACTGTCACTGAGAACTCTTGGTCTAAGTCATGTTGTTTTTTTTTTTTTTCTTCTCATTTTTAGTTCCCCCAAGTGGCATGCCCCTATAATCATCCATAGGTGGTGGCAGCAGGAGAATTAGAAATTCAAGATCACCCTTGCTTGCGTAGGGAATGGATGGCTACGTAGTGAAACACGATGTCTGTCTCAAGAGCCTTCACTGTTTACTGGACTCCATTTCCCCAAAGTCTTGCTTATGTATCATTTCTGTCCTGAACATTTGGGGTTCAGTCCCTTTTTTCTATTAATTTCTGTTAATGTGGGCCAGTGCCTGAATCTACTCATTAAGAAAGCCAAGAAGTGACATGGCAAGAATTGTCAGGACAGTAAGGTGTCAAAGCGAGTGGAAATAACTTGGTTCAGCTTTCAGTGTGTGTTTGCACCTTACACGGGATAGTTATTCTATAACTCATTGAGGGATTCTTTAACAGAATTTGAAGCAGCGAAGACATGTTCAAACAAATACATGTAGAGTGTAGGTATTTCTGTCCAGTGATTCCAATGCACGGCATTGGTCCTGGTCTAATTAAACCGAGTTGTAGGTCATTGCCTTCTCCTGCCTGCTGAACAACTGGCAGAGGTAAGGGTGTAAGCAACACCTCACCACACAGCGAAGACCCCAAGGAGCAGTATCCTTCTTTCAGGATCACTGGGACATTCCAAAGAAGTCAGTCACATTAAGTCCTGAGAATGGAGTTCAGCACTGAGTAAGGGTTCCAGAGCGTTAGCTGCTCATCAAATCGAAACTGAATTCTGGTTTTGACAGAAGCACTGGGCAGAGGGATGGGTGGAACCTAAGGGAGCAGGCATGAAAGCTGTATTAGGAGTCACTCCTGCTGCGGTAGCCCTGGTTCCCTTTTACTAAACCTGCCAGGGCTACCTGCTGGGGCCCTGTCTTTCTTGATTCGCTTGGCCGTCACAAAGCTCTTGCACAAATAGCTCTTAAGGGCCTCACTTCATCCATCAGAAAATAGATGGCTCCTGCTTCTGCAGAAAGTGGAGGTGGGGGGGGGGAGGGGAGTCACATGATGGACACGACCCTCAGTAGGTCCTCACACGTTGTGTTTTTCCTTCTCTTTTGCCCCCTTGGAGAACTCCATCTCATCCTAAAGCCACTTCGTTGAGGATGTTCTAGATAGCCTTCACCCCAACCCCAGACATGCTTGGCCCTTCTTCTGATGCCTGTTATTGGAGTTATTGGAGTACACGATTGTATTCACAGGATCTTCTGCTATTGTGGTTATCCTACTCACATGCCGTTTTTCATTTCTTAGGCAATTTTTATCTTTTTGAAGGCAGGAGCTCTGTCTAATTTCCCTGTGTTCTCAAGGCTCATCGCATTGCTAGATCCCAGAGAATAAAAGGTTTCTGCGGCTGTGGGATTCGAACCCATTGCCTTGGGTGTGCTAAGCAAGCATTCTACACACTACATTCCCAGGCCCCTAAACATCTCTTGAGTAAGGGAATAAGCACAGAAAGGAATGCTGGGACAACCTTGGTAAGTCATGACGCGCTCATGTCCTAAAAGGAATCTAGACACCAAGTTTGCATAAATCAGTCGTTTCCACAGTCTCTACTAAGGAGCCATGGGATGGTTTTGAACACGAGCTACTACTCCTGGGTTCCAGGTTAAAGTCTGGAGGAAGGGCCAGATTTGGGGTTCCAAGGAGATACTATAAAAATATGAAGAACTTTGCCCAACTCTGTCCTTCAGCCTTATGACCTAAATTGGGCTATGCTGGAAAAATTGTTAGGTTTTACTCACTTTTATTTGTCAGCCCCTCTTCCAGCCTCCCCTCCCCACAAGAAAACCTAGAGTTTAAATTAAAAATTTCAAGGTTCAGCCAGGCGGTGGTGGCACACTCCTTTAATCCCAGCATTTGGGAGGCAGAGGCAGGTGGATCTCTGTAAGTTCCAGGCCAGACTTGTCTACAAGAGCTAGTTCCAGGACAGCTACGCAGTTACAAAGAGAAACTCTGTCTCGAAAAACAAACAAACAAACAAACAAACAAACAAACAAAATTCCAAGATTCAGTTGGGTAGTGGTGGTTCACGGCTTTAATCCCAGGCAAGTGAAACCCTGTCTCAAAAAAACAAACAAGCAAACAAAATCCAAGATTCTCAGCTCTTGGTGGTCTTCTGTAAAAACAAAAACAAAAAACAAAACAAACAGCAAAAGCATTCCATTGCTCCTAACTGGTCGCTGAAAGTTCAGGATGCTCTAGTCTCCAAAGGGATGAGACACAGTGAGCCTTGAACCAATGGCACCAGAACAGAGCTCAGCCTACGGCTGGGTACCACGGCTAAGTGTGGAAAGTGCCTGCCTCTCAGTTTTGCGGTGCTCAGTTTAAGGTTTGTCTGTAATTACATCCGTGTTCTTCAAATCCACTTCACTGTCCCCATTCAGAAAACAACAGTGACAAAACCCTGGAAGCCTCTCTTTCCGGTGCTTAAAATTAAGATGATGTCACTTATCTCGCCAAATGATACCACTGAACATCCTTTAAAATCAAATTTAACCTAGATTTAGTTTTTCCCACCTGAGTTAGTTTTTGTTGTTTGACTGGTTGGTTTTACTCCATGACAGGGTCTCGATGTAGTCCTGACTGCACTGGTCTTGTTACGTAGCTAAGGATGGTCTGTGAACTCCTGATTCCCCTGCCTCCACCTTCCAGAGCTGGGCTTACAGACATGAGCCAACAAGCCTGGCTCCCAGATAAATTTATTCCCCTACCTTCTCCTTATTTGTGCTTCTGAGCACCTACTACAAACCACCTGAGCTAGGCTAAGAGTCAAAGCTGGTAAGTTGTTCCAGGCCTGTGTGTGACAGGATCCTCAGAACAAGACAGTCTTACATTGTCTTTCAGACAGACTCGAAGTGGCCCAGGCTGACCTTGAACTCTTGTTTGGCCCAAAATGACCTCATTTCAGTAAGCTTAACTCAGCTGGTAGACACCATCAACCACACACAACTGGAGCTTGGCTTTTTAAATAAGTTGTGTTGAGTCTGAGGCAAGTGGTTGGCTGCTAGTTCAAGGCCAACAATATGAGACCCTATCTGAAAAAAAAAAAATCCATGTCTATCTAGGTCCTGTATCTTAAATCTGGTGGGTACCAGGGAAGCCAGTGAGACATCTATCATCCATATTCCTGGCTTAATTCCAACTGAACTGATTCAAATTTCGGGATGTGTAGGCGTTCCATGTGGGCTTCAAAGGCCTTAGGAATTTGGAACTCACAAGTGTTTTAGTCAAATCTCTTGGTGTAACCCCTTCACCATAAATTCTGGTGAAGACTGGGAGAAAGGTCACGTGCTTTGCCCAACTCCGTCCTTCAGCCTTATCTATGCATTTTCTCTCCTATCTAGAGCTTCTGGGGGCTTACTCACAGATTGACTCTGGTAGGCTAGGGTCTGTTCTATCATTTCTATCAAAAGCAAGAATTTCCTATTTGAATTCCTTTATCTTACAGTCTTGGAATTGTTATCAGTCTCAGAGGTCATTCCAAGGGACAAGGAACAGCTGAGGACTATCTTCAACAGCCAGAGGGTAAGCAAGGGTATCAAGATTAGCATTTCTCAGAGTGGCCCGTAAAGGTCACATGTCCCCATGAGATACCTGAGGGGGAGAGAGAAGGCTGAAGCTGGGGGACACACACATGGGGACCCGCCCCGGAAAAGTGGAGAGACTTCCGAATGCATACGGAGAGGGGGAAGGTAGGTGAGGGAGAGCCACATTGCCCTGAAACAAGAGGGGCTCATTACTCCTTGGACAGCTATGAGTCATCCTTTCGGAAGCCTGGTCTGAAGCCAGCACAGTCCCGCACTCACAGGGCCTCAATCTAGTGGCAGGGTCAGATACACTTTACAATGGAGCGTGATAAATCTAACAATACAGGGAGGCCCCGAGAGTTAAAATATGCTAGCACCAGTGACATTCGTTCATAATGACCCAAGGGTTTGTGGAGACCTTACACATTCAGGAACTTAAATTTTTAAATTATATTCATTCATTCATTATTTTTTACTTATGTGTGGGTCTAGGGAGCAGAGTGCATGTGCCACGGTGCCCAAATGGAAGTTGCCAAAGGACAACTTACAGGATTTGGTTCTTTTCCTACTACCAAGTGGGCATGGGGCCCTAACTTGGATGCAAAGTTTGTCAGCAAGAGCTTCACCTGCTGAGCCAACTCACAGGCCTTCAATTTTTTTTTTTAAATAATTCAAGATATAGGTGTTAAGTGAAAAATACAGCCGGGCGGTGGTGGCGCATGCCTTTAATCCCAGCATGGAGGCAGAGGCAGGCGGATCTTTGTGAGTTCAAGGCTGGCCTGGTCTACAAGAGCTAGTTCCAGGACAGGCTCCAAAGCTACAGAGAAACCCTGTCTCAAAAAACCAAAAAAGAAAAAAAAAAACCAAAACAAGAGCTAAGCAGAAAGCCAGTCACATCCAGTTCTTTTTGAGCGCTGCTGCTAGTATCAAGCAAATGTTTTCACATTGCTATAGTGAAGGCTGTAATAGAGAGAAGCTGGGCGTGGACACACGTGAGTGACTGTAGTCTTAGCATTATAGGGAGCAGAGACAGGAGGATCAGCAGTCCCAAGTCATCCTCAACTCTACAGTACGTTCCAGACCCATCCGGGCTACATGAGATCCTATTTTAACCTCTGTGACAAAGAAACACAAGTTTTGTGTTGAAGGAGAAAAGCCTTCTGTGAGCTGACTTGATGAATAATTGTGTATAGTTAGTATGACAAAACAGAAGTACTTTATAAATATCTAGGGGAAGGGAAACACGAATTACTTTGTTTTGATCATGATGGGCTATATTGATTTACTGAGTTATTATGGGTTCCATATAATTGTGCATATAAAGTTAAAGGTAAAGCTTAATGGCCAGGGAAATTGCTCGCTTGGTAAAGGGGCTTTCTGAGAAAACTGCCCGCTTGGCTCGCTGACACTAGGTCAAAGGGGAAGGAAAGAACCCACAGCACAAGGTTGTTCTCCTGTGTCCTCCGACCTTCATATGTGCTCTGTGGCACATGAGTGCACACAAAAAAAGTAATAATGGAAAAGAATTGCTTACAAGAGGCGAAACAGGAGCAGCAGGCTGGCCAGGAGGGTGGGTGACTCATGCCTAGGATCCCAGCACTTGGGAGACAGAGGCAGGAAGATCACTACAAGTTCCAGGCCAGTCTGGTCTGCAAAGCAATTTCCAGGCCACCTAAGGATGCACAGTGAGATCTTGTCTCCAAAACAAAACAAAATACGTAGGGATAAACACCCCTGGGGCTAAGATGGAATCTGTTCAGATTTCTTAATTTTTTTTTTTTTTTTAAATGGGCTGGAGAGATGGCTCAGTTGGCAGCGTGCATACTGGACAACACTAGGACTCCTCTCCCAGAACCCAAGTAAGAAACCAGGCATGCTATTAGGAGCCTGTAAACACTAGTCTTGGGGGGGTGGGGGGGTGGAGAAGAACCGAAACAGGCAGATTCCCTGATGCCCTCTGGCCAGTCAGCCTAGCCAAACTGATGAGCTGCAGTTTCGGTGAGAGATCTTATCTCAAAAAAATAAAAGTGGAAATGGGGCCTGGTGCACCTGCCTTTAAATCCAGGCGCTCAGGAGGTAGAGGCAGATGGATCTCTGTGAATTCAAGACCAGTCTGATCTACAGATGGAGATCCAGGCCCGCTATGGCTCCACGGTGAGACCCTGTCTCAAAAACCACAGACAGACAGTAACAACCAACCAACTAACCCAACAAACAAATAAAAAAGAAAGTGCCTGAAAAATAAAATGTTTTTAACAGAGAGACAGCTGTAGTAAGCAACTGTTAGGCCTTGTAGTTTAAACCCAGTGAGAGGGAGAAAAGGAGCCTTCAGGGTGTTACAGGAAGTGCTGTAGGCAATGGTGCGGCTGCAGGAAGCCAGAGATACTCAACTACTCAGTCTGTGAATAACAACTAAATCAACTGAAAGTGCAGTAAGTTTTAGGTCGTCCATAATAAAGCTCACCTGAAGGATATCCAGTGCTTAAAATCCTATTTCAGTTCAATGGGATGCAGATTCCACGTGTAGCTTCAAATGCAATGTGAACGATGGTCCCATTTTTCCTCGATAAGATGCTTATTGCCTCAGAATTCCAAGCCATGCTTTGGAGCTTTTCATTGCTTGATTTGTGCCCTCTTCCTTTAGTTTAGACCCAGAACTTTATTGGGATCTCAACACCTAGAGCATGTGTGTGGTGAGGGGCCGGTGTATGTGAAACGGGGTCTCCCGAGTTTGAGCTAGCCTTAGCTCCCTCTGTAGCCGAGGCTGGACTTAAACTTGAGACCCTCCTGCTTCTACCTCCGGAGAGTGCTGGGATTACATACAGGCTTGCACCATCAGGCCCAGGCCTACAGTTTCTCATCTTTAACAATCAGGTTGTATCTGGGCAGATTCAACTAATCATGGCTATTGTATTTTTTTCTGTTTCCAGCAAAAGCTAGTCATGTAGTAGGCATTCAGAAAGTTCTTCTGGACTGATGACAACCAGGTCTCAATATGCAAAATGAAATAAATAATTTTGATGTCTTGTAGAAAGAAATTTTAAAAAGCAATTCATAGTTATTTCTATATATATTTTACCAGGAAAACATCTTCTGAACAGATTTTTTTTTTCTGGTAAATTAAGATCCGAATTCACAGTTATTAGAATTCAGGCTCCAGACTTAGATTACAGGAGGATGCATGAGATGAATCAGTGGGACCCTGGAGTGGAGGTGGCTTGGCCTGGGCAGCCTGGTGAGCTAGGACTCTCTGCATGCAAACGACAGCACCGGGTGAGGCGACTGTACAAACTGAAAATTCAGCTGCACATGTATTTGCAAGTTGGCTTCTGAGGGGGAAGCTTAAGCAAATCCTTTGGAAAATGATTCCCTCCAAGGAGTGAGAAATAAAGTAACAAGAAGAAAGGTGACAATCAAAAACCCGTTAAAATCTAATTTCCAGAGAAGATCCTGGGTGTCGAGTGACATTTCTGCTTTCATGGCAAGGTGTTTAACAGTCATCTCGTGTCAGCTGCTTCCTTCATAAATGCCACGAGGCAAGATTTTCAGCTCCCATCCTTTGGAAATCTCAGTGCCAGCCATTCTGAAATGTTTGCCTTATGGCACGATCTTTGCCCTTCTGCATTTCTCTGTAGGAACCCACAATGACCTATTGGCCCCCATCACTAATACATGAGGCCAACCACTGCCGGTCGTTCACTGGTTCATGGCACTCATCTTTTATTCAATTCTCAGATTCCTCAAAATTATGATCAAGGAAAGGCTGAGGCAATCCGTCATTTAAAAGCTTTAGAAGACGGTAGAGCAATGAAACTGTGTCTAAAGAAAGACATTTAACTCACTTTTGGCTCACATTCCTAGATGCCTCCCTAAAGCAGGAGTGTGTGTGTGTGTGTGTGTGTGTGTTTCTGCTGTTAATTCCACTGTCTTCTCTATTGACTTTACCCTGTTTGTTCTGTTTCATTCTGAACCCCGTGTACTCTTTTACTCTCTCCTCGTATCCACTGACACAAGCGAGACAAAAGAGCGGTAGCGACAAAGACTCGGGAACAGCCCAAAGTTAGATCTTCCATTTTGGTCAGACTGTGAACGTGAGGAGGGCTGCAGGTGACCATGCTGTCACCTTTGTCTCTGCAGCTGACCTTGTTCATAGGTCAAGCAGCTCAGGGTTCTGTACCTTCCTTACCCGCCAAGGTACACAGAATGACTTAAACTGGGAAACCATGACATTGAACATATCAACCGGTTTATGAAATAATCTGACATGGTCTTGTTACGACTGGGCTTAAACAGGGAGGCTGTGATTTTATTTGATTTCTATCGGATTCTATGAATTGTGGCAGTGTCACCGGTTAGAGATAAGTGCCCTATAGAGAGATGTTTTCTGAATGGACCACTAATGTTTGACTCGTGGGTTTCTGATTGGGTGCGCACACAGAGACCCCTCCTATGTAAATATATACATTCTAAATGTACCTGAGAGTTTCAAGCAGCTCTTAACATCACATGACAAGAGGAACATTTGTCATTCAGAAAAATTACAAGCTATTCATACTTGCTGTTTGATTATTCCTTTGCTGACCTCCGAGGTCCCATTGTTGATTGAATTAGTTATAGTAACTTTTATTTATTTTAGCAACCAGCTATTCTGAATGCAAACCTTTCTTATCGGCAGATGATTGATAGGCACATTAAGAAGCTGTTCAACAGGTTGCTTGGTTTGCAGAAAGACTTAAATCCTGATAGGTTACTTTCCCCCCTTCTTTTATCAGCCCAGAGTGAAACTCGGCCCAGATAACTCCATAGTAACAAAAAATTTATTTCCAAAATAAAATGTTGTCATTTCTTTAAATTTGATTCTGCAGAGAGCAGACTCTATCTCATTCTAGAAGTATCCTTTTGTGGATGGAAATGTATGTGGTGAGGTGAAAGTGGCTGCTTTCTGGGTGTTGGCCAGAGAAGAGCTACTGGGAGGATTACTGTGAAGCCCTCTGATGAAGCTGCTTACGGGACGGGACTGACTCATCGGGATTTTTTTTTTTTTTTGTGTGTGTGTGTGTGTGTTTTCTTCTTTCTATTTTGTTTTGGTTTTTGCATAAAGCCTCCATTTTATAAAGGATGTCAAGTGAGCAGAGTGGCATAATTTAGCCTCACAAATGCCTGACATTTTTCCTGCTGGCGTAAAGACTGTTTAGATATTTTTTTTTTCTTCATAAGGAAACATGAAGCACGGTAGAGTAAATTACCCGTGGTTCTCTGACCGGCAAGTGAGTGACAAGGTTCGAAGCTTCTTTGTCAATCTAGTTTTTGGTATACAGGCCCATTAGGGCTCCTTTGCCAGATCTGGTGATTATTTTGTTTTATTAATGTGTCTTCACGAGTACACAGGTATTGCAAGGTGCACAGAAAATATCGTCACAATGAGCAAGTAAGAACTAATGACTGAAACGATTTGGAAGGAAGCTGAATAATGTTGCTAGAAAATTCTGCTGTGTACCCCTTCAGCTTCCAAAAGGTATCTGGTGCTGTGTAAAGACATTTCAAAAGACCTCGATTTCTGAGAGGGAATTTTTATGTAAAGTGATCTTTTTGTCTCAGCCTCCCAAATGCAAGGATCACTGTGCCTGGCTTTTAAACAGAATGATATAATCTCAAATTAAAAAGAAATTATTATTATTATTATTGTATGTGTTTGTATGTTTGTGTATGATGTGTGTGCGCACTGAAATGCATGCATGTGCTTGGTATTGCACACATGTGGATTTCAGAGGACAACCTTGTGAAGTTGCTTCTGTCTTTCTACCTTTCATGGGTTCTGGAAGTAGAATTGAGATTGTCAGGTGTGCTTAGCAGGACCTGTTGAGCCTCCTCGGTGGGCCCGAATCGTACTATCTTATATACAAAGGGCAAACAACTCAGCGATACATTACTACGTAAGGCAGTTCTGAAATTAAACAGCTGTGGAAGGGGTACGAGGAATGATGACTTCTGTATCCTGAGGATGCAACTGGCCAAGATTCTTACAGGCTCCTGTGAGTGTGCCCTGAACCTTTCATCTGTTGAGGAATGGATAGTGTGGATCGCGACAAGATGGTGCAGTCTAATTATTAATCGAGTCCCAGGCTCCTAGCTCTCTCCCCCTCTTCTACCTGTTTCCTTGGAGACAGCTCCTTGTCATTTTCTTGAATTACATTAATATTAAACTACAAGCTTGAATCAGAAAGAATGCAAAGTATCCAGAGAGTAATATTTATATCTTCCATGTGACATTTTCATCACATGGATAAATGCTTAAAAGATTCCTGAGAACATGGAAAAATAAGGAAACGGAGTTCAGAAATAAAGTATAGAACTTGTTAGACTGGTTTCTGTTTAAAACTCGGTGGATTATAGCTCTTTGTTTCAAACCATCAGAACAGCGATGATTAAATATCAGATTCCTCCGGGTCCCTGGTTGCTGCTGGAAAGTTTTGATGAAAGCCGTGTTTCTGAAGCGAAGCTTCCCACACAGCTCTCCTTCAAGCTGTTGTTTTCCCTTGGTCTGCTTTCTCTACTACCTGACAGTTATCGAAAGGTTAGATGTCATTGACCTTCCCAAGATATATGTGTGTGTGTGTGTGTGTGTGTGTGTGTGTGTGTGTATGTGTATGTATATGTATGTGTATGTATATGTATATGGTAAATCAACCCTTTCCTTTGGTCTTAGCACACCACAAAAGGCAAGAGACAGTGTGACCCCTTCAAAGCAGGTGTCAGGGGACATGGCTTCCGTTTTTGACTCTGACATGTGACTTCAGATAAATCAATGAATTCATATGTCTCAGTCTCCCTGGCCACATAATGGGGATAATAGTGTCTCTGAGTCCACCTACTTCACAGGGTGGTGGGTTTTCTGTACAGTTTAAAGGACTAATTAGTTAATGTTTGTGAACCTCTCTGGGCTCCTTTGATAAAACCCAAAGCGCCATTATTTACGACAGTAATAATAGTGTCTTGGACACGTAGGTTTCCTTTCATCCAAAGATTCCAAAGTACTTGAGTACTGGGACTGTAACTTTACAGAGGGTTACTGTGTGGTGGTGGCTGGCTCTGGGTTTTCACGGGAGAGTAATTAAATCTCCTACTGGCTTCTTTCATCATTTGCATAAACTTCACAAGACCAAAAGACCAGCTCTCCACAGAGATCCAGAAGAAACCAGCAGACCTGTATCCCTTATCACTACTTCTGATTGAGTCTCAGGGATTAGGAATGTGGACTGTCAGTGTTTCCAACTCCCTTAGTCCCAGAACAAGTTCCAAGGTAACTCGGTGTTTTCAATCCCCTGACCTATTCGTTGGAGGTTGGGTAACGCTTGGGAAGTTTAGCAACAGGTAAGTTAGGTTCAATTGAACTACAAGTTCCAAGTGTAGGTTACTGGGGTGTACCCATCATATACAAGTCCTGTGATCTCTCTTTGGCAATCTGCTTAGATTTTCAGCTACAGGACGAAGATGATGTAAGCGCCAATGTCAGAGGCATGTCTAGTGTTATTAAAGAAGGAAAGTGTAGCTTGTGGTCCCCTACCTTCAAGTTATTTACAACCTATTTGAGACGATGAAACTCAGACACAGGAGCCAATGAACAGAGGATGGAAGACAGGGTTTGTGCTCAGATCCCAGGCCACGGAAGGGAGGTAGTGACGATTGTGGGTCCTGACAACTGTTCGGAAAGCTTCATCAGAAGGTGACTGTCAGGCTAATGTTTCCTGCAGGAAAACTGGCCAAAGGGCCCTGCGCTTGTGTTAGGATGTGAAGTGGGTGAGGCTCAGCAGGAAGACGGGTGTTTTGGTGACCCTGTGAGGGAAAAGGAAGTTCCCACAGTATAGGGACTTGTATAAGCAGGCAGAGGAGTTTAGACTTAATTTAATTCACTTAAAAAATCATTATTATTATAGCCGGGCGGTGGTGGCGCACGCCTTTAATCCCAGCACTCGGGAGGCAGAGGCAGGCAGATCTCTGTGAGTTCGAGACCAACCTGGTCTACAAGAGCTAGTTCCAGGACAGGCTCCAAAGCTACAGAGAAACCCTGTCTCGAAAAACCAAAAAAAAAAAAAATCATTATTATTAAGCCTTAAGTACCCAGGGACATAATGAAAGCAGTACTGTGGAATCATTCTTTGGCGACTAGATGTAGCAATCACGGAAGCAGGAATGAGAGCGCGAGCCAGGAGCCTGGCTGGAATCGGATCCACTAATCCACAGGGAGTGCGAATCTCTGCAGAAGGCTTGTGGTGGAGAAGGACAGAATAGTGAACACGGGGTCTCTTGGTGAGCTCTTACTGTGTGCTGGGGTGTATCTCATCCTACAGCAACCCAAGGTGAGATTAGCATCAACCTGCATGAGTGTTGATTCTTCTGTACGTGCTTTCTTGGCCAACAGAGATGGTGCCTGTTAGACCCTGGACTGAGCAGTAGAAATCCTAATCTACCATTTAAACTTATTTTTTTTATTAATTAATTTTTTTTCCCAGACAAGTCTTACTACAGAGCTCGGGCTAGCCTAGAACACGTGGTCCTTCCACCTCAGCTCCTTGAGTGCTGAGATGCAGGTGTTTGTCATTACGCCGGACTAAATGATTTTTAACTTTTTTTTGTTATACTGGCCATTGTTATGAGTGTGTGTGTGTAGGTGTGCATGATCTGTGTGGGAGTCCAGTGCATCTATGGAGGTCAGAGGACAACTTTGTGGAGCCGGTTCTCTAGGGAGTTTACCTGCCATCTCATCAGCCTCTGAGTCTTTTTCTTTTTTCTTTTTCCCTTTGAGACAGGGGGCCCACAGATCTCTGGCCTCAAACTCACCAGTCTCAAAAACGACCTTGGCTTGATCCTTCTGGTTTTGTGTCCCGAGTGCTGGGATTGCAGGTGTGTGGATTCATGCCTGACAAGACGGGCTTAATACACGGCAGCAGAGAAAGGCTATTCTGCCTAGAGAGATGTGAAGATGCTGATTTCCCAGAGGGTAAAGCAGCTCAGCCCCTCCTATGTTTTTCTTGCGACATCTTCCAGCCCTACTGCGCGGCTGTATCCCATGCACCTGCAGGATTCAATACGAGGAGCACACATTCTCAATGGAGTGGCAACATAGGAAACTTTTGCAAAATACCCCCTTGGAGCCTTCCTTGATTGGGAATTCCAGGGGGAGCCAAACTGAGAAAGAGTATCCCATTTTCTACCAGAGACCGGCAGTTAGGATTGAGATAAACAAGATCCGGATATGAAAGACACAGGCACGGGAGGCTATCATTAGCTGGCCAGGCCAGGTTTAGAGACTGATGGAGGAATCAAACCCGGAAGGCTTAGGCTTCAGGCAAATGAGATGAAGGAGGACCTGATCCTCCTTCGTTCCCCTGCCTCAGTTTAGCTGATGTCGATTTGCCCTGTCCCGAATTGAGTTTCTCAGAGGGCCAAGACTGAGTCAGGCACAGTGGTTCATGTCTATAGTTCCAGAATTTGGGATGTTTAGGAAGGAGGATTACGGCGAATTTGAGGCCAGCATGGTCTACACTGATGCATGAGTTCCACGCCAGCCTGGGTTACAGGTTGAGACCCGGATGCAGAACAAAACAGACAGCAAAGACGTCGATGCTTGGTGTTGATTTTAAAGAGAGGAAGGGGTTGAGCAGGGGCCGCAAAGTTAGATTTCAGGCTGGAGGAAGTTTGCTGTTACCCTGGAAGTTTAGGGTTGTACGGCGTGCAATTCGGGTTGATTCTAAAGAGCAAACGGGCTGGGGAAGAGGATTCTTGCTGCCTGCTCCTGCGGCTTTGCAGAGGGAAGAGGTTCCAGCCAAACTCCAGCTGAGGTTAAAAACCCTGTCGCGCACGACCAGAGCGGCAGGCACCCAGGCTAAAGCTTGCAATTTGACTTAGGAGCCTCCACACTGATTACATTTTGGAAGAATTCGGCAGTCAGAGTGGAACAGGAAATCATTACTGGATAAAAAGGGCCACACAGGAGGAAGTTTTTATTGGCAAATAGCAACTTATGTATTCACAGAATCCTATCATCATAGTACTAGAAAGAGCTAACTCTGGCCTTAGACAGGCTTCTGCTAAAAGGTGCCCAAAGAGATAACCGTCTGTCTTCTAACGGCTGCCCTCGAAAATGGCTTCCAAAGCCATTGCTGCTGCTATCTTATTACTTTAAATCCAGTTTTTTTTTTTTGTTATCTCCTCTGTGAACAGGGAAAACAGTTATCATCTTTCTTTCAAAACCCTCTTCACATTCCAGAAGGCTATAATTACACCTCCTACAATTTTCTCACCTTCAGATGGAATCGAACGTAGGGGTATTTCTGACATTTGTTGACTTTCGGGATTGTAAAGGGCACCAAGAGTGTCACATAAATTATCTTATTTAGCCCCGACGAAAGCCTGCGAATCAACGGTTTCTAGCCCCAGTTTGAAGGATAAGGAAGTTGACACAGGGTTCAGAAGTTGATACTTCCCAAATAGTTGGGAAATTAGCGGAGCCAAGGCTGTAAACTGCAGGCCTTAATGGGAGCTTACCGGCCAGGTTTTCCAGCCAACCCCTTTAAAGGTTTGCTCTCCTTTCGCCTATGAGCCCTTTGTCCCCAAGATCTCCTTTCTTTGCCCACCAATTTCTTTAACTGTTTGATGTCTCACTATCCTTTGCTGGACTCACTTAAAATATGCTTTCTGAAACAGTGCGATGACCCAGTGGGTAGAGGCCACTTCTGCCGAGCCTGAGGATCTGAGTTTGACGCCAGGACACACCAGGTGAAGAACTGATCCCACAGACTTATATCTTCTGACTTTCACCTGTGTGCTGTGCGATACACACACACCCGCCCCCTACAAATACATAAATGTAAACATTTACATTTACATGTCTTGGAGTATTCATGTGTCATACAGCTTTCCGCTCTCTTCCTCGCTAAGATAGAAGTTGTCTTGCACGTTGGAACTGTGACTTTTTAGTGCTGATTTAATTTAATTTTTTTTTTTAATAATGTGAGACAAAAGCAGTCCTGTGAAGAGGAAGGCGGGGACTTTCTGGCCAGACCATTTCTCCCCATCTGTGTCCTGAGTGTGCCGTGTGTCAACGAACTGTGCGCTGCACGGGACCAGAAAACTGGTGTGAGAAGCCTGAGATGTGGAGCCAGAGAGACGGCTCAGCAGTTAAGAGCACTGGCTGCTCTTCTAGGGGACCCGGGTTCAGTTTCCAGCACCCACATCAGGTGGCTTACAACCACCTGTAACTCCAGCTCCAGGGGATCTGATGTCTCTCTGGCCACGATGGACCCACGTGTACATACCAACATATGCTCACATGCAGACACATACACACACCTGTACAGATTAAAATAATAATATATATACATACACATACATATGAAAACATATGTACATATGAAAATTAAAACCCTGAGGTTTGCCAGTTAACCTGTGAAAGTCGCCATCACTTTGCGGCCCCATCTTCTCTGGTTTTTTTTTTTTTTTTT
>JAQHUG010000036.1:3132326-3142984 GCA_028555095.1 Dicrostonyx torquatus
AGTTCGAGACCAGCCTGGTCTACAAGAGCTAGTTCCAGTGCAGGCTCCAAAGCCACAGAGAAACCCTGTCTCGAAAAACCAAAAAAAAAAAAAAAAAAAAAGAAACACAATAATAAAAACAATTCCATGTACTTTGTGTTCAACTCTGTATTCCCAAAGAATAACACTTTTACATAGTCATCAAATATCATCAGATCCAGAAAATTAATATTGGTGCTCTATTATTATAGGCTATTACAGAACTGGACAGGACTTGTACCAGTTTGCACACATGTGTGCATGTGCAGATACACAAGTGCAGTTCTGTGAGCTTTTGCCCCATGTGAGGACCCTTGGAACCACTGGTTAAGTTGAACAGTGTTTCCTCAAGCTGCCTTTGCACACGCTTTAAATTTGTCCCAAAGTTGTTTCCATATAGAGTGAATCATATCCTAATTGTAAATGGACTGCATCAGTTAGCTAAGACAGCCAATCATATCAGCCGAGCCTCCTTCATCCACAGTCTGCCACTGGTCCTTGTTCTTGTCTTGGAAGGCAAATACCAGGCATCAGCCAATGCAAATGGCCAATTAAGTATTCAGAAGTATATGTGTTTTAGCTTCCTCTTTGAATCCCACCATGACAAGGATCTGGGACTGTTCCATCAGTACCAAGACACAACCTTTCCCGTTCGATTTTGAGGACCTGTCTGTTCTGTTCTCCCTTGCTGCCCCTCCCTCACCCCACAGTACCTGGTACCAACTAAGTTATTTGTGAATGTAACTGTTTGAGACCAGCTATCACGGGGGGGGGGTGTTCCTAATTTGTTTGAAGACAGAGTATTAATTTGTTTGCTAGATTTCAGGTAATGAAGAGATATTTGAAGAAAAAAGATATCATAAATTCTATCTCAGACTGACTGAGTCACAGGAAACACAAAAAGTCTTCAGCTACTAAATCTCATAGCATTACTGGATTACTGGAGTCATGTGATAGACCTTTGCCAATATAGAAAGCCTCAGAAGCTCGAGAGGAGGCCTCAGTACATACTCTATGTGTGCGTGTTTGTGTGTGCATCACACATGTGTGTTTCAGAATTTGTGTGAAATGGCATCTTGACAGCCTCTAGCTTCCGGACTGGCTCGACTGAGAACACTTCACCTGCTTCTGCCTGGTTCTGTTCCTGGTTCCGATGACTCAGACCGTCCCAGGGTAAACAGAAACATGACCCTCTATAAACTGGCTTTTGACTGACTACAATAAAACCTCCCTTAATGGTACCAGGGGGAAATCGACTGCTCCTGAAAGATATTTGCACATTGTTGGAGTTTCTTGACCTTAAGATATCTTTTTTGGAAGCATTTAAAGAACTAAAGAAAAGAAATTGCCCTTTAAGTAGACCTTGTGACAGGAGTAGGTGGGGAAGGAATTACACTGCATTCCAGCCCTTACCTTTGCACAGGATAACCCCATGACAAGCGCTAAAGCAAACAGGCTGTAAAAATGCCGTAATATTCCTTCGCCTTCTTTCTGATAAGAAGGGCTTATGAATTTTTATATCTTGAAAGCCCTTGTTTTGCAGGGTTTGTTTGAACACGTTACTCCGTACTGTGTGTGAGGAGACAGAATCATTTTAGAATCTGTTTACATGGGTTTCGAGGCCTAGTGTTTAGTGGGTTTCGTGTAAGACTCCACAGGTAGGACCTGTTTCTGTAAATGATTTATTTCCATGGATCTGTTCCTTTAATTGATTTGATATTTACTTAAGAAAGTTCTTTCTTTGCTCGCCCTGTCATCTCCCTGAAAGCTCTTGTAAAGTATGAGGCCCTGGCAGAAAGTGCCTGGTTCTTTCTCACACGGCCTTTCTCTGAGGGCCACCCATCCTCACAGGAGCCTGGCACCATTTCATAAGGATCTTTCGTTAACGTTTCTTTCTTTTTCTTTCTGCGTTTGGTTTGGATATTGGTGGCTGTAGTGGTACCAGAATCGAACTCAGGGCCTTAGGCATATTAGTCAAGTACTCTCTCTCTCTGAGGCCAAAGAATTTAATTTCTCTTCTCTTTTTTGGATATAGACTGTGTCCTGGGAAGGTGTTAACATGTACCCAACCAACTATACAATCCCCATAGCAAGCATAAGGAAAAAGTTATTGTATGAAAATTTAGCCTTTAATCCCAGCACTCGGGAGGCAGAGGCAGGCGGATCTCTGTGAGTTTGGGGCCAGCCTGGTCTACAAGAGCTAGTTCCAGGACAGGCTCCAAAGCTACAGAGAAACCCTGTCTCAGAAAACAAAAACAAAAACAAAAACAAAAAAACAAAACAACACCCCTCCCCATAAAAAAGACCAACAAAAAAAGAAAACTTAGCTTTGGCCTGACCTTCCAACCACACTATAATTCTGAACCTAGGCGGGACACAGACCGCAAAGCCAGGGCACCTGGGTTCTCCCTCTGTGTAACAGGAAGCCCAAGATCTTCAAGTGATTTGTTTCAGCTCTGTTCAGACTGTGCGAGTGAGGCAGGGGCAGATCACTCTCCTTGGGACCAATTTCCAGTTCAATGGAGGAGCCCAGGCCCAGGGCCTTGAACAGACCAACAAAATGGAAGTCTGATCCCCTTTCTCAGCGGCAGTGGGAGCTGTTCTGACCCTTCATTTGCACTGCTCTCTCTCTTCCTCTCCTTCTCCCTCTCCCTCCCTTCCTCCCTCCGTCCCTCCCTCCATCCCTCCCTCCCTCCCTCCCTCCCTCCCTCCCTCTCTCTCTCTCTCTCAATGCATCTTTGTGCACGAAGAAACTTCCAGAAGCTTTTTGTTAAAAAGGAAGCATCGTTTTTATACGGAGAAGCAACTATCAGTTCCGAGTGAGCAGCCCAGGAGATGTCTAAGGAGAACTTCCATGTCTTCCAGCCACCAGACTGAACTTGAGTTCAGAGCTTGCAGCGCAAGCGAGCACAGCAGCTCAGACCTGGTTTAGCCTTCCAGTTGGCCTTGAGAGCTGAAGGGAATCGTGGAATTCCACCCTTGCTTAGGAAAAACCACACTGCAGGGCGGGGGTGGGGTGGGGAGCCTGTTTGGTGTCCAGGGGACTTCCAGGGCGGCAGACTGGAGGCTGCATGCATCCCTTGCCCGATGAGGCGTGCTTTCCAGACGGCTCTTCTGTTTTGCCCTTATCAAGGAGCCTGCTTGCCCACGTGTTGCTTTCAGCCCAGGAGAGGCGACGATTGTTTAGGGGTGGGAGGGCAGAGAGCTGCTCATTTTCCTGCATCATGGAAAAATATATGTGCAGGAAGCATACCCTTTCAACTGGCTTAAGCCGGTCCGTGAGGCTCATTTCTAGGTAGTCTATTGTACTCAGTCCTCATTGGAGCACGATAAAAATAGCACACCGAGGAGGCTGTGTCTATAGACCCAGCGTGAAAGGGAGAGTTGAGGCAATTGTCCAGATAATCCAAGCAAAAACAAAACCAAACAAAATAAAACCATCCACCGTTGAGAAAAACAGACTCAGGAGCCCGAATGGTACAGCCCGGGTTTCTACATTGTTCAAATTCATCAGCTCTGCACATATTTACCTTTTTGACATAGATGGGGCTTCAGTTGCTGAAGGGTTTTTCTCCCCCAATATTATCTCAAGTACTGGCTCAAAATATGCCCGTGCTTTAAAGTATCCCTAGCTACCCTGTTTCCTTGTAAGAAAGCAAATTTTATCTTCTTTTATGCATTAAAAAAAAAATACTAGACAGGTGTATAGAGACGAACTGGTTCAGAAGTTGGGAGGGGGATTTCTTTCTTCACTTGACTCTGTGTTGTGAATGAACCCCTCTAACAGGGAGCTGGGGGCTTGAGATGGTCTATCTGTACGCTCCCCTGTGTTAGGCCTGTGGCTTTATGCTTGGTTAAGTGCCTGTCATGTGTGGTGGTTGCCGGTACAACAGCTTGGCTCATTTAAGAAGAAGGTAAGGAACCCAGTTTCCTTTGAGATAGCAGCTGGTAATATTCCATTGGGGCCAGCTGGCAGGGACTTTGTAACTTGGAAATGTTTGCTTGGCCAGGGACCCCCCCACCCCACCCAGAAGAACTGGCTTTCCGGGTTGGGGGTCATTTCCCTTGCTCTTCTTCTTTCGCTTGTTTGGGGTTTGGAGTTACCCAGGGTCCCACTGTGTAGCTGAGGTGGGCCTCGAACTTGCGATCTAGCTAGCCTCAGGCTCCTCAGTGCTGTGATTACAAGTGTGCATTGCCATGTTTGGCGACCCAGTTTTGAGAAGGGTGTGACTGTCACTCACCATCCTTCAAGCCTCTGGATTCGTCCTTTAGCCTCTTTCTGACTTTTGCAGTCATCAAGAACCATGGCCCTTTCTTTCCTGGGGTTTTCTTTTTTCTTTTTCTTTTTTGGATTTTCGAGACAGGGTTTCTCTGTGGCTTTGGAGCCTGCGCTGGAACTAGCTCTTGTAGACCAGGCTGGTCTCGAACTCACAAAGATCCGCCTGACCTGCCTCTTGAGTGCTGGGATTAAAGACGTGCGACACCACTGCCCGGTTCCCGGGGCTTTCTTTATTCCAATCTCATTTTTCGCATTCCCCAAGATTGAATTGTTATTTTCTTATCACTCTTAATAATCCCTTCGCTTTTTTTCGATCTTGCTCATTTCTAATCCATCCTAAGTAAATGCCAGACGGCCCTCCCTGAAGCTGTGCTTAATTGAATTGTATTTCCTTGTACAAACATCTTCAATCACTCCCCGTGGCCTGAAAGATCTCACTCAAATTCCACAGGCTGGCATTTGAAAGCTTTTGTTACTTTGGTTCTGGTGACTTCCCGGCCTTGTGTGAGCAGTCGGCTTCAGGTAGACAGCTCGGTACCCTGCAGGAAGGGACCTTTATCTGCCTGCTCTGCTCTGCCTCCCCAGTTGTCACCTAGTGCTAGAGGGGACACATCTATTCTCCCGAGAACACTTTACTAATCATTATAGAGAAAACGTGGCCCATCTTGGAAACAGAGTAAAGGAATCTCAGAGTTGAGAGATGCTTGGGGATTAAGAGCTCAGGCTTCTCTCGCAGAGGGCAGAGGACTGCGATGTGTTCCCAGATTGCAGGTTGGGCCCCTTACAACTGCCTGTAACTCCAGCTGTGGGACCTGAGGTCTCTGGTCTTCAAGGGCACCTGCACTCATGCGTACACATGATTAATAAATGAACAATATATGTTCTTCTTTTTTCTGTTTTTCGAAACAGGGTTTTTCTGTGTCACAGCCCTAGCTGTCTTGGAATTAGCTTTTGAAGACCAGGCTGGCCTCGAACTCACAGAGATCCGCCTGCTTCTACTTCCCGAGTGCTGGGATTAAAGGCGTGCGCCACCACCCCCCAGTTGAACAATATTTTTTAAAAAGACATCTCAGAAGACGCCAAATCCAACTTCTCACCCCTTAGCCTGCCTTTGAGTGCTGCTTGCTCATAGACAAAATGGGGAACACACAGCAGCTCCTTGCTCTTCTCGACAGTTATTGACAAGAACGGGACCCCACCCCCCACCATGAGACGGTCTCTCCACACTCTGTCTTTGATCTGTCTTTAAGAACTACAAACAAGCATGGGTGGTGGTGGCACACTCTTAATCCCAGCACTTGGGAGGCAGAGACAGGTGAATCTCCCACGAGTTCAACGCCAGCCTGGTCAACCAGGATAGGCTCCAAAATTACAGAGAAACCCTGTCTCAAAAAACCAGACAGAAAAAAGAACAACAAAACAAACAAAAGTCCCCCTTATCAATGGCCCCAGAGCGCTTCGCTTCAAGGTCACTATCATAGCTACCTTCCTTTATCTCACATAAGCCTCATAGCTTCTTGAATTTTTAAAAATACATTAAAATTTTAATTTTATTTTGCACATATCGTGTTTTGCCTGAATGTGTGTCTGTGCGCCGCTGTGCACTTGGTGCCCTCGGAGGTCAGAAGAAAGCCTAGGATCCCCTGAAAGTGAAGTTTTAGACGGTAATCAGCTAGTACATGGGTGCCAGGAGTGGAAGAGCAGCCAGTGATCCTTTATTTGTGTTTTGTTTTTTCCAAGACAGGGTTTCTCAGTGTAGCCTTGGCCATTCTGGAGCTCTCTCTGTAGACGAGGCTGGCCCTCTACTCACAGAGATACGCCTACTTCTGCCTCCTGAGTGCTGGGATTAAAAGTGTGTGCCACCACTGCCTGGCTCAGCCAGTAATTTTAACCATGTAACTGTCTTCCCAATCTCTTGAATTATTTCTCATATCAAAGTGTTTTCTAAAAGTGGGACCCAAAATTCCACCACTTGATAGGCGGAGACAGGAGGATTCCAAAATGCAGGTCAGTCTGGGTCACATAAAGGAAAACCCTGTCTAAGGAGGTTGACTATAAACCTAGAGCAAAATGGAAAGTTGAGGCAATTGTCTAGAAAATCCAAGCAAAGAGAAGACCAAGCAGAATAAAATCACAAATAAATAACAGTACTTGTGAGCTGAGACGGGAGGATTACCCAGTTCAAGACTGGCCTGGGATATATAATGAATTTTTGGCTGTAGAGTAAAGTCCTTTCTAAAAACCAAAGACTGCCACCACCAAAACAGAATGAAAACCGTTTTAAAGAGAGCCTCTCATGTGGCCGTTGTTTATGGGTAGTTTTTGAAGGTGTAACAATAACCTTAAAATGTAGACCCCAGGCAAAGCATGGCTTTCACGATTCACAGCTTTAATTTCGGAAAACTTGCGATATCTGCATCACCTAATTTAGCTCATTATGCACTGTGGTATTTATAGTGGGTTTTGTTTTGTTTCTCTTGATCAATGGGAGGAGGGAGGGATGCTTTCCTGGGCCTCTGTGTTTTGTTTGTAAATATGGTAGCTCAGTCCCTAGGAAGCCAGATCTCTGACTCACAGCCTTCTGCTCCTTCAAGGGAGCCCTGCTCCTCCTAGCGATATGTTGACATGTCGCTGGATTTTGTCAAAGCTAACCTCAGGTTATGCTGGGGGTGAGTGTGACATTCACTTGTCACCTCTTACACGATTTGATCTGCTGGCAGCACTGACGCTGGCGATTGCATCTTTTGGTTTCCAAGACAGTCAACTTTGAAGGCTCGCTATTCAACCTTTTCCATTTCTAGAAATTCTTTGTTTTCTTGGGCACTGAAGATCTGACACATGGCTCACACCTCCTAGGCAAGCGTTTGGCCACTGAGCTACATCCCAGCCCCATCTTTGTTATAATTTCTCTTTGACAATGATTTTCTTTAGAGTTCTTTCTAATATCTTCCCTCCTTTTCTCTACTCAGTCTCCTCCCTGGGAACCCATTTCTGTGCTTTCATTACCATCAATGAGCATACGAAACTGCTCTCACGTGTCTCCATTCGGATGTCCAAAGGCACTCAAATAAAGAGCACGCTCAAAAGCTTGCCCCCTTTATTCTTTCGGGATTGTCTTCTCTCTTCTGGCAGCCCCACCAGTTGGGGAAGAGGGCTAATCACACAAGTGTGTCTCCCTTCTGTTTTTACTTTCCATCTCCCCTCACCCACCTTTCCACTCAGCAAGCAGACTCTTTCAGCTCTGCTTCTGGTGTCCATTCATTTCCTGTTACTGCTACGGTCCCGCTCTGGATCCTACCTCCTAGGTCCCAGGTTGCTCTGCTATCCTACAACCAAATTCTGGGACTTTGCAAATGCTTTAAAACCAGCTTTCAATTCTTTTCCCAGGGAAGAAGGCAACAGCGGAGTCTGAGAAAGATGTGAGAAGTAGAACTGGATGAATTTAGTAACATTGGATTCTTTTTTATTCTTTTTTTTTTAATTGATACTTATTGAGTTCTACATTTTTCTCTGCTCCCCTCCCTGCCTCTCCCCTCCCCTTCAACCCTCCCCCAAGGTCCCTATGCTCCCAATTTACTCAGGAGATCTTGTCTTTTTATACTTTCTACTTCCCATGTAGATTAGGTCTATGTAAGTCTCTGTTAGTGTCCTCATTGTTGTCTAAGTTCTCTGGGATTATGGTTTGTAGGTTGGCTTTGTTTGTTTTATGTTTAAAAACCACCTATGAGTGAGCACATGTGATAATTGTCTTTCTGTGTCTGGGTTACCTCACTCAAAATGATGTTTTCTAGTTCCATCCATTTTCCTGCAAAATTCAAGCTGTCGTTATTTTTTTTTCTGCTGTGTAGTACTCCATTGTGTAAATGTACCACATTTTCTTTATCCATTCTTCGGTCGAGGGGCATTTAGATTGTTTCCAGGTTCTGGCTATGACAAACAAAACTGCTATGAAAATAGTTGAGCACATGTCCTTGTGGCACGATTGAGTATCTTTGGATATATACCCAAAATGGTATCATTAGGTCTTGAGGAAGGTTGTTTCCTAGTTTTCTGAGAAATCACCACACTGACATCCAAAGGGGTTTTACATGACACCAATGCAGAAGTGTTCCCTTTTCCCCACAACCTCTCCAGCATAAATTGTCATCATTGTTTTTAATCTTGGCCATTCTTACAGGTGTTAGATGGAATCTCAGAGTTGTTTTGATTTGCATTTCTCTGATGACTAAGGATGTTGAGCATTTCCTTAAGTGTCTTTCAGCCATTTTAGATTCCTCTGTTGAGAGTTTTCTGTTTACTCTTTACTCCATTTTTTTTATTGGATTATGTGATCTTTTGGTGTCCAATTTTTTGAGTTCTTTGTATATTTTGGAGATCAGCCCTCTGTCTGATGTGGGGTTAGTGAAGATCTTTTCCCATTCTGTAGGCTGTCGTTGTGTCTTGTTGACCATGGGAAGGGACAGTTTGGTGATTCCTCATAGACATGATCATTATAATTCAAGCCCTCTTGTAAGCCCCTGCTCATTGGGGTCTCCTCTAGTCTACGCTGTAGCTCTTAGCAGGATACTTGAACAGGGCTTGGTATTTAGAAAAGTTCTCAATAAAAAATTGTCAAATGGTTGAATGCATTAGTATTGTTTATTGTGACATGTTTCAAGATATCTTTTTAGGCAAAGGGCAGAGGAAGCTCAGAAATGGTCAGGGAAAGAACCTAATATCTTGCTTTGCTACGTAGAATTGTAGCTATCAAGCAGAAGGAAGCAGAACCAAATCCCCAAAACTGAACAACAAAAGAATGAAACTTAAGTACACTGTGGTATTACCTAAACACAAGAAAAGTGACAGAGACATGCAGAGCCAACCAGTGACGTATCTACTGAGCATCTACTGTGGATGAGGCTCTGTTCTTTAGGGATGCATTCATCTTATATCCCTGTTCTCTAAGGAAGGACTGCCTTAGCCTATTAGTCCAACATGCGCTGCTCTGGGCAAGGTATTAAGTAATCACCTACCTCTGGGTGATGAAAAAGATTCCAACTCAATTCAAGAAGAAGGTTGCTCCAACACTGTTGCATGTGAGTTGGAGCCAGCTGTCATTCATGGGCCAACTTGAGCCTTTTATGAGGAAATAAAGTCATGGATATTGCCAAGAAAAAGAAGTAACCAAATTTAACACCTTCTCCTCGAATACTTTCCAGAAATCTGTAAGAGAAAGGCTTCGTGGCTGACAGGAGTGTAATATGAAATCATCTTCAAGATGTCATCATCATGTTTCTTTTTTGCGTGAACTATAGACCATAGGAATCATTCCCTGGAGCGAGGCATTGTAGAGTCTACCTGAATATCACACCCAGGAGGGTGAGGCAGGAGGATTACAAATTCAAGGCCAGTTTGTGCTACCTAGTGAGATTCACCCCCCCCCCCCATTTCTTGGTGTTCAACAAAAGGAACTAGGGAAGGGACAGATCTCCCTCTCCCCCCTCTCGGCACTGGACAGGTACTGTGGAACACACTGCATTCTAACACATGGAAAACAGAAGTGGAAGGATCAGGAATTTAAAGTCATCCTAGGCAATTTAGTGAGTTTGATACCAGCCTGGCTACAAGAGATAGTCTTGACTCAAACAAATAAATAAGAAGACAAACAAAAAAACAAACCCCCCACCCCAATGGTGACACTGCTGCCAGAGAAGGAATGGGTTCTACCCAGTATGGATGACTTCTTCTTGCACCTGTGGGTCTGCACAGCACTTAATTTTACCTTAGAAGAGGACAGAAAAGATAAGGGAGAATCTGGGTGAGGTGGATAAAATCTGTCCACACCCTGGTCAGGCAGGAGTCTGGAAGGTCAGGAGGATACTGTACACCTGCCTGAGAAATCGGAACTGAGGAAGGCGGCTGTGGGCGTGCGGTGGAAACGGCACAGAGTCTGATGATATGGAAGATTTCTTTTACACGAGCTTAGAAAGCAGCTGCTACTCATGCTCAAATAGAAACAGAAGGTTTGATGGTAATAGGGTGGTGCTGCTCAGAATCAGGTGACCCCTGAGTGGAAAATCACAGGAGAGGGAGAAGGAGGCCCAAAGAAGAGTTCTAAAATCTTTGGTTAGGTGCGACTTGGAGAATCACCTTTGTTAATCGGTGGGAGTTGCCCAGGTCTTTCAAATTGTGGGTTGGGAAAGAACTTGGAGATCTCTGTGAGTACCCAGTATGTTAACTGTTTGGCTGTTCTTCACATTACTATTATTATTATTTTTTTGGAAGTGAGTCTCACGTAATCCAGACTGGCCTTGAACTTGTTACATACTTGAGGACAACCTTGAGCTTCTGATTCTCCTGCCTTCACCTCCCATATGCTGAT
>JAQHUG010000036.1:3153994-3164586 GCA_028555095.1 Dicrostonyx torquatus
CACCACTGAGGTACGCTCCCGAGCTCCTCCTCTTTTGGTTTTTGATAGACAGTCTTACCATATAAGACCCAGGAAGGCCTTGAGCTCACTATACACCCCAGGCTGGCCCTGATCTCAGGTGATCCTCCTGCCTCAGCTTCCTGGAATTGTAAGCTCCTGTACTACAATGCCTGGCCTGACGTTCAGAAATGGTTTCAATAAGTTGCCCAGCCTGGCCTTGAACTCGTGGTCCTTCTGTCTCAGTCTCTTGGGGAACTAGCACGATAGGCATATGTCACTGTGCCCAGCCCATTTGTACTTCTTGAAGAGTTATTTTGTCATCTTCTTATGGGCAAAACTATTTTTGAAAAGTGTTTAAAACATTCAAAATGGTGCAGGACTTTGGGCAACTGAGGCAGGAGATTTAGTGTGTTTAGACTACAGGGTAGGCTTTAGGCCATCTAGTGTAATTCAGTAAGACTCCATCTCTTAAAAAAAAAAAAGACAAAAGAAAGAAAGAAGGAGAAGGGAGTGTAGCTCAGTGGCGGTGTCCCAACTTGGTTCAAGGTCTTGAGTTCAATCCATAGATGTGAAAAAGGAAGATTTTTAATTGAGGATTTGAATCTGCTAGACTATATTAAGAGTGCACCACACAGTCACACACAAGTATCCCGGAACTTTTTAGCCAGGCGGTCAGGCACATTGACTTCTGTAAAAAAAAAGCCACAGAAGTTGGAAGTCACAAAAGAATCTTAGCTTTCCTTTCACTATGTTCCAAAGTCAACTTATCTTTCCTGCTCAGTCACAGGAAAGGAGCCAAGAGACTTGAGTTTTGAGCAAGTGCTTTGGTCTTCCAGACCTCTGGAGTGATGAAAACGCTCCCTCCACTGGAACCAGAGCTGGGTGGATCTCAGGCGAGAGGATTCTACCTGAGCAGACACCTTGTCTGCAGGGTGCAGGGTGGATTTCATTCTGACTTGCTCCTTGCGCCCAGTGCCTTTGTGCAATGCAGGAAATGTCCATGGGCTCTGCTATTTCTTCCGGGTTTTAAATATTACCCAGCCATAAGTAAGTTGTGGGATTTCCCCTCTGCTCAAGGTTTCTGCAACATTGAAAGGTAAGCCCTGTTTCCAAAGCCAGGTACCAGAGTAGCAGTCTGGCCTCTGTCTTAGTCACAGTATGACTTTGAGCAACTACCTCTTTCTTCTCTGTTGGTTTGGAAGCTGGATTTTCTAAGCCCTTCCTGGATGGAAAAGCCTTGGATGCTACTCTGCTTCAGAAAGCCTCTGATGCTTT
Organism: Dicrostonyx torquatus; assembly: GCA_028555095.1. Lineage (NCBI taxonomy): Eukaryota > Metazoa > Chordata > Mammalia > Rodentia > Cricetidae > Dicrostonyx > Dicrostonyx torquatus. The sequence continues at coordinate 3,155,270 of JAQHUG010000036.1, forward strand.
ATCTTTAGGCTTTGCAGTGGGGTTTGCTTTTAACAGTCTGCCACTATCTTTCCCCTTGTTGAAACTCAATCAGACAATTCCTCTGCTTTTTCATTTTTGCTCTATTTGCCAAATGGAGATAAGAGATGCCTTAGAGGGGTCTGGGAATGTAAACTAATTAATGGTCATAAAGTCCCAGTGACCACGTGCCGCTAAGTGATCATGACTCTAAATAGATCTTTGGAGCTTCTCAGCTGCTATTTCCTGAGCACCAGACAGCATCTCAGCATCATTTGTAATCTTCCTCTCTTTCTCCCTTTCTCCCTTTCTTTCTTTCTTTCTTTCTTTCTTTCTTTCTTTCTTTCTTTCTTTCTTTCTTTCTTTCCTTCTTTCTCTCTCTCTTTTGTTATTTCTTTCTTTTTTTCATCTTTCTCTCTCCTCTCTCTCTCCTTCTCTCTTTTCCTCCTGTTGCAATGAGGAGAAGTGGGCTGTGGGGACTGCGTTCCCTAGCGCCTGGCTCCCGGCCACAGGCCTGCTTTTGGCACTGGCTAGCTTATACCTGGAATAATTACACACAAACTATATTCATTTAAACTCTGCCTGGCCCATTAGTTTTAGCCTCTTCTTGGCTAACTCTCACATATCATTTTAACCCATATCTAGTAATCTGTGTATCACCACGAGTCGTGGCTTACCGGCATGAGTCGAACCTACGTCCTTCTCGGGTAGGAGCATCATGGCGTCTCTCACACTTCCTTTCTTCCCAGAACTCTGTTCTGTCTACTCTGCCCACCTAAGGGCTCCCCCTATCAAAAGGCCAAGGCAGTTTCTTTATTTAACCAATGAAAGCAACACAAATACAGAAGGACCCTCCTACACCATCCTCCCTTCCTTCCTATCACCCCCCTCTCTTTCTTCCATCAAACAGAACACCTAGGATCAAAGGATGATGCATACCAGTAGTGAGGACCAGAACACTGGTTAGGGGGTAGTTGGAGATGGACTCGAAGTATAAGCTGAGGGAAGAAGCAAATGCAAGTATGGATGTCTATGGAACAGAGATCCAGAGTGCAGATCTCCTGGAAGTTGGAAGGGTTAGGCAGTGGCAGAAGCTTAGCCCAAGCCTAGCAGAGGCACACTCTGGCTTTGTGCCTGTTGCGATCCTCCTGGTTTACGGGTCCTTGTCCTCTCCTCTTACTTACCAATGTGAGGGAAAGATAGGATCACAGCTGTCAAGAAGTCAGAATACACTTCCGTCAGTGTTCTTGCTGTGGCACTGAAGGTCCAGACCAGCTCATTAAAAGTATCTATTTACTGTTTTGCTTCTTAATCTAAGCCATGCTCTGGGTAGTCCGCTACTCCAGATCCTGGATAGCATACTTTATAATAGAATGCAGGGAGGCTGAGAGCATGGCTCACTGGGTGGAAACACTTGATATCCAAGCCTGAGGACCCGAGTTTAAGTTTCCAGGTCCCAAAAGCTGGATGTGGCCTCACTTGTCTGCAACCCCAATGTTTGAGGGCAGGGACAGGTAAAGAAGATGCTGAAGATTTTGGATAGGCTATCCTGCCGGTTTGGGCTCAGTGAGAGAGCCTGTCTCAAGAGATTAAGGCAGAGAACAATAGAGCAGGGCATTCAACATCCTCCTCTTGTTTCCCTATGTGTGAGCAAGGTTGGACACCCCCTTCTCCAACATGAACAAGACATACATATGAGCTGCTGGTCATGTCCACGTTTGGATTCTTCCTTGCAGCCTTTTTTTTAGACCTTCTCAGTGGAAATCAGCTCCTTCCTAATATCTCTGTGGTTCTGTGTGCCAAGTGGAACTTTCTAGACTGCCATACATTAGGCACATAGAACCTTCCAGGCTCTCCAGTAAAGGCTGCCCAGTTGTTTGCTAATGTTTCTGTCCGTGGTTAGGATGTCCCAGGCAGAATGACTCAACCTCTACCTATCTTTAGGAATCATAGAATTTTGGGGTTCTCATGAGTCATGTTTTTCCATTGTGGCAGGAGTCTGGTTCCTACCTTCCTGGTAGAAGTTTCATCGTGGCAGCTTTGCAGGTAGTGGTTTCCGCAGGGACTGGAGATCTGGCAGCAGAGGCAGTGGAGTTCCTGTGGGTCCCATCCATCTAGGCTGCCCGGTGCCCTCTGGGATCTCCTTACATGTATGCGCTCCACTCCCAACTCTCACTTGGGCATGGTATGGTGTCTTTGAAGATCACTGCCTACTTCGGGAAGCTTCTGGCAATAGGTCCAGCTGGTAAACCAGTATATTCTGGAACCCCAGACTGGTGCCCAATCCTTGGCCTCTCTGTAAGCAGTGTGCAACTTCACGTGCCTCAAAGACGGGCAACATTGAACATTCATCTGCAAGGTCTCAAGAACACTTGGGGCATACGGGCTTCAATAGCTACTTAGAAAAATGGGTTGTACCACTTATTATGAAAAAGGAATATGGAGACTTTCAGGATGGTTTTCATTCTGCATTTATTATACCACCGTACTTTCTTGATATAGCCTCTCTGTGAAGTCACAATTTTCCTTTTGACACAAAGGCACGGGATTAACTTCTTTTATAACTTAGTTATGCCACCGGGGAAAGCAGATGGCAGCAACGAAAGAGGAAAAAGTGCAATGCAATTAAGCTTGTTTGGCGCAGGGGAGGGCTAGGTCCGTTTACAATGGAAGGTGGTGAATAACCCGGCAGAAGGACGGAACAATATGCCGTGTGAGCTGACCCTTGGACAGATTCGAGTCTGTTCTCTGCCTCAGGTGGGTCTTCTCATCTTCTCAGAAAGTCCCTGGCTGGGGAGCAGCTGAAGTCCTTGACCACATTATCTTACCAAGAACACGACAGTAAACAGTGATCCATCCTCTGATTTGGTTGAACTTTGGCTAATGATGTGGTCGTCAGCAGATCGTTTGGCTGCAATTCTTACCATATAATTGGCTAAAGAATACTTACCTTTGCACTCCATGTAGAGCACACTCCATGAACCCACACAGGGGAGGTATATGGCTGCACTTTCCTGCTCTTTATGGGCAAAAGAGTGTCCTGACCCCTGAGTCATGCGTTTTCAACTTGAAGTGGGAAAATACGTGGACTCAAAGAGCTGAAGCATTCTAGATATGTCTCTTCTTCAAGAAGTTGTCACACCAAGTGTGGTAGCACGTGATGGGAATCCCAGCGTGCAAGAGGGAGAGGCAGGAGTATCAGGAAGTCAAGGTCCTCTTCAGCTATGGTGGAAGTTTAGGGCTTCAGGAGACACTGTCTCTAAAACTGAAAACAAACCTGGAAAAGAAGTAGAAGCTGCCACATCACCCCTCTCCACTCACAGATGAAAATATGGCGGCTGGGAAGTTGGGATAATATTAGCTCTGGCTGATCTTGAACCGCCCATCCTTTTGCCTCAGCCTCCGCAGTGCTGGGCCATCACCCCTGCTAGAAGGGAGCATTTCTGATTCCAATTGTGTTTTGCTTCATTCTGTGTATCCGATGCATTAGATCAAAAGAAATCATTACAGTTCCAATCAGCCCTGGCTGATTACTGAGATCTGTCCTGACGCGGCACCCACCATAGAGATGTGGGGCTCTTCCTGTGCTAGAACCCATGGGTTCTAGAGGTCATAGAGCCCATAAACTCTTTTTTTGTTTTTTGTTTTTTTTTTTTTTTTGTTTTTCAAGACAGGGTTTCTCTGTGGCTTTGGAGCCTGTCCTGGAACTAGCTCTTGTAGACCAGGCTGGTCTCGAACTCAGAGATCCGCCTGCCTCTGCCTCCCGAGTGCCGGGATTAAAGGCGTGCGCCACCACCGCCTGGCTGAGCCCATAAACTCTTAAGGTTTATCTTGGTAGAGGAGAGGGTTTCTTAGAAGGGTTGAATCCAAAATATGAGATACCAACCCTTTATTGTGAGTGTCCGGTCAGGGAGGAATGCTTCGTGTCGCAAGTATGCTGATTAGCTTCCTTAAGCAACAATTATCTCACCTGCAGGTGGGTGAGCAGACGTTCAGCCATGTCTTTAGCGTCCAAGTCTCTAGCTTTCTGCTCTGTCACCCTCAGAGAATTAGCATGCAGGCTGATTGTCTCAAGGTGGCTGTTTTGTTACTAGGCAACCACAAGGCAGATAGGTCAGAACTAATGACATTTATTTATTTATCTTTCTTTTTCAAGGAAATTCTTCGTTTTGGAAGCTTCTTTGCCTCTTCCCTCCAACCTGGAGAATTCTTACATATTTCCTTTCAGTCGTATAGTTATGCTTGTCTGAAAGGGAACCAGAAAACTGCTAACATAGCTTTTAAAGCTCTCAGATGAAAAGGGACGGAAATAGTAAGTCAACCAAGGCTCATTATAATGCTGTTCAGGAATATGGACACGAGCCTGTTCAGTGTTATTCTGTATTGATGTATTCTGTTCCGTGGCTTTGTCCTAAGTCACAGGGAAGGTTGCTCTGTGTCAAAGTCAGGAGAATTCACTGGTGTGGCAGACGCAGCCATGTTGAGGGAAACATTAAAATTATAGGCTAAGTAGGCCAGTTGGCATCATAGTATTGATGAAAATGGGTTCTTTGAGGAGAGAAAGTGGAGCAGAGTGGTTAAGATCTTGGGCGTTTGGAAGGAGGTTGCTTTAGATGTAGGTTCTGGCTCGGTCATTTCTTAACTGTGTAACTTTACCGAGTTATATAAGCTCTCCACATCTGCTTCCTCCTGAGTTAATGAAGATAATGATACCTTATTCATGGAATTGTGATGAGTTGTGTTTCTATCTTCCCGAGCTTAGTCTCTTCTGGCTCATCTTAAGTGTTCAGTGTGATGGTCATCAGCAGCATCAGCGCCATCAGCAGCATCAGCAGCATTCTCACCATGGTTATGTCACGGCCGTCATACAAACGGGAGATGTTTGAATACAGACCTTAGGAGCTGAGTTATAGTGAAAACGAATATCAGAGTCTGAGAGGTGAGAAAGGTTTAGTTAAAAAAAAACAAAAACAGGAAAACACAAGAATAAATTATGCAACAAATGTTCCTCAATGGGAAGGCGGATGCTCTTTCTATTGCTGTGATAAACACCAAGAACAAAAGCAACTGGGAGCCGGGTAGTGGTGGTGCACGCCTTTAATCCCAGCACTTGGGAGGCAGAGGCAGGCAGATAGAACTCTGTGAGTTCGAGGCCAACCTGATCTACAGAACTAGTTCCAAGACAGGCTCCAAAGCTACCCAGAAACATTGTCTTGAAAAAACAAATAAACAAAAGCAACTTGGGGAGGAAAGGGTTTATTTCAGTTTACAGACTATCAAGAAAAGAATTCAGGGTAGGAATTTAAGGCAGGGACCTGATAGCAGGAATTGGAGCAGAGGCCGTGGAAGCATGCCGCTTACTGGGTTTTAATGCCATGGTTCATTCAACTTTCTTTTCTATACAACCCAGCACTACCTGCCCAGGGGTGGCCATGCTCACAGTGGATTAGACCCTCCCACATCAATCATTAATCAAGAAAATGCTCCACAGAGTTGCCTACTGAAGGCCAATCTTATTTATCTATTTAAATTAAAATGTTACTATATCATTTTCTCCCCTTCTTTTTCTTTCCTCCCTTGCTGACTCTCCTTTTTCGGTTTCTCTCAAATTCATTGCCTCTTTTTGTTGATGTTTTGTTCCTTGAGACAGGGCTTCTCTGTGTAGCCTTGGCTGTCCTGAAACTCAGAGCTCCATCTTCCTCTGCCTCCTGAGTGCTGGGATTAAACGTGTCTGCTACCATGCCTGGCTTCATTGCCTCTTTTTAATCGTTGATATTGAGTGCGCACATGTGCACGCATGCACACGCGCGCGCGCGCACACACACACACACACACACACACACATACACACAAATACAATCTATTGAGTACATTTGGTGATGTTTGAATATATATGATTTCAAGACTGACCATGTGGTATTGGATAACCAAATAAGGAGCTCATCTCCTCATCTCTGAGGAAGACTGATCCTCCTGACCTCAGCCTTCTATAGTTGTCCTGTAGGCAAATCTGATTGAGGCATCTTTTTTTTTTTTAAATCATGGTTTCTGCTTTTCAAGTAATCCTAGATTGTATTGAGTTGACAAAAAGCTGACTAGCTTGAAAAGCTAACTCGCACAGTGGGCTACCTCAGTTAAAGAGATGGTCACTCATATTTACTAATATGAATGAGTCATAAATGGAGATTTATTTTTAAACTTGTGCCTTAAACATATCTCCTGGAAGGAGCCTGCTGACTCTAGGGTAGGGAGATAGAATGGTGGAAGGAAGAAATGCCTGACCCAAGTTTCTGGGGAGCAAGAATGGGGTGGGATTCTTCTGGCTGTGAATGTCAGGGTAAGAGTCCCATAGATCTACCAGAGCCCTTCACTATAAAAGCCCACGGAGCATTAACTTCTCACTTTGATCTTTGCTGACCTGCTTTGATTGCGTGTGTGGTGTGATGTGTATAGGTGTGTATGTTCTGTGAGTCACTGGGGATGCCCATTAGCAGCTCTCATTTACAGAACAGTAGCTCTAGGTTGGATGGGCATTCGGGTTCACTAGCTCATGCGAACCTTAATCCACCGGGAGTTGGGATTTCAGATGCCATAAAGATGCAAAACCAAAATCGAGATGCTTTTTACTTCCCTAGGCTGAACAACAGCTAACTACCAAGTAGAGGCCACTCACTATATCAACCGCTGCTAGTTGATATAATATAGTATATGGATTCCCCTTCCCTCGGGAAGACATCACATGGCGGAAACATTCAACATGTAGGCCAGATGCTGTGAGTGATACTAACAGCTCAGTCCACAGAACAGCCCAGGGAGTGCATTACAATGGTCAATCTCACTTTCACAGAAGAGGAAACTGAGTCTTATAAATTCATAAAGACGACTGCTTTGGGGAAGGCATAGCTTGTTCTAAATGCATGTGGCTGGACAGTGCAAGACCTATGATTTCAGAAAGACTGGGGCAGCTGATTTCTGTGAGCTGTTCTTACAGAAAGCTTCCTTCTAAATTCTCCATGAAGAAATGGAGTTCAATGAACAGCTAACCCTACACTCTTCTCCCTAAGATAGAGACCTGGGGGAAAGGGGGGGGGACCACACCTAGGCTTTTTTCTCACACGTGTTAGATGACAGCTTGGGGAGACTTCTCTTGGCTCCGACCATACATACAGCACAAAGTGACTATCAGGTGGGCACTTGCACCTGTGACATATATAGGGGGTCATATTTAACAGTTCACACTCAGTGGAGAGGTTATAACTAAGGGGAAGATTATTGAGGAAAAGGCTTTAAACATTGGTTTTGAGCTTGTGATGGATAAGTAGAGGATGGTGGGACAGGAAATTCTCAGCACTGGCCAAACTACAGCCATACTAAAAGAATGGCAGGCTTCCACCCAGGAGCCATCCACCCCAAATGAGGTATAACACAGATGGGTGGGGAGATAGGTGCAAAAAGAGTTCATGTGCCTGCTAAGGAGTGTGGATTCTGGTCAGTGACTGATAAGGAGCCTGCAAAATCAAATCCAAGTAAAATCAGGGCCCTTAGGGATAACAGTTTTTATTTCAATTGTATACGGTTGCATGTAAACTCAATTGGGGCTGCTTTTTAAACATTTATTTTTTGGGGGCTCTGGAGAGATAGTTCAGCAGTTAAGAGCACTTGTTGCTGTTGCAGAGGGCTCAGACTCAGTTCCTAGGACTCACACAGTGTGGCTCACAACTATCTATAACTCCAGTTCCAGGGGCCAAATGCCCCCATTCTAACATCCCCAGATACCAGGCCTGAGTGTGGTTCATAGACAAACATATCGATCACACACACACACACACACAGAAGGAGAGAGAGAGAGAGAGAGAATGAATGCATGTGTATGTGTGCAAGTCCCAGGAGGCTAGAGTTGTTGGCTTCTTCCCCAGGGGAAGCAAGCAGTTGTGAGCTACCCAATGTAGATGCTAAGAACCAAACTCAGGTCCTCTCCATGAACCTTGTGTATTGTTAACCACAGAGCTAACTCTCTAGCCTGTGTCTACTTTTAACTGTCAGACAATCACATTCAGGCTGTGGCAAGGTGTTCAGATCCTCATTATCTTCTTGACCCTCACTTGACCCAACCCCCAAGAAATAACTTTTTCCCCCCTAAGCTGTAAAAGAAATCTTAATGATAATCCTCCCTTGTTCTCTGATGTTAATTGTATGTCCAGCAACAGTGATGGGGATATCACACTAGACAATTAGACAAAGTTCTTCTCTCTCAGAGCTTACATTGAATGAGCAGCTCATGCAACACACTCCAAATAACTAAAAGCACAAATCCAGGTAGTATTAAGGAGTATGTACCAAAGACAGAGACAGTTATTAAAAAGGTGGCTTCCGGGGAACTGACATTAGGATAGACTTAGATGGCCCTGCCTAGGGAAGAAGGCACAGGGGGAGCATTCCAAGCAGAAGGAGCCTTAAGGAGAAGATGCTGGGACAGGAAGAAGAGACCAGTGAGGACGGTACCCACGGCAAGGGACATACAAGTGGCACTATACTGAGCTAGTATTTCTGTTTCTGACTCTAGGGTCAAGCTAACTCATTTGAAAAACATTTAGAGCAGCTGGGTATTGCTGGAGCACGCCTTTAATCCTAGCACTTGGGAGGCAGAGACAGGCAGATCTCTTGTGAGTTTGAGTCCGGCCTGGTCTACAGAGCGAGTTCTAGGACAGGCTTCAAAAGCCACAGAGAAATCCTGTCTTGAGAAACAAAACAAAGAAACCAAAATTTGAAGCAACTGCCACTGTGAGCGCATCTTTAGGGGAAATCCCCCCTCCCCAAGCTTGCTTCACTGGGAGGCCAGAAAGAAGGCTCAGTGGTAAAGAGCATTTGTTCTTGCAGAGGACCTGGGCTGGGTTCCTAATACCTACAAGGTGACTTGCAATCATCCATAACTCGAGTGTCAGGGGAGCCAGTGGCTTCTTCTGACCTCCATGGGAATGAGGCACACACATGATTCATGGATATACTATGAAGGCAAATCACTCATGCACACAAAATAAATCTTAAAAAAAAAAAGTTTGTTCACTGTATTTTCGTTTTCAGAGTTGTTATGCAGGCCAGCCTTAAAAAGAAAGTAATTTCTCCAAAACTTAATATCTATCACCCGTCTCTATCAATATGTCTTTCTTAGTTACCACTTCTCTCAATTTTCTCCCTTTGATTTTCTTTCTTTCCTTCCTTCCTCCCTTTTCCCTCCCTCCCTTTCTTCCTTCCTTCCCTCCCTCCCTTTCTTCCTTTCCTTCTTCCCTCCCTTCATCCCTCCCTCCTCTCTCCCTCCCTCC
>JAQHUG010000036.1:3189542-3201698 GCA_028555095.1 Dicrostonyx torquatus
ACCGTTGGTTCTTCATGTGTTTATTTTTCTCTTTGGATCTGTTTCAGGTGTCAGTGGTTTGTAGTTTCTCAGTGGTGTTGGACCGTACCATCCGCTGGGTTAGACGCACAGATGTCTGGTCAGGAAGCCCTTGTCTTGCAGTTCCAGGTAATCTTTGCGTCTATTAGGTGAGCAATCTGTCATCCGTGTGTTTGTCTCATTTTGGAACTTGTGTTGTGTGGATGGTGGCGTCACAGAGAAGTCTTCTAGCTTTGTGCAGATCTTCATCTTCTTTCTGCCCCCACTTTGCTTTTCTTTTGGGGTTACTAATCTCAATGGGACTTCGTGATATCCTCTGGAATTTTTCTTTTTCCTTTGTTTTACTTTTAGTTTCCAAAGGCTTTTCAAAATACTCTCCTCTTAAGACTATTTTTGGAGAATTTCTTAGCCCAGAGTGCCCCAAAACTCTACCCCCCTGCCTCCACTCCACAAGTACTGTGCTGATCTTCCAGACTACAGCTGACTCTCATGTTTTTCTTTGTTATTACTCCCCCCGCCCCGGAGATTTGTTTTCTCCTTTCTCCTTTCTCTCTCCACTATTTCTCCTTCCTTCCCTCCCTACCCAGCTTTACTCTTCCCCTCCGCTTCTTGAAACAAGGTTTTATTATGTAGTCCAGACTAGTCTGTAACTCACAACTCTCTTGCCTCTACTTCCTAAGTGCTAAGAATGCCACTTGTTAGCCCTCTGTCCCTATCTCTCTTTGTGAGGGTATTCAGATCACTTTTGGCAAACTGAAATATTGGAATATTCCGGGGCTGTTTGAAAAGATGTTGCTTTGCTTACTGTGATACAATTTGTAGGCACATAATTCCTTTCATTTAAAAATTTTGCCCTCACGAGGCAAAATATCTACCTCTCAAACGTTTTGAAAAAACATTATGAAGGTAAAAATTGTATGTGTGTGTATATATATGTGTGTGTGAGAGTGTGTGTGAGTGTGTGTTTATGTGTGTGTATGTGCATGTATATGTGTGTGTATGTGTGTGTTTATCTAATTTTGTTTAGAAGCAGAGATGATAGACTGTTCGCAGGAGTCACTGGCACAGAATAGTTTGGAAGTTCAGCTTGGTCATGTACGAGCTGCTTTAGTGACTATATTCTGTGGGTTTTACTGTCCTTTTGGACACTGAGCTTTGAAGATGGGCCATTCTTTCTACAGCACTGTAGCAGTTACAGATTTACAGCTGAGTGACTTTCCAGCCCGCATCATTTTTCCTGAACTTTGGTCTTGCCTTATTTAAGAGAGATTTCTGTCATTTCCATGGCTCTGTAATGGTGCTTACTCACTAAACTTCTCTTGCTATCAGTGTGAATGTTCTTTTCCTAATGTATGTTCAAACTTATTTCATTTGGCCAAACATGTATCCCCACAATTTCTTTTTCATGTAGGCACTTCTATGTATGAATGAGAGTAAGGTATATGAGTGACAACTTTTGGATTTCTAGTAGCCTTTCTATCAGAAATCTAATAGTTGAGAATCCACCAAATTTAGAAACTTGTATATGTCTGCGGCCCATGAAGCTACACGATCTATTCTTTGTTTTGTTTTTAATAACATTTCATTATAATAGGAAAAAAAGAAGATCACTTTTGGCAAGATGTCAACTGGTAGCGTTGTTTGTTTCCTTCCTGTTGTGTCCTTGCTCCCCATGTCCTTTGACACGTATTTCTAGTGTCTGTAATCCTTGGTTGTTTTGCTATCTTTACCAATGGAAAAGCAGATTGGAATTTCAGAAGACGTGGAACTTCCAGGGCCTCACATGCTGGTGCTTTCTTTGCATCAGGAACTTTCATAGAGTAGTAGGAGATCATGACAAGAACTTCAAAATCTTCAGAAAGTAGTAGGTTTGTCAGCCGTGATGGTGCCTGGCTGTAACCCAGGCACTGGGGAGGCGAAGGCAGGAGGAGCTGCCTTGGCTTTTTATTAAGAACCTGTCGTAAATAAACAAGCCTACACACACACACACACACACACACACACACACACACACACACACACACACACACACACACACAATGTGTGCTGGTTAGTTTAAGGGCAAAGACGTCAGAGGATTAACACTTGAAGACTGGTTTTTATTTGACCTTCACATTGTAGACTGGTTCTTATCTGTCTTCACCTTGTTATTCAATGGTCCTGTGTTACCATGGATACCCCAAACCACAGATGCTCAAAGACCTTTTAGTAAACAGCAGAAACCCTGTGACCTCTGCACAGTTCCTTGTACACTTGTGTACCTAATCTCTAGATTACTTCTAATCTAACACAATGCCCAGACTATGTACATAGCTGTTACACTGGATTGGGCAGGGAATAATGACAAGAATAACAAGTCTATATGTTTCTAATTCGGTTTTTGGTCTGTGATAGTTGACTTTGCAAATACAAATTCTGCATATGCAGAGGACCAAGTGGGCCATTGAGACTTTCTTTCTTTTTTTTTCTTTCCTTCTTCCTTCTCTTCTTCCTCCTCCTTTTCCTCCTCTTCCTCTTCTTTTTGAGACAGAGTCTCTCTGTGTAGTTCTGGAGCTCCTTATGTAGACCAAGCTGGTCTTGAACTCATAGAGATCATCTTGCCTCTACCTCTGGAGTGCTAGAAGTTAAGGCACATGCTACCACGACTAACCCACAATTTCTTTTATATTCATTTAGTGACAATCTTATGAGGGAAATCCCAAGCCCCAATTTATTTTTTAACAGAAACTTGCTATCCAGCTAGGCTGGCCTCAGATTCACGCCAATCTTCCTGCCTCAACCTCCAGGGTGTGGGATTGCAGGTTACAGGTGTGTGCTACCACGCCCAGCTGGGGACATGTTTCTGTACCTGTCTTCTGAGGAGTATGACCTTTGCTATCAGTACATGAAGAGCTGCAAGAGAAGGCTCAGCATCTCAGGATTGCACTTTGTACACATTCACTTAATCTCTTTATTTCTAGAATGGTCCCTGTTATGATTCGAACATAAAATGTTCCCCCTACACTCATATGTTGGATACGTGGTCCCCAAATGGTGGTATAACTGGGAACTAGGAAGTAGGGCCTTATTGAAGGAAGTGTGTCACTGGGAGCATTCCTTTGAATGTTATACTGGTCCTCAGTCTCTCCTTCACACTGCTTTCTGTCCACAGTGAGGTAAACAACTTCCTTCTGCTCATGCTCCTGTCCCTGGGAGGTTCTAGCAAGTCATCATGGAAATGAATGGCACTCAGAAACAAAACAAAGACTTTCCTCTCCTTAAGTTGTTCTTTCAGGATTTCAGTCATGGCAACATTATAGCCATAGCTACCTAAACGTAGTGAATACAGACCCATCACCCTTAATTTAGCTTGTTGTCTCCTGGCTCGTAGGTCCTCTCCTTGTTCTCTCCAGACAGCAATCCTCAGTGTTCTCCAGCAAAAGTAGGGAAGGGGGAGTTTGATGGCCCTTATTTTAACAAACTTTTTTTTTTAACTCTTGGAAATATTATATATTCCTTATACAATGTGTATTGATCTTGTTCCTCTAAGTCCCCTTTGTGCCCTCACCCCGTCTTCATCCCATCTTTGTGTCCCTTTTTTATTTCTAAGTTGTGTTATTAACATCCCTTAGTCCAATTAGTGCTGCCCATATGCACAAGGATGTGTGGCCATCTACTGGGGTCTAAGCAGCCTACTGCAGCCACATCCCTAAAGATGAGCTGAGCCTCCCTTTCTCAGCATCCATCCAATGCCAACAGCTCCCTGGATAGGAGTGACCCAGCCGTCATCCAAGCGTGGATGTTGATTGGCTTGATCTTGTGAGGGAAAGCACAGCTGTTGTGAACTGAGGCATGCACAATCCATGTCAAGTCCAAAAGACAGCACTTCACCGCTCCACTTCCCATCTGTTAGCTTTCAATCACGTGTTTCAACAATGCTTTAGGGGTTTTTGTTTTGTTTTAGACTGCTTCACATCCCATTAAGAGTTACTTCATATTGCTAGTTCCCCAAGTTTGGTGACTAATATGGTATAATCTGTTTAGTTCTGGCTTTCCTCACTGTTTACTTTCTGAGGGGGCTAAGTCACCACCCATCTTTCTGCTCTTTAGCTTCTAAAATCTATTGGCATTAACTTCTTTTTGTTGTTGTTTTGCTCTTGGATCTAAGCAGGTTCCTTTGCTGCTATTTTGGTAGATAGTGGAGTTTGATCTACATCTCTAAAGTGATGCCTTTACAGTTGAGAATTATTATTAGTCTGCCACCTGCATGATGCAGCTCTTCCTTAGGTATCCTACAACTCTTTAAATTTTCTTTTATTAAATTTGTGTGTGTGTGTGTGTGTGTGTGTGTGTGTGTGTGTATCTGTATAGGTATGTGCCCATACAACCTTGGGGATTCAGTTCTCTCTTGTGAATAAATAGAAGTCATGGTACCTGCGCTCTCTCTCTCTCTCTCTCTCTCTCTCTCTCTGGCAGTGTCTCTTATACACACACACACACACACAGAGCAATAAAAACGCAACGAAAACATTAAAGAAACAAAGGAAGCAGGAGGGGTGGGGTACAGGTAGGTTGTAAGAGATTGCAAATGCATGGTTCTGCTTACATGCACACACATACCTGCCTCAAATTAGGCAGCACACAATTCCTGGTGATTCTGCCTTTGATTTCCCCCCACACACATTTGTTCATTCCTACTTTTTTGTTTTCTACCATCGCCTGTTGAAGAATGACCGGGGCATGCTAAGCATTGATGTGTCCACTTGACCATTCAGCATTCCCCAAATTGGGAATCCCCAGAAAGAGCGAGCTTTGGGCTCCACTCAAGGGGGGAAGTCTCCATCTAGGGGTAACTTGCTGGTTTTTCATTGCTTAAATTTGTTTTCTCTCTTTTTTCCCCCTCACTTAAATAGGCTTGATCTTTACCACTGAATTTCCGCAGCCCCACATGGGTCCTTTAAACTTAGCACTTAAGGCTCTAGTCCTTCGGAGGCCGTTGGTTCTCTTCACTCCATCTCAGTCTGAGCCCTACCTTTTCCTAGCATTGATGCATACTGCTGTATAACATGAGGGCCTGCTTGTTGGGGTTTCTGTCCGGCCTGGTACCCCACAGCTGGCAAGCCCCAAAGAAAATCACACAGAGAGTCTACATTAGGTTATAAACTGATTGGCCCATTAGCTGTCTTCTTATTAGCTCTTATAACTTATATTAACCCATTGTTCTTATCTATGTTAGCCACATGGCCGGTACTTTTTCTCAGCCGGGCAGCTCACATCCTGGTGGACTGGGCAGGAGTGTGGGAAGAGCTTTTTTCTTCCCTGAATACTCCTGTTCTCCTTGTGTCACCTCTACTTCCTGTCCGGTTTTCCCGCCTATACTTCCTGCCTGGCCAATCAGCGTTTATTTAAAACATGATTGACAGAATACAGACAATTCTCCCGTACCACTGCTGCCTGTGTGCTTCTGATCGGCCTTTATCACCACATCAAACGTGTCTTAGCTAGGGTTTTTATTGGTGTGAAGAGACACCATGATCATGACAACTCCTATAAAGAAAAACTTTTTTTTCTTTTTTGAGTCAGGGTTTCTTTGTAGCTTTGGAACCTGTCCTAGAACTATCTCTGCAGACCAGGCTGGCCTCAAACTCACAGAGATCTGCCTGTCTCTGGATCCCAAGTGCTGGGATTAGAGGCACTCAGCACTGCCACCTGGCTATAAAAGAAAACATTTAACCGAGGTGGTGGTTTACAGTTTTGGAGGTTGAGCCCATTATCATCATGCTGGGGAGCATGGCAGCATTCTAGCAGACGACATGGTGCTGGCAACATCTTGATTCTAGCAGACATGCTGCTGGCTACATCTTGATCAGAAGGCAATGAGATGTGGGCTATGACATTGGATGGTATCCAGAGAATAGAAAATCTCAAAGCCCACCCTGACAGTAAGGGACACTCTTCCTTCAGCAAGGCCACCCTACCTCCTATAGTGCCATTCCCTATGAGTTTATGGGGGTCAGTTACATCCAAACCACCACAATACTGTTTTGTATTTTGCCATTCCTCAATCATTTAAAAATCTCCCTTCCGCCCTCCCTTCCTCCCTCTCTCCCTCCCTCCCTCCCTTCCTTGCTCCCTCCCTTCCTTCCTCCCTTCCTCCCTCCCTTCCTCCCTCTCTCCCTCCCTCCCTTCTTCCCTTCCTTGCTCCCTCCCTCTCTCCCTCCTTCCCTCCCTCCCTCCGTCTCTCTTTCCCTACCTTTCTTTTTCCTTCCCTTTTTCTCTCGAAATGGAGAACAAAGATCAGGTGTCACAGCCCTTTCTCATTCTCCAGAGTACAAGTATGGTTCTGGGTACAAGGCAGTGTCCTGAAAGAGTTTGTTGACCTGAAATAGTAAGGTCCATTTTTCTTTTCCATTGACTTTATCTCTGCCCAAATGAATAAGGCTGGTGGGTGAAAGCAGCTGAGAGCACTCACAGGAAGTGGAGGATAAACAGGAAGCAGGGGGTTTTGAGGCGGCTTTATGATAAGGCATTGAATACTTCCACGTATCATGACATTTTGACGAATATTTAATTACCCAAACACACAGAGCTGCTAACATGTAGAACTATTATTTTTATAAATATTTCATAACAAACTTGTTTTAAGGCAAAAGCTCATTTCCCCCCATATGACTCCATAGTGAAAACCATGGTTTCTTCTTCATCCTCTTCCTCCTCCTCCTTCTCCTTCTTTGTCATTTTCTTCTTTTCTTTTCTAAATCTTGAGACAGAGTCTCAATAGAAATAGACTTACTGCTCTGGAAGTCTCTGTGTAGCACAGGCTGGCCTTGAACTTATGGTAACCTTTCTGCCTCAGCAGGTGTGCTGGGATAACAGGCGTGCTGTGACGTGGCCACAACTTGCTAAGATGGAACCTGTTTCGGCTCCAAATTGACTTCAGATAGGAAAACACAAAACAGATTTATTTAAAAGGACAGGATAAGTAAATAAAATGTCTAGATTGACTTTGTTAGACTACACAGAAATACATTTACTTTCTAAATGAAACCTTCAACAAAATAAACTTGTAGTTAGAAACGACCAAAATATGTACTAATTACTGATAAGAAGGAAAAAGCCCCCAAATTGTGATTCCTTTTGGTCTTTTTCATGGTATTAATTCTGAATTTTCTTTAACTTTATAAAATTAGAGGAGCCTGTCAACTTTAAGTATATTTAACTCAGCAGAAACTGTTCCAAGTAAATAAATTCAGTCTTCCTAGTCACTGACACGCAATATAGTCTTCTTTCTCTTGAGATTTTTTTTTTCTTTCCTTTAAGTAACGAAGTGACTCATAAGTTCAGAAAATATTTTCTGGTACAGGTAAGTCTGAGCTTAACATGAAATATTCGGAATATTTCTTTTCCTCCCAAGATGACAGTTTCCAAAACAGCAGCTCCTTCCTGGAAGGTGTAAGTGCCTTTGGCTAGGAATGTTACAACTGACTGTCCGTTTGTGGAATGTCTTCCACAGCAGCTAGAATATGCTTTCCCTTTCTCTGTCAAAACCCTGCTAATCCCGTAGGGCTCAGTTCAAGTGTTGCTTCTTTTATACAGTTTTGCTTTGTTTTTAGACATCATCAGTCACCTGTTTCAGAAAGGGTCTATATCTCGCCTAATCTATGCTATAGCCCAGGTAAGCCTAGAACTCGCTATAGAGTAGGGGCTGGCCTCGAACTGAGATTCCAGGCATGAGCCACCATGCCTGGTTTTCCCTTGGCAAATTAACGGTGTACTTTGCATGTTGTAAGTGATGAATGAGTGAACATATTTAATTTTAACTATTTTTAAAGTTTGAATACATTTGAAGCCTAATACATTACAGTGTGTTAAAAAAGAAGTCATAGAAGGCTTACAATGAAAACTAATATTCTCCAGATTTCTCAACTAAACGCTTGCTTACAAGAGGCAATAACATTTCATTTCCAATTGTTTTTGTTGTATAGTACCTTGTTTAAGTTAACTACATTTCCCTCCACTTAATTCATACGAAATCCGAGATATTTTCTATAAATTTCTATGGAGAGAACACGGCCGTTAGGAAACACGAAGATTTGTTTTTCCAGTTCTTTCTTGTGCATGCCCTACCTCCTCAACTCAGACCAGAGCATCTTCCAAACCAGGGTACCAACTTTATCTCATGCTTCAACTGCTTTTATTTCTCAAAATTGTATCCAGTTCACGGAACCAAGAAGATATTCTTGGAGACTCTCTAGGAGCCCCGGTTGTCCAGCTGCAGGCTGACTGACAGTTCCTCAAGGATGTCATCGGGACTCCTTGTTCTAAATCTTGAACCTTCTTCCTTGTGGCTTTTCTCTTCCAGGCTTTGCGGGAATACCTTCTGAAACTTTCTAAGAATGATGGGGGGAGGGGGAGATGTTTTCCTGGATTTATTCTTGTTTTATAGTTTTGTTGGAGAGGAGCTTCTGGTTGTGGCTGCTGCTCTGAAATCTGCACCCGGGCGGCTCTCATTCCTTTTGAGATGGAAATCTCTGGAAGATTTTTCAATCCTCCCTTTATCCCTGGGGTTTGGAAATTTCCCAACGAAATGCTTTAGGTGAGGACACTTTTAATTCATTCACTGGGCCCTTGAGGGACCCTTTCCAACTAGAGGATTTCGGGTTTGGCTTTGATTCCCTGTCTTTTGAGATGCAGTTCGCATACTTTGCAGTTCGTGTGTTTGAAGTGCATAATTCAGATCAAGTGTACACATCACAGAGCCACCAAAACTGTGGCATTTTAGCAATGTTTTGTTAGCCCCGTTAGCACTCCCTAGTCATCTTCTTTCCCTTGTTGGAGTCTAGGTAGAGAAGTCAGAGCCTTAAGCATGCTAAGCAAAAATGCCTTACTGCTGTGCTGCACCTCCAGTCCCTTTAAAACGTTCATTTTGTTGACAAAGCTCTTGCTCAATTGCCCAGGCTAGCCTCAGCTTCTTGAGAAGCTGGGATTAAGGGCATGTGTCACCATGCCTGGTATTGCAGTTCTATCTGTGATGGGCTATTTCCTTCTATGGACATAACATATTGTGCTTATTCATCGTTTGGTGGAATTAAGTTGCCTCTTCTTCATGGCTATTAATTGAATAGCCTTGAATAATATTGCTATGGAGTATTTCCTTTTATTTCTTCCTTCCCACTTCCCCCTCTTCCCTTTTTGCCTCACCGCTTCCTCCTTGCCTCTCCTTCCTTCTCTCCCCTTCTACTCTTCTTCCTCTTGGTTCTGGGACGCAAACCTAAGATTTTAAGCATGTTGGACAATTGCTCTAGCACTGAGCATCATCTCCAACTCAGCACGAATTTACACACACACATTTTAGTGTGCTTTTCTCTTGGGTATACATCTACTCAAGGACTGCTGGATCACATGGCTGGGGCTTATGTGTTAGTGCCTACTCATTCCATCACATTATCTTAGTTCTTACTTTTCACAAGATCCTCCTTCTCCTTTAGATTTTAATATATTCTTGAAAGGGAGAAAATGAATTAATTTCATTCATTATCACTGCTTGATCTGATTTCTGTCTCCCAGAAATCTATGAAAATCTATTCTCCGGTGCTCTCTAGCCTCTTCTTCCTTTTATTCTTTTGAGCTTAAATTTGTAGATTTGTCTAGCAAAATTTTATCACCAATCCCTCATGTTGGTTTGAACCAATAAGGGTTTCTTAAGTGACTATCCAACTGCTTCGCAAGGAGTCCACATGTTGTCTTCCTGCCTATTTTTTATGAAATAACTAAGGAGTTCTTAGTTAAGAGCCTGAACTATTAGAGAGACGGGTAGAGCTCTGCGACAGGGTATGTACTCAGTGTGTACACGGTTATAGGCAGTTCCCAGTACTAAATAAATAAAATGTAAAAATCCAAAACTGTGGAAAATGAACATGGAGGGGAAACCACCATTATAATCACGTGTGTGTCGTTAGCACCTGAGACTTTATTACCCTTAGTTGGGTATGGTCTTGTATGTGTTCCTAGTACTCAAGAGGCTGGGGTGGGAAGATTGCTGTGAATTCAAAGCCAGCCTGGGATCCATGGTGAATTTGGGCCAGAATTATACATTCAAGAGCCTGTCTTAAAGAAATAAAGCCCCCACAAACCACAAAAAACACAGACGAACTTATAACTCTCGACTTCTCCTTTGTCCTTGAAAGAGCAGATGAAAACCTTCTAAGCACTTTGCAGGGAAAGACTGATTGTGGTTTGGATAGGTAATGGTCATCCCATAGCTTAGATGTCCCTAGAAACATCTTGGTTCCCATCCCTGAGAGGTCTGATTTGATCATGATGTCAAATGGGTAATGTTGTCATCGGAGGATCAATTAACCTGTCAGTAGCTTTGGAGCCAAATAGGCTGTTAGGAGGAGGAACCTCACTTGGACTGTGACTTCTTGAATGCGGAGAGATCTGGAGCTTAATAAAAGGAATCCCACACTAGCTCAGAACTAAGACATATACAGGCATCTATTAATAGATAAAACTTACAAGTCAGGATTCTCTGCATGAACGATGGATAAAGATGAGATCCAAACAAACTGAACCAGCAAAAGCGGAGTCCAGGGGGAAAGGCAGAGAGGAAGAGGGCCAGATGTGCTACCACATCCAGGTAGATAGCCTATGAGGCCACGGCCCAGTAGGTGGGTAGTTGTTAGCTATACACCTTCCCGCAGCACTTTTTATATTAAATCTTGACTCTTTACCCTTCTTCTGTCTCTCTGCTTACTGGCTGCCATGGGGGCAAGTAACTGGGCCCTCCTATACCTTCTCTGCCATGATGCTTTGCCTGACCATTAGCCCAAGAACAATGGCAAGAGTCTACTACTGACAGAGACTGTTGGTACCATGAGCCAACAGTTGTTTATCTTGGCCATTTTGTCACAAAGGTTATGAGTTGACTAACACACTGGGGATTGAATTCAAGCCCTTGAGTATTCTAGCCACATGCTCAGTATCTGAGCTATGTCCAATTTTAAAATAAATAAATAAGTAATGTATGTAATCTATTCTTTGACAAATGTATTTAATATATGTGGGCCATATTCACCCCATTTGGTTCTTATGTACCTTCTGCAGAACCCCTTCTGCTTCCTAATGAGTTCCCTCCTGGGGTTTTGTTTTGTTTTGTTCTGTTTTTTTTTGATCCATTGAGTTTAATTACACGAATACGGGTCAGGGATCATTTATTGGAACGAGTAACTAACCAGTGGCTACACCGCCAAAGGAAATCACTCACCCTACCTCCAAGTGATCAGTGACTGCCAATGGCTACCCATGGAAAGGTGGGGCATCCCCCATTCTGCCCTTACCCATAGTGGAATGCTGACAGGCAAAATCTTGAGCAGGTAACCACAATTACTGTGACTTCGTGAATGGCTATGACATGTCCAGAAGACTTTTTATTTGCATAGAGTTTGCTACTAGTTCAGCCATGACCAAAACCAAACCATTCGTTAACTGTTGGGGAATATTAAACAAGTCTATATGCAAACAAATCATGTAAAATAATATGTTTTTCTTATGTAGAGAAGTACACAGGTCTGTCATGTCCTTGTGCTCACTATCATGTCTTTTCTTAGGTGTAACGCTCAGTAAATGAATGGCAGCCAAGTGGCATGTCATACTGTTTGCCATAAGGGGAAGGAATTACATTTCTCTCAGGATTGCCCACTGACTTCTTAATATTTCATGGCTTGTGTTGCCACACAGGAGCATTGATCGGTCAACTACAAGGATAGAGTCCTTCCTGGAGTTAGTTGGGCTGAGTTACTTAGTGGCTGAAAGCCCAATGCTAGACTGGGCATGCCCTAGAGGGTTTTCATATTGAATGGGTAAGCAAGGCTGACCAAAACAGTGTGATTTCTTTCCCCAAGGTTGAGCTCATTTTCTGTAAGGAAGCTACCTGTTTCTATGAGTGATCGTAGAAAAACTTTATTCATGTCAATTCCCTCATGGACAAACAGAGTTACTAGGGCAACTCATTAGAGCCACTGAGGATTAATCAACTCATTAGAGTCATTGAGGATTGATGAAACAAGAAAGAGTGCTGTGTACGACTGTATTGTTAAGACTACTGTGTTCTTGGGTGGCTCTCTCTCTCTCTCTCTCTCTCACACACACACACACACA
>JAQHUG010000036.1:3201824-3219234 GCA_028555095.1 Dicrostonyx torquatus
AGTTCTGGTGTGGGGCTTCATTCTTTTGCCAAACTTAATAGCTATCATTGCATTCCAGACTCTATGTTATTTAAATTGATAATGAGTTCCAGGCTTAAAATGACACACTATGAAATGACTCATTATGAACAGGCCTATTTCTATCATCTGAGTGGGCTTCTTTGAATTAGGGACTGGGGAAACCAAAGGGTATAGATTCGTTGGTCGCACCTCTTCAAGAACAGTCCTTTCTTGCGGTGGGCATTGAGTCTCACATGAGGCTGGTTGTGGTTTCCCTCAGTGAATCTCACTTCCTTTATTTCTGATATGGTGGTATTTGATGGAGCTGCTGATTGCCATTTAAATAATCTTAAATTGTAAACTATAGTGACTTCCCAGGGGGACTCATCTGAGCCAAGATTTCCTCATGTGTGAGTTCTTCTAGAAAGTTTGGATAGGAATAAAACTTGGGGGTGTGATATCTCAAGCCTCAAGTGCTTCTTGAGACAGAATCTCTTGGCAATCTTACTACTCAGCTCGACTTCTCCCACAGTCCTTTTAATACTTGCTTTCTGTTTTTTTTTCTTGAAATTGCTCTTATGTGGCCCTTAAATGTATTTAAATCTCAGGATTGAAGGTGCTTTGTGGATCCTGTGGGTCATGTTCTGCCTGCAAACGAGAGCAGGCCACGTATGCATCTCAAACCTGTATGGGCTTTTGTTTAATCTTTTTTGTATGTGTATGTGTGTCTATGTGTGCTCTGGAATGTGTTTATGCATGCATATGGCAGCCAGAGGTTCATGTCTCTGCTGTTGCAGGCATCTCGTTTACATGTGAGGTCTAAGCATGACATGCACATTAGTGACTGAATCATCTCTCCAATCCCTATTCGTGTGTGTTATGGTACATGTATGTGTGGTGTGTATATGTTTATATGTGTTTGTATTGTGTGTGTGGTGTATGAGGTATAAGTGTGGGGGTGTTTATGTGTGTATTATGGTGTATGTGTTATTGTGTGTTGTGTATGTGTTATAGTGTGTGTGTATGTGTGTGTTATGAAGTGTGTGATGTGAGGATGTGAGGTGAGGGTGTGTATGTGTTACCGTGTATGTGGCTATGTGTGTATGCTATGGTGTGTGTGCATGTGCGTGTTATGGTGTGTGTGTGTTGTGGGAGTGTGTGGGAGTGTGTATGTGTGTGTGTATGTTATGGTATGTGTGTGTATGAGTGTATTATGGTGTCTGTGTGTGTGTGTTACAGTGTGGGTGTGTGGGTGTATGCAGACCAGAAGTCAACATCAGGTGTCTTCAATCACTTGCCATCTTATTTTTTAAAACATGGTCTCTCACTGACTCTGGAGCTCGCTTATCTTCCAGAGTGGGTGGCCAGGGAGTTCCAGAGATTCTCCTGTGTCTGCATCCAACGGCCTCTGCTGCTCCTTGGTTATCAGGTACGCATTGGAGGAGTACTTTCTACACTGGGCTGGGGATCGTAACTCAGGTCCTCCTGCTTGCACCAAAGCATCCTCTAGTCACCCTTTTTACAGTTTTGAGTCGGGAAATAATCCCCTCTGTAGGCTAAACTCTTGGACACCGCGTGCATGCTCTCTATTAACCACTGAATTTTAGTAGGGTTATGAGAGGGCAAAAATGATTGCTCTTATGAACTGGCTAGGGAAAAATAGCAGGACTCTCTAACTATAAATACATATTTGTTCATGGAGAAGCTTAAGGACTTGGACAAATTCAGCTCAGTAATTTCTCCCCTACACACCTCTTGCCAAGGCTCACAGCTACTGAGGTGTCCCACTTGAATTCTTTGGAGACCGTGTTGATAGTCCATATTATATCACTGTAACTTTGGTGCTTGGCAGGCAGGCATTTCTTTAAAGAAAAAATTTAATATTTGCTTGATTTCCTGATAAGAAGAATACTACAAAAGAATATTGCAAAACCTTGAAGGCTTGGCAGACTTTCCCATGTGGGTGGAAAAATGTTGTTCTGAAGCCAAGTTGGAATTGCTCATGAAATATAACATAAAAAAATACATTAAGAAAAGAACATTGAGCTCAAGGAAAAGACAGAGATATAAATATATAAAACAACAAAGCTTGTAGGCTTTATCAGTGTGTGCCATACCGACACAAAGACATAATGATGATGTTATGAAAATCGCAGCGCTCTGATATTAGAGATAATTGGAAGCTCTTTATTATGCTGATTTTAACCTCTATCAGATTCCCACTATGTCTGGGATCTGGGTTTGGTGTTGAAAGTTTTCTGTCTTGCTCTGCCCACATTCCTCCTCAACCTTTGTCATGTGGCCTCTCACAGCACAGATCTCTTCTGAGCTGGAAAGTTACTTAAAGCTGGAGGACTTGAGTAGATGGTGTTGGGTCACACTCCACTCCGACTGCTGAGAGGCGGAGACGGTAAGGTCAGGGGTTCAAGGCCAGATAGGGAGCTGAAGGCCAGCCTGGGCTACACCTGTCGAAAAAATCAAAAGAAGAACAAAAGTAATCATGCAACCATACAACTGAGAAGGACACTAGGTTTGCGTTATTCTTGTCATGCTTCTAAAGCTTCAAGAAAGGTCATTTCTCAATTCCAAGACCAGAATTTCTCTCTTACTTTGGTTTTTCTCTTTGAACCCCTATCCTGACCGATTTCTTTCTTTTTTCTTTCTTCCTTTCTCTCGTTCTTTCTTTCTTTCTCCCTCTTTCTTTCTTTGTTATTTTTTCTTTCTTTTTTCATTTTCTTCCTTTCCCTTTTTTATTTTTTCTTTTTTAAACAGGTTAAAAAAACTTTTTTAAAAAAGAAACCAAACTATCTTTTCCCATTATACATACCCATCCAAGTTCCCACTCCTTCCCCTCCTCCCATCTGACTGGATTTCTGTCTTCACCTTTTTCTTACACTTAACCGCTTATAAAATCTCCAGCATTCTAATGTCCTCCACTTTGTTCCAGCCTATGGATACATGGGACAAAGTGTACTACAAAAGATAAATAAAAGCTAGCTGGTTGAATAAAGGTTTTGCAATTTTCCCTTGGCGATTTATTGTTGGCTTCATTTTTTAGTTCAAAGAATGTAGATTAAGATGTGTACCCAAATCATCATCCTGTGGCCGTTATCCATCACTGGTCTTCCCCAACTTCTGTCCATCTGGTTTTCCTACAGAATCCTGCTACACAATGGCTGTGGTTTAGAAATTTTCTACGAAGGAAAGGTGGCTGACATCTGTTGCCACGTCTACCTTATCTTATCCTCTTGAAGACAGTGTGTCTGTGAATGGTGTTTCCCTGAACTGCAAGTAACCATTTCTTGCTAAATAGGAGAGGGGAAAGAAATGATGTCATGGGACAGGTTGGAGATTAATCCAAACAAAGGGTATATTGTAACGTAGGAGAAGTGGGAGACTAGATGAACGGTAGTTAATGAGTAATCAACAAAGTGTTCACCGAGTCCTTCCTTTATCCGCGAAGTGAAGTAACTGGTGTGAGAATCAATGCCATAGTGTATTGTCTGAAGAGGAAGTCATGATCTTATTAGGCAATGTGTGTTTTACATAGCACATGAAAGCAGCACGTTTCATGGAAATGTCAGAAGCTCAGGCAGAATGTGAAGGAGGGAGCCGCAGAGATACATAGATAAGCAAGCACAAGCTGAAGGAGGCTTATGATGGACATTGTGGAATTTTTGGTGGTCCTTTGAGGTTATTGGCTGGAGATCCGGCATGGTTGGAGCTTAGTGGAGAGAATATGCTTTGACACGTGGGGTATTTATGGGAAAGGAACATGGAATCTTAGATGATTGAAGGCAGGTGTCTTTAACCTTGATGTGAAAGGGAAGTGATAGTGGGTTCCTCACCAAGTGCCCTCTGGGAAGCCCAACCCATCAGCAGGGCACAGGGCGGAATGGCAGAGGGTGTGCAGGAAGGTTCCAACTTCCTCAAAGTGTACTTATAAAAATGACTGGTTGGGCTGAGGTTCAGGTAGTATGAAGCTGGTGATTTCAAAGTCAACAGACCAGTGGCATTGAACACATTCACAGTATCACACAGCTATCTCTGCTGTCTGGTTTCAAAGCATTTCCATTCCAAAGTGAGACTCCGTCCTAATGAAGGGATTGTCTCTCGTAGTCTTTCTAGTCCCTGGCCACCATCGGTGTGCATCCAGTCTCTGTGGTGATGGTTAGTTCACACAAGTGGGATCATATAATCTGTAATTTTTGTGTCTTTTTTTCCAATGTAGTATGTATCAGGGCTTCCTTATGTTTTGCATCTAAAAAATGTCCCAGAGATCTATTTTTAAATGTTTTAAAACAGTTTTTATTCTGTTTATTTTTTACTGTCTTTATATTTGTGTGTGAATATATGTGCATGTATCTATGCACACATCTGTGCATATCCATGGCACGTATATGGAGGTCAGAGAGCAACACTCAGGAGTTGGTTATCTCCTTCCACCACGTGGTCAGAGGGATTGATCTCAAGTCAACAGGTTTGACAGCAAACCTTTGCCAGTTGAGCCATCTAAGTAGCCCTGAAGACCTATTCCTGACCTGTGTGGAGACAGATGGATGAACTGGTTCATCTACACTGCAGTATGATGCAGGGGATAATTGTTAAATTTTATAGTTTCATTTTGTGTGTGTGTATATATATATATACATACATATGTATATATATGATGCATATAAGGCAGCTATTTTGAGTCAATGTAGTTGCACAGGCCCTGTGGTACAGGCCCAAGTCTCAGGCAGTTGAGAGGCTCAGTCAGGAGAATCAAAAGTTCAAAGCTAGCTTGAGCTACTGAATGAGTTAAATCCTATAAATCTTGCCTGGAAAATTTAGTGCTAGCCCATTGTTGGAGCAGGACTATTCTATATTCTGTCAATTATGTTTTAAATAAATGCTGATTGGCCAGTAGTCAAGCAGGAAGTATAGGCAAGACAATCAGACAGGAAGTAGAGGTGGGACAATGAGAAGAGGAGTATTCTGGGAAGAAGGAAGCCCATTCCTCCGCAGTCCTGTCCACACACCAAAGAAGCAGGATGTGACCTACCCTGCTGAAAAAGGTACCAAACCATGTGGCTAACATAGATAAGAATAATGGGTTAATATAAGTTATAAGAGCTAATACAAAGCCTGAGCTAATGGGCCAATCAGTTTATCATTAATAAAGACCTCTGTGTGATTTTCTTTGGGGCATAATGACTGTGGGAACTGGGCAGGACAGAAACCCCAACAAACAGGCCCTTCATGTTACATGTTGTCAATGAAATGTGACAGTAAAGAGGTCAGAGAATACATCAGTGGTAAAATGTTTGCCCAGCATCCACAAAGCCTTAGTTTCAGTTTATAGTAACACACACACACACACACACACACACGATGTGAATAATTTTAGGCACTAAAATCTGAAATGTAGTGGAAGAGCAAAATTTATTAGCAGTCACACTGGACAAAGGTCTCAAATTCAGAAAAGAAATTGATACTTGAGGTCTTTTTTCACATTTGAGTTCTTTCTCTTAAGTTGAGACAGGGTCTCCTGTGGCCCAGACTGACCTCTAACTTTGTATGATGCTGAGACTGCCCTTGTACTCCTGTCCCTCTGCCCCCACCTTCTGAGTGCAGGGATTACAGGTGTGTGCCATCTTGATGACTGAGCTCTGTTGTATGGAGGCCTCTTGTTCATTTCCCGGCTGCCCAGACTCCCAAAATAATCACACAGAAACCATATTATTGAAATCACTGTTTTGCCCATTAGCTCTAGCTTCTTAATTGCTAACTCTTACATCTTAATTTAACCCATTTTTGTTCATCTGTGTATTGCCACGAGGCTGTAACTTACCAGGTAAAGTTCCAACATCTCTCTCTCTCTCTAATTCATAGAGAAAAATAAGCCAGCTCTTAGCTTTGAAGAAGGAATTTGCACGTCTTAGAGTAATGCATTGTACCTTTGTTTCCTTTTACTGCATCACTTCCTAGTTAGTTTTTTAAGGCTTCCTATATATAATTATTGCTTTTTGAAATATGTCTACCCTATTCCCAAGCATTAGCTGTGAAGGAATCTACTACTGCGTCTTATAGGAGTGACAGAAACCCTTTTATGTCTCTTCCCTTATTTCCATCTAATGTATTCTCCACTTAGGAGCTAGAGAGAACTCTTGCAAGCATGAGTTTTTCTTCAAACTTGTCACTGGGCTCTCTTCTTCTCAGAGTGAAATTCCCCAGAATCTACAGCCCCTTAATTGTAAGCATTCTGGGGCATAATTTCCCTACTAGGCATGGAGACGGGTTGCTGTGCACTCTTGAGCATCTCCTGTGGTTGAGTCCTACTAACTATTCAACAGTTCCTGCCCCTTAACCTGCTGCTTTCTATTCAAGATGAGAGGAAAGAGACACTTCTCTTTTTATGGTTGATATCAGTCTCCTGGTTTCATCCTTTATCAGCAGTGTGACCATGGGGAAACTGTTCAGATCCTCTGTGTCTGTTAGCTCATCAGTTGCAAGGAATTACAGGAAGTGAAGCGCTTGCATCAGTACCTGGCAACAGAGTGGGCTTAAGAATGGTGGTAGCTAGGCTATAATCTCTTCTGTGTCTTTGTGGCACTGAGCATAAATGCAATGAGTGCATTATATAGATACCCTCGGGTTTCTAAAGGCTTACACAAATATTTGTTGACTAACTGCTCTTTCCTTTGTTTGGAATGTGTTTGCCCTTACCCCCATGTAGCCAGCAATATGTGTTCCTTGCTTAAACCTCAGCAGCACCTGGTTTAGTTCTACCAAACGCCTCTCCTAGTTATGCCATCTCCATTGAAGCAGATCCGTTTTCCTGGTGCTAGGTGTCCAAAGTTCCCACATTGTCAGAACTTCACATTCTACTTATTAGCCCACAAAAATGGGTGACAGCTGCTTTTTCCAAATGGTGTTGATTCAACCAGTGATCATCTCATTGGTGTCCTCAGGATCACGGTGCTGTTCTGAGGACTCTCTAGTAAGTTCATTGTAATTTTCATACCTAGGAAATCCATCTGAACTTTCCTAAAGCCAAATGGTTAAGATTCCCTCGCGTGGTCCCAAAGAGGGATGCATAGATTTTCCTGGGAAGAGGAAATAGAAGAGACCTCCTGGGTAAACTGGGGGAGGAGGTGGGCAAATGGGAACATGAGGAAGAGGGTTGGGTGGGCTGCTCAAGGAAGATGGGTTAGGGGCTGGATGGAGGGGGAGAATAACTTGATAGGGTTCATCATTTGTCGGGGACAGGATAGGGAGAAACCTGGTGACAGGAAACTTCCAGGAATCCACAAGGATGGCTCCAACTAAGATTCCTAGCAAGAGTGGAGAGGCTGCCTGAACTGGCCATGTACTGTAATCAGACTGGTGACTACCTGGATTGTCATCAGAGAGCTTTCATCCAGTATTTGCTGGAAGTAGATGCAGAGATCCACCGCCAAGTACTAGGCTGAGACCCTGGAGTCCTCCAGAAGAAAGTGAAGAGGTGTTGATTGTAGGAGCCAGGACGGTCAAGGTCATGACCAGGGAACCCATATAGACAGCTGACTCGAGTTCATGGGAGCACATTGACTCTGGACCAACAGTTAGGGAGCCTGCAAAGGGCTAACCTAGGCCCTCTGCATGTGTATGGCAGTTGTGTAGGTTGGTCTACTTGTAAGGCTCCTAACAATGAGATCAGGTTTTGTCTCTGGCACTTAACTGGCTTTTGGGAACCTGTTTCCCATGCTGGATTACCTGGCCCAGCCTTAATGCCTGGGGAGGAGCTTGGTCCTGCCTCAACTGGAGTACCACACTTTGTTTGTTCAAGCCCATGGGAGCTCTGCTTCTTTCTGAAGGGAGTTGGTGGAGTAGTGGATGGAAAAGGAGGTAGATGGGAATGGGGGGGGGGTAGATGAAAGTAGACGGGAGGGGGGCAGGAGAGGAGCAATGAACACTGCTGTCAGTCTGTAAAATAAATGAAAAAAAGTTAATAAAATAAAGTAAAAAGATACCCTCGTGTTATACTACTATAGTTACAGACTTAGCACTCAGTGATAACAGGGTCTTGGGCACAATAAAATAGAACTGCGTTTGAAAATTGTTCTAGGTTGGAGAAGTTTAATGGGCAGGCCCTGTAACTACAATGTCTGTATTCAAATACAATTGCCCTAGAAGCAGCCTTAAGAAGCTGTTACTACCTGTTTCTATTTTCTATGTTGCTGGAACACAATAAATGCTTAGAGAGTGCTTGCCTAGGGGATGAGCACAAATTCACACCCGAAATGAAGAAAGCCGCAGGGGCACCTGATCAACCTCCATCAGGGTGAGCGAAAATTATCCTTCTAAGGACAATGAGTTTAAAAAAATTCTATTTCTGAGCTATTATTTAAAAACCTAAGTGGTGGAGGCAGGAGCAGAGGTGATTCTCTAAGCTCCGAAGGAGCATCCGCAGCTAAGCAGATTTCCAGGTCCCCTGCCCACGCAGCGATGGGGCCTTTTGTGGTTAAATGATTGAGTCCATTCAGCCTTTCTAATAGTCTGGGATGACCAACTCATTTCAGATCACACTAGACAACCTGATTTACCTCCTTCTCAGCTCTGCCAAATTCCCAACCTCCTATGAAGACACACAGGAGTCACACTGGGGTTGGCCAGGTGAACTCTTGAAAATTATATATATTTAGGTTCACTCAACCATAGAAAATCAGACTCAAATTATCACCAAATAAGACCAAAATAATTTGGAGCCATCTTTTAGTCATTGTTCTATTGCTGTGGAGAGACTGCATGACCAAGGCAACTCTTAGGAAAGAAAACATTTAATTGGGGACTTGCTTATAGTTTCAGGGATTTAGTCCATTGTCGTCATGGTGGGGAGCATGGCTATAGGTAGGCAGGCACTGGAGCTGCAGCTGAGAACTATGGTCTGATTTATGGTGGAGGGAGAGGGAGAATGCCTGGGGCTGGCATGAACTCTTGAAATCTCACAACCCCCCTCAGGGTGCATACTTTCTCCAAGAAGGTCACACCTACTTCAACAAGGCTACACCTCCTAATCCTTCTAGTTTTAAACAAGTTGTCCTGCTGTCTGATGACAAAGCATTCAAATACATGAGCCTATGGGAGTCAGTCTTTTTCTTTTCTTTTTTTTTTCTTTCTTTCTTTCCTTTCTTTCTTTTCTTTCTTTCCTTCCTTCCTTCCTTCTTTCTTTCCTTCCTTCCTTTCTTTTTTCTTTTTGCTTTTTGAGACATGGTTTCTCTGTAGCTTTAGGGCCTGTCCTGAAACTAGCTCTTATAAACCAGGCACACCAGGCTGGCCTTGAACTCACAGAGATCCTTCTGCCTCTGCCTCCTAAGTACTGGGATTAAAGGTGTGCACCTCCACCGCCTGGCTCTTTCTTTCTTTCTTTTTCTTTCTTTTTTTAAAATATAGGATTTCTCTATGTAGCCCTGGCTGTCCTGGAACTTACTGTTTTGACCAGGCTGGCCTCAAACCTAGAGATCCACCTGCCTCTACCTCCCAAGTGCTCAGATTAAAGACTTGTACTACTATTGTCTGGCAAGAATGGGAGGGCATTCTTATTCAAACCACCCTAAACCATTTTAACAGGCTACTTATAGAATATACAAATTCAGGAAACAACAACAACAAAACTCAAAATAAGCCAATGCACACATTTTTGGTGCTGATATATCAAAAAAAAAAAAAAGATGAAGAGACTTACCAAGTTCTTGTTAGTAATAGTATCTTGTACTTTGCAACTAGGTCACTAAGACAAAGTGTGTATTCATGAAAACAAAAACAAAACAGCTGAGAATCTTAACAAAATTCAATACAAAAAGTACACCTCACATAGGAAGCAAATCTTGAGCACTGAAGTCTCTATGTTTCTCTCATCTGCTGGAATAATGGAGGGGCAAACCATCGCTACTGGAGTTCTGTTTTCTGGGGAGCTTTCTGGGAGAACGGAGGTACCCACATCATGCATGCTGACCCAACATGGCATTGTCCAGCATTTGGGCCACGACTGAAGGATGGAAACCGGTCTTCATAAGTAAGAGTTACAGTGTCGTGACTGTCATTTGGTGCAAGTGGGCCACTGCAGCCAGACCAGCCTGGTCATGATGGTACCCGGAGGATGGAGAACATTTTTCGTGATAAGAGGCCAAGAACTTGAAATCTAAGAGTGCCAGTTCTCCCAGCAGGATAGCAAGGAGGTCATATTGAGCTTAATCTTCTTTTGAATACTTTAAAGGAGAATTTGTATCTACCTGAGGGGCTTAAACCTGATTGACAAAGCCCTTGAGGTGTTCCCCTCAGCTACAGAACAAGAAGATTTGTTTGGGCAAGATAATGGAGTCAATTTTGCTGATTCTTCAAATATTACAGTTTATTTTCTCTGTCAGTTTAGGGGTAATTATAAACAAAAGAAAAAAAATCATATTTACGGACTGGAGTCTTTCCAAGTGATTTAGTACCGGAAAGGTGTGACTGGGCATCAGAAGGAAACCTCAAGGTAGAGAATCTTCACACAGTATTGAAAAAAAAAAACATTCTTACACATTTCTCATTTAAATGCAAAGACCTACAAATTAACTTTGTGCAGTACTTAACCAGTAATTTACTTTTGAGCACATGGACTCTTGAATCAGATTGTCAATTGTCACTGTGGAATTTTGGCCCCATGATAAACTACAAAGTTGGTTCATCTCTCGTTTTTTGGCTATATAAACAAAGGGATTTGTTTCTGTGTTGTTTATAATAGCAAAAAATTCAAACGCCCCCATTACCCATCAATAGACAGTTAATAAAACAAATTCACATAATCAAGTGATTTAAGTATAAGATGCCTACTGTATGCTACTCATTAATCTCATTAATTCATTCAAATACTTGTCTTGTATGTCAGTTACATATATTCAAGGTGCTGCCATAAAGGACTTGAAGAGAACTAGTTGGGGGTGGGAGGTGGGGGCTGTGTGTAGGTAGTCCTGTTCATGTGGAGGCAGAAGCAGGAGGATTGTTTCAGGCAAGCAGTCATGGCCAGCCTAGGCAAAATAGACACAGAAGGGAGGAGGAAGGAAGGGAGGAGGAAAGAGAAGGGAGGAGGGGAGATGAGGGGAGTGGGAGGAGGAGAGCGTGAATGAACAGAGACTCTAAGGATGGACAGGCTTTGAAATGAATGGTTCTCATGGAGCTAAGGAATGGGAGAGGAAAGAAGAAGACAACAAGAAAGTTAATTTCAAATAGTTGTGTTTTTAAAATCTAAATCCAGGTGACAAGCAGCAGAGACTGACTGAAGCAAGGAAGGCGTGAGATGCAGCTCGGGTAGCGGGAGGACGGGCTGAGGGGCGGCTATTCCAGGGCAAACAGAACTTAGGAAAGGATGCTCCCGCATAGTACAGTGCACTCATAAATGCTGCACCCTATGCAGCTGGCTCCCCTTGAAGCTGGAGACGCTCAGGTGATCAGGTGGGACTTTGCGGGCCACACTGAAGGATTTATGTGGATTCTGCATTCGATGGATGGAGCCGTTAGAGATCCAAGCCTCATGCTCTGAGAGATGGCATGCTGGGAACGGATGGATAGAAGAACAGACACCGGACCACTAAGAAGTCTGAACTCTGAGCTTAAGTAAAAGAGGGTGGGGGCTAGGACGGTGATGCGGGCTTTGAGGATGGAGAGTAGGGGATTCATTCAGGTTGTCTTTCGGAAGACAGTACTGTTCAGACTGACCGTTTCTAGTCTCTTGAGATGAACTTGGTTTAGCTTTGTATAGACCAGTGGTTCTCGACCTTTCTTGAAACTTTGACCCTTTAATATAGTTCCTCATGTTGTAGTGGCCCCCACAATGAAAATTATTTTCATGGCTACTTCATAACCATAATTTGGTAATTGTGAGTGTGTTGTGTAAATACAATTGTCCCTTGGATACCAAAAGCTGAGGCTGTTTAAGTTCCTTGTATCGAAGGCAGAATTTGCACGAAACTTCTTAAACACATCCTGCAATATACTTTAACTTGTCTCTACCTTGCTTACATATACCACAAAACACAGTGTAAACGCTTTGTAAATACTTTTTAGCTACACTCTGCAGGCAGGAACAGAAAAGCCTGGAGCTGGGGCTGGCGCTCAGTGGTAGAGTGAGTGCGGAGCCTGGGTAAGGACCCAGGTTCTACCTGTATCGCTGGGAAATAACCAATGGCCTGCGCATGATTAGGTCTTGTGCGTTTCTCTGCCGACCACTTTAGAACCGCCGTTGGCTGCATGTGAAAACTGAGGGTCTAGTAGCCTACTTAATGGGGTGGCCCTGCTGTATAAATCCTTTCCACAAATCCAGAGAGCTCCCCTATGGAAAATATCATCCCAGCTGGAGTTTGGGGCTCCTTCCATCTCTAGTGTCATAGGGGTAGTATTGACCACTTCAGAGAAAATTGTCTAGACCTGTCTTCTTAATGAGAAGCAGATAAAACGCATCACGGTATGTCAATCAAAGCAGAGCAGGGAGGTGGAACTGGCCAGGGGACAGACCGAATGAATAATGATAGGTTAATTGGCAAACACACTGCTGTAGTAAGCGCTCCAAAGAATGAAGGAATCAAGTCTTTCCCGGTCTATCTCTGTTGCACTGGTTATGTTGGAGGGACTTCACGATGCCAAGATTCTCCAGGGCCTGGATTCCTCGTTTGTCAATCAGCCCTTTCCAGGCACTTTCTCTATTAAGCACTGGGGGAAAGGTTGGGAAGCGCTAGACGGTCAGGCGTTTAGTAATCGCCGTGTTTCCTAATTGGGAAATGGCAACAGCCTTTGAGAAAATCGTTCACCCCTTGTGTACTTCACAAGAACCAGGAGCGGAGGGAGGGAGAGGGAGCATCCGTGTGAGTCGAAGTTGTTGTGACATGATCTACACAGTGTGAAACAGACGTCTGAATGGAGACGTCATGCCAACTGGCTTAGCAGTTGTCGGGTTGCCTTCAAGCACTGGATGCTGAATGATATGCAATGTATGTTTGGCAACTAGTATAGAGCATTATCTGAAGTTCTCCTACACCCATGTTTGCACCCAGGGCATACAGAACGTAGAGAAAAGGGACAGGTGCTTTGTTGCTGTTGTTCTTGTCTGCTTGTTTTTATCTTTTAAGATAGGTTTTGCTAAGTAGCCCAGGCTAGCATTGAACTCACAGTCTTTGCTTTCTACTTTATTTCTCATTATTATTATTTGTACACAGATTATGTGAATGGATGGGCTTGAGTGTCACAGTGCACTTGTGGAGCCCAACTTTGTCAAGGCTGTTCTCCGCTTCCACCACATACATAGATTCTAGGGATAAAACTTAGGCCGCTAGGGTTCACCAGGTTTGGGCAGCAAGTACTTTTACCCGCTAATTTATCTCACTAGACCCACAATTCTTCTTCAGCCTTCTCCGGTTCTGCTGTTACAGACATGAGCCCCGGTGTCTGGCTCTGGAGGGGGTTACATAGTGAAAAATTCTCCTCTGAGTTATATCCCCTCTGGAGGTTCATGTGAAGGACCAGATAAGAAGGATAGAAAATTCTTCATGCTCAGGAATGTTTTGCGGATCCAGAGACCCCATTGTACATTTCTGTTGTGAAAACCTAGTTGATGACAGTGACTACAACCACTGGCATTGATTGTCTTTGAGTTCCATCTTTGCTTGGTTTCACTGTACCACTTGCCAGCTTTCTACCTCCAAGTATTGGCCCTTGAAGGTAGAGAACTCTGAGGATGCCCAAGCTCGCTTTCGTAGAGGAAAAGATAAGCATTGCCCCTCCTGAAGATGTGTTCAATAATAATAAAATACTCTCTCTGAAAAGTAGACAGAAATGTTAGCACACACCAATGTAGTTTTGGTGCAATTCAAGAACCGCTGAATATTTGCATCCTCACTGAACATGCAGACTCTGAGTAGTCTTTGGAGGCCTTTTTTTGTTCTAATATGTATTTTTAGCATGCAAGAAATAGCAATCTTCCATATAAAACAGATGTAAGCCTTGCACAGAATTTACAGACTTGGCCTTGTGAAGCAACATGGAAGTAGTGAGAGTGTCGCAGAGAAAAGTTATTCTCCACGATGCTAACATGTCAAGTGAGAGGAATGCTCTTTGCAAGCAAAAATATTGATTCGTTAAGAAATGTGTTGACATTTGCTCTGCTTGCTACTGGCTGGTGAACCCAGTGTCCCCAGCTTGCCATCATGGATCCTCTGCTGGAAGCAAATGGCACCGTTGCTGTAAACCCTTTGACAACATGCAGTAAAGAAAACTTGAAAATGTGTTTTCCCCGTGAGCATCTCTTTAGCCCCGGCCATGGTCTTTGTTGGGACAAAGAGAATCAATGCAAGCCGGAAGATTCAGATTTCTCTGAATAAATGTAGTAGTGCTAGAGATGGAATTGTCCACCAAGGCTTCCAGTCACTTCTCAGTACTTACTTGCTCGAAACAGCCAAAGTATCTTCAGGAGAAGACTTCCGATTGTTTAGTCTTTTAAATGTTCCTGCCTCAAGGTCTACTAAGCTGAGATGTGAGAGCTGGACTTTACGGGTGCTACAGAGAAGTTCTAAAACCACACTCAGGTAGCCAAACAAACAACTCAGAAGACAAGATCAAAGAGTTGCTGTCTTCAAGGACAGTGAATTCAGACACTCTGTGAATGACACCTACTTCAGCGGAAACTGGGAGAAGCCGTTTAAGAGAGAGAACACTCAGGAGACGCCTTTCACAGCCACCAAGAATGAGGAGAGACCTGTGCAGAGAAGGTTTAAGAAGTCTACCTTTAAGGCATCCTATGAGAGAAGTATTACCCAGGGTTCTGTAGCTTTTCTATGCTGGCCCTGAGCTGAACGAGATCATCATGCCTCCAGAAGAACATGTTGATCTGAAAATGGCGGGAGAGGAAATAAGAGAAATTCACAGAGTAGATGAGGCTGGTCAAGAAGCAGGAAGAAAAGGTGGAAGTTCTCCTCCTGCGGTTTAAACCAGAGGGGAATTAAAACATGAAGGGGGCCCTGTGCATGCTGGGCATATGATGCCTTTGGGCAGGGCAGGACAGATTTTGGGGACTATCGTCCAAAGGCTTGTGTTTGCCCATAGTCGTGCCTAAGTCCTCCGTGAAGGTCAGTGAGGAGGGCACAGAGGCTGCCGCCACTACAGCTGCCATCATGACGATGAGGTGCATGCAATCCACTCCTCCTCCTGGGACAGGCACCCTTCCATTCCTTCCTTCAGCAGGTGAAGACCAAGGAGTCTGTCCTCTGGCCAGTTCCCCTCTCCTTGAGGAAACAGTGATGCTGTGTCAGCCTTTCCCCCATTCTCTACGGCTTGCCTGTGACCCAAGCGACCTTATCCGCAAGAGCGACAAGAGTCTTGAAACTAAGTCTTTTATGGCCACCCCCCAAAAGAAACATGTCGAAGCAGACTTGTTCATGAGTTATTATCACTTGTTCCCATACAAATATTTTCTGTTTAAATTCAAAGCAATATTCTGAGGGGAGAAATGTCCTTTTTCACGTCCCGTTTAACAATATAATAACTTTGTTTTCAAAATCTCATTCTATTCCAGCTGGATGATATATGATCTCATTGTACAAAGCTGTATTATTGGAACATATAGCTCTGTGTTTCTGTAGAGAACGTGAGACATAACCTTTGTCTATTTAGACTTCACGCTGTTCCTCATCTTGAGAAAGAGTATATAGAAATTATTTCAATAAAGCTATTAACAGCTCATATGTTACAACATTTGTAGCTTTTGACAGATACATCATTCACATTCTTCCATAATGAGACTACTAAACAATAGTGCTAATTAGAAGCCAGTCCAACTGTGTGTGTTTGATAAAGAAATTGGGAAATGTAGAATTTGTGTGTAAAATTGCAAATGTGGTTTTGGAAAAGAGTGTGTTTAAGTTTGGACAGGTGACTCTTACAAAGCCATGTGACATGTAATTCCATCCAGTCACTTGCCTGAGACCCTCTGGGTATTAGCAGTGCAAACGCTTCGGGCATAAGATCTTCAGCAGCTGGGTCCTGGTGATGTTCTCCATCTGAATTCTCTGCCATTCTGGAGCCCAGGGCTGGTCAGATACTTGCCTTAGATCTTGCCATAGATGCTCTTTCCCTGAGAATACCTGGAGTTCCCTAACCCTCCAAGCATTCCTGATTGGGTTGAGTTCTTTTCTCTGAATGCCACATCCTGGACTTCTCCATTTCTATCATCTCGTGAATCTGCTGTTTTTGTTGTTGTTGTTGCTGCTCCTGCAACCCTTCAGAAAGGAGTTATTTTAATAGCTCTTCCCTCCCTCCCTCCCTCCCTCCTCCTCCCTCTTTCACTCTTTCTTTCCTTTCTTTTCTTCCTTCCTTCCTTTTTTCTCCCTCCCTTTATCCTTTATTTCCTCTCTCTCTCTCTCTCTCTCTCTCTCTCTCTCTCTCTCTCTCATAGTGTTTTGCCTGTATTCTTATCTGAGACTTGGGAGGGTGAAGTGAAGGACTTTCTGAGAATTTGAGGTCAGACCCTGTCTTAAAAAGAAGGAATAAAAACAGAACAGAACAAAGTAAAAACCATCACAACATATTTGTACTGAGGTGTAAGGATACCAGGATGCCTGGAAAGATCTCTATGGAAATCGTGCCCCTCTTTCCCTTGGGAAGGGCATCAGAAGCTTTCGAGAAATTCCTTGTCTGGCCCCATGTAGGCCACACATGGATGATGCCAGGGTCTAGTTTGATGCTTCTGTAGTATAAAAGTGGCCAAGCCAAGGAATACGTTCACCTGGTACCACAAGGAAGGCTTTGAATTTGTAGGTAGGGTATAATGGCACAGCCCTAAAATACTAGCAATTAGGACAGAAAAAAATGGAGGCTATGTAGTAGGCAAGGCAGAAATCTTTGGTTTGGACCAATTACCTTTATTCTGCTTAGCAGGTATGGACTAGCATGTTTAATAATGCGTGGAATTTGGCTAGAGAGCACTTTGTAAATTTTATTGTTATTATTTATTTATTATTTGGAGGCAGAGTTCATGGAGCCTAGACTGGCCTCAAAATCTTGATGTTGTCAAAATGACCTTGAACTCCTGATCCTCTTGCCTCCACCTCCCAAATGCTAGCATTACAGGACTCGTACCATTATAGCTGACTTGGCAGGGGCTGGGGAGATGGCTCAGCTGTTAAAGGCTAGGCTCGCAACCCAAAATAGCTGACTTGGAGGACACTTTAAACCTTGTACTAGCTCATATTCATATCAAGATTGAAGGAAGCTACAAGGAGGACCAGGAAATGCTAGTCTCTGCTGGGAGGGCCATTACCTTCCAGTTTGTGTATGATGGAGAGCAAGGGATGGAGACAATAATCAAGCAGAGAAGTGGGAGGCTTTTTGTTGTTTGTCTTTTTCTCACTGTGTAGCCCTGGCT
>JAQHUG010000036.1:3231724-3246648 GCA_028555095.1 Dicrostonyx torquatus
CTCTCTCTCTCTCTCTCTCTCTCTCTCTCTCTCTCTCTCTCCCTCTTTTCTTTTTCTCTCTCCTTTATAATTTTCGAGATCAGGGCTGAAGTAGCCCCAACTGGCCCTTGAACTTGTGATGCAACAGATGCCACTCCTGAACTTTTGATCTTCTTGTGTTTATGTCTAGGGTGTTGAAATGTTGATATCACTGGTCTGCACCCACATGTCCAGCTCAAGTCCTTTTTCTAGTCACATTCTTGATTGTTGAGACAGGATCTTGATACATAGTCCAGGTTGGCATTGAACCTGTATGCTGAACTTAAAGGAACTTTAAAGTTGGCCTAGAACTTAAAGGAATCCTCTTGTCTCAGCCTGCCGGAGGCTGAGGATACAGGTAAGCAGCACCACACACAGCCAGACGCTTCTTCAATAATGTGTCTCGTTGAGGACAACACTATTGTGAACTCACAATAATGAGAGGAGCCTCCATATTCTGTGCTACATTTTTGTGGTCCTCTCCTCCTTGCCGGAAAACGTTCAAGAAATGAATCATAGTTTTGCTTTTGAGAAAACTAAATGCAGAAACAAACCGGTTTAGTGATGTCTCCATCTCCTCACCCAAAGTCAGAGTATGGAAATGAATGTGGATTTGGAATTGCAATAGAAGCAAAAGTAGGAGTTTAGTTATGGTGGGTGGAACATAATTCATCACAATCTTACATGCTCCGTAGTTACGAGCACGGGCAGTTATGCATGGCTGACTGTAGTAGAGATTGATGATGTGTAGTGAAGGATCAAAGGAAATATAGCTTCTCGGGTCTCTCTACCCATTCATATTGTTTTTAGAAAAGATAAAAAAATTCTGATTTTCTTCTTGTTTTCTTCTTTGTCATGATAAACATAAGCCAAAAAAGCTCTGGAGTGTGAGTTTTTATGTCACACAACTTGTCAGGGCTACTGCTGAGTCTCCTAAAGCTCCAAGTAGACTAAAGTGGACAAATGAAGCTAATACTCATGCCATGTACTTATTAAAGATGATTTCCACCTTTCTTCCCATATTTTGAAGTTGTAAAGAAGTATAATTGTCTTTGAACTTCCGCTTTGGCAAGAAAACATTGTTCTGTATTTTTTTTTTTAAATTACTCCTGGCAAGACTTCCAGTGAATTCTATGAGTTATTCCCATTTTTTCCCCAGGTAGTGATGATTAAACCCAGGTATTCTTTCATGTGAGGCAAATATATATCAGCAAGTTATCACATCCCTACTCCATCCAGTTGCATGAAGTTTTAGCATTTATTTTTGTATTTAAGGTCAAATTAGATTGTAGTACAGTATTGTAGTGCAGTCCAAGAACGAAGTCTGTATGCCCAAATTCTCCAAAGCACAATGAGATGGACTTTAGGATGTGTCTTTTGTTTATTTTAATAAACTTTCCCTGTGTTTTAGAAAAGCATGTTTTCCCGAATGGTTTGATTTAGAGTTTTACATCTGTCCATTCATGAACTTCAGTGATTTGATTTTGTTGCTAAGATTTATGTTTTAAAAATAGTATTTGCTCATTTAGCTCATCAATAAGCAAGATGTCGCAATCCTCCCTTCCCCAGCTTGTAACTCACAATGGAGCTACAGCTGGCCTCAACTGCGTAATCTCCCAGCCTCAGCATCCCACATGTAGGGATGATGGATGTGTTTCCCAGCCTCAGACTTGAAAGCTTCTACGGTGATGACAGATAAACTAATTTGCCAGCTCATTTGATTTTGCTCATACATTTTCAGATTTACACTTTATCCTTGTAAACAAATTCAGAATTATTATAAAATACTGACTAATGTATATAAATCCATAATATAGGGACTCCATCTTTACTTTCAGTGATGAATTCCTCCTTCTCTTCTTCTTTTGTCTGTTCTTGACACAGGGTCTCGCCATACAGCCCAGTCCGACCTTCGATGGGAGAGCTTCCTGCCTGGCTGTAGAGTGGACTGTTGGGATTAGAGAGAAGTGCTTTAACCAGCTGCTTTCTTTAAAGTCTATTTTATCTCACACTAATTTTATGGCCCTGTGTTTTTCGGGTTGGGTAGCATTGTCTACATAGTTCTCACTTTTGGTCTTTTTATATCTCTGTCTTGTGCAGATGGAACTCTTGTGGAGAATGTCTTTATAACAAAGGAGCAAAAGATCAGATAATCTTTGCCTTTCAATGGGTAAGTTTCTTTTTTAAAAAAATATATATTCCGTGTGATTTGGAGACATATTTTATCTTTTTCTTACCCTTCTGCTTTTACATATAATTGATTTTGTTTTTTATACCCTACCTTTATTCTTTTGGTAATAACACTTGAAAATTTCTATATTTTAAAAGATAATGATTTTTTATGTTTTGAAGGTTCTTTTCTTTCTTTTTTTGGTTTTTCAAGACAGGATTTCTCTGTAGCTATAGAGCCTGTCCTGGAACTAGCTCTTGTAGACCAGGCTGGCCTCGATCTCACAGAGATCCGCCTGCCTCTGCCTCCCGAGTGCTGGGATTAAAGGCGTGCACCATGACCACCCAGCTTTTTTGAAGGTTATTTTCAAATGTTATGTGTGTGTGTATGGGTTTGTGCGATGCCCGTAGAGGCCAGAGGTGTCAGAGCCCCTGGAGGTGGAGCTACAGACAGCTATGAGCACTTTGATATGGGTGCTGGGAACAGAAGTCAAGTCCTCTACTAGAGAAGATCATGCTCTTACGTGCTCCCTCCATATTTATATCTTAGTAAGTTTTAATATGCCACTGTGATTGTGATGCCAAAATGCATTGACGAATCTAACATCATTATCATTATCATCATCATCAACAACAACAATACAAATTGAGGTCCTGATTGTTTCTTTGGCAAAAACGTTGATTGGTGTGTGATAGAGCTAGATCAAACTGTATCTATCGTAAGTATAGGAGTTTCAATTAATCTAGCAGCTCATATAAAGACCCTTTAGCTCAAGAAAGCAAACACGGCCGGCACCCAGCATTCTCTGCTACTCCAGCTATGCCTTCCTTCCCCAAAGTCGTTCTTACTCCAGCTTAGAGGATGGCGCTAGGGTCTCTGGCATCAGACGGACACTCGTGAGCTCTGTCCACACTGCTTCAACACTAGTTTTACCTTCATTTTCATTGCTCTGTAACACTCCATCACGTGACTAGACAACTGTGTTTAAGTATTACAGTGTTGATAAGCTACATATGCCTTGTATATATCTTCATTTTTATTTACTGACAGGCTCTCACTGTGTAGGCCAGGCTAGCTTTGAACTCAGTATATAGCACAGGTTGGCTCTGAATCCATGGTAATCCCCTTGCTTCAGCTTTCTGAGTGCTGGGATTTCATGTCTGTGTCACTACGTGTGACTTCTTTACTTCAGTATGTTTTATACTTTTACAATAGGAGTTTTTGTTCAGTAGATTTATTTCTAAGAATTTGATTGTTTGGGATACAAATATAAACAAAATTATTTTGAATTTTTATTTCTGGTTGGTAGAAATCAAATAATTTTTTATATTGATCTACTCATCAATCCTTAGAATATGACTTTATACCTGACCTTGCTCAATCTTATTAATTTTAATAATTTGCATTATTTTGCAAAAAAGGTTATTGCATAACCTTTCCTATGCCCTTCTTTTTTTCCTGTCACCTTCTTTCTGCCCAGGACATGTAGCAGTGTTAATGGAAGCAGTCTCTGTGGCTAACTTTGTCTTGCTCCAAATTCCAGGAGCATCTTGATTTCTAACACTGCTAGAACACAATCATTTATTAGTAATAACTGATGGGTACTGGGCAGAAATTCTAAGCTTTTAAGTGGTTAGAATCTTATACCATGATGTGTTTGTTAAATTATGAAAACGTAATCTCCCCCATAAGCTGACTTCAGGACCCGTTTCCTCTCCTTTCTTTTGCGGCACCATCTCACCGTTCCGCCCAGTCTGAATTTGAACTTGCAGGTTGATCTGCATACTCAGTCTCTTGATCATCTGGGATGACACATGAGCACCACTGCATGTCTTTTTGTTTGTTTCTTGTTCACAATTTTTCCTTCTAAGCTTGGACTAGCTCCTGGATGTCCAGTGTTAGGAGAGCATGCAGTTTGTAAGCAAGACTACAGCCGTCTCTCCATCTGTGCCTTCACTGTCACTGTCTTCTTACCAGCATCAAAGCAGCAGCCACAGCTATGTCACAACCCTTAGGAACTGAAATGACCATGCAGGGGTTGTAGAGACGGGTCAGCGGTTAAGAGCACCTGCTGGTGCTCTTCCAGAGGACCTGTGTTCGATTCCCAGCACCCACATGGCAACTGATCGCCTGTAACTCCAGTTCCCAGGGATTTGGTTCCTTGTTCTGACTGTCTTAGACACCAGGCAAGCATGCTGTGCACACATACACATGCCTGCAAAGCAAGCATATGCATAAAATAAACAAATTATTGAAAAATCATAGATAACAAATAAGGCAGAGCAAAGTTTGGAGACTTGAATGGGGCTGTGGGTGAGGGAGATTTTTTTTTTCTCTTCAAGACAGTTTCTCTGTGTAGCCCTGGCTATCCTAGAACTCACGCTGTAGACCAGGCTGGCCTTGACCTCAGAGATCTGCCTGCCTCTGCCTCCTAAGTGCTAGAACTTAAGTTATGAGCCACCACTGCCTGTCGAGATTTTTAAAGTTTATGGAAATTTTCATCATTGGAGACCAACATTATCATTGTACATCTTATCTTCTTCCTATTGCTTCATCTCCCGACGTTCTTTGATTCCCTACTTATTTACTGTGCTTCACACCCGACCAGTTATTCCTAGTCCGAAGAATCCCGTGTCGTGGCTTAGTCAAGGGTTGCTCATTGAGGTTACGAAATCAGTAAAACTTTCCATCGCTGACCAAGAAACATGTTTTTAGAACTTGCTGTGGGAACGAAAGGTTGAAGTTGTGGATGGAAAGGGGCCATGGGAAAAGATTTCTTTCCAGATACTCTTTCTGGAGCTGAAGTATTCAGAGACTGAAGCTCATCCACTTACCTTCAACGTCTTATCAAATTCCTCTTTCACATTCATGACCCCGCCATGCAAATGCTGTTCTCTGTTGGTGAGCTGTAGTGTAAAAATCTCCACATCAGCATCCAAACTTCCTACCCGTGGCCGAGTGCATCCTCAAGAGATGCGGTTGGCCTTTACCGTGCCCTGAAACAGGTTCTTAGAAGACAAGAGGATCTCCTGGGGCTTGGATACCAACACTGG
This sequence comes from Dicrostonyx torquatus, assembly GCA_028555095.1. NCBI lineage: Eukaryota > Metazoa > Chordata > Mammalia > Rodentia > Cricetidae > Dicrostonyx > Dicrostonyx torquatus. The sequence continues at coordinate 3,236,966 of JAQHUG010000036.1, forward strand.
TGACACTTTTGCTTAGATCTATGGACCTTAGGCTGCCTCCAATTAGTCTATTAGGTTTTGCTTCTCTGGGAACTCAAGATCATGAGAAATCCTCATCCTTTCAGGAGTCAGGGCTGGGCAGTGAGTGGGCTGAGCAACTGATGACCTGACGTTAATCTCTGGAGCCCCTGTGAAGGTGGCAGGAGAGAACAGATCTGCAGAAGTTGTCCTATGGCTTCTACACCTGCACACACATATCCCTGTGCGTGGGTGGACATGCACACACAATAATAATAATAATCACAGTGATAAAGCACAAGTGAAAAATAAAAACCAGCTTTGGAAAATGAGATTGAGAATTAACCACACGGAACAGGTTATGCTAACTAACATGTGCACGCTCACACAGGCTACTGGAAAGGGCTAGCTTGTGACTGTCGGTGGACTTGGTCATGACCTAGAAATATAACCTGCAGTGGGATTTCTCCTCTCCTCACTGACATGAATCATACTGGGGCTGCAACTTTTCTCCGTGGCAATGATCCAGACATAGGCACCAAGGATTGAAGTTTTCTGTATGTAATTTGCCCCACACCCTAATGTCTCTCCTTCTAATGCAGATTTTTATAAAACATATACATTTTGCTACTGTTCTTGATGGAATATAGTAGGTATATTTATTTAACTTCTTCCAGATTGCTTGGGCCATTATTAGGCATTTGGGTACTTTTCATCACAAACACATGACACACATGGGGTTATTGAACCCTGTGGAGTTTTAGTCCTTAAATGAAGACCTCTGAAGACTAGAGTTATGAGGTTTTCCTTATCTGATGCCCATTTCTGTCTTGTGGCAAAAATAACATTTATATTTTTAGTTCCTTCCCTAGTCACCGTGCATGATATTTACTGTTCGAATTGACGGATTATGGGCCATTATGGAGCCTAGAAAATGTTTACGCAACCCTTATCCTAGTCTTTCTATTTGGGTTATATTTGAATACTTCCCGGGTAGGTTAGATAGATCAGAGGAACAAGTTAGCTAACAGAGGGCTTGTGGAAGATGGCCCTTCTTAAATGTAGCTACCAAAAATCTTCTATCCCTAGTTACTTTTTTTTTAAACATAAAAAATAAAAAAGAAGAAAGGGTTCATTTTGCTTCACAATTTCAGGGTACAGTCTGTCATGGTGGGAAAAGAACAGCAATAGGAGTGTGAGGTGCCTGGTCACATGGTGTCCATAATCAGGAAGTGGAAAGAGACGAATGTTGGTACTCAGCTCATAGGATGGCACTAGCCACATTCATGATGTCCCCTGCCCACCGTCTGCTAATCCTTTGTAGACACTCTTGCAAAGCCTCCCAGAATTTTGTTTCATGTTTTGGAATGCTGGAGGGAGAAGATGAAGAAGGGGCTGAGTTTCATTGTCTTTTCTTTTTTAATTTATTTTTTTTATTGTTTTTACTGAACTATATATTTTTCTCCGCTCCCTCCCTTCCTCTCCTCTCCCCTTCTACCCTCTCCCATGGTCCCCATGCTCCCAACTTACTCAGGAGATCTTGTCTTTTTCTACTTCCCATGTAGATTAGATCCATGTATGACTCTCTTAGGGTCTTCACTGTTGTCTAGGTTCTCTGGGGTTGTGAACTGTAGGCCGGTTTTCTTTGCTTTATGTATAAAAGCCACTTATGAGTGAGTACATATGACATTTGCATTTCTCACTCAATAGGACGTTTTCTAGATCCATCCACTTGCTTGCAAATTTCAAGATGTCATTATTTTTTCTGCTGTATACTCCATTGTATAAATGTACCACACCTTCCTTATCCATTCTTCAGTCAAGGGACATTTAGGTTGTTTCCAGGTTCTGGCTGTGTCTAACAATGCTGCTATGACCCATGTCACCTTCTAACCCATAATCTGAAACCCATGATTGAGAGATGGTCTATATTGAGAGTTGGGTTCTCCACCTTGTCCCCTTCTTCTTGGACTGGTTTGTTATAAGTAGGAAGTGACACAGTGTGTCTTGAAAGGCAGGATAATTTTTGCTTTGTCATTCTTTTTTGAGTCTTGAAGTATCAAGTAAGAGATCTGACTACACAGAGATGCTAACACTGTGAGGGAGCCCAGGCAACTCAGAGGGAACATGTGTAGGCAATGTCTTCACTGAATTCCAGCTGCAAGCTCCACCTTGTGCAACACGACTGGACACCCCTCCAGGTGTCCTTCATTATCTTGTCACTCATCCCTGGATCCTTTCTGAACCCCCTTCCCTCCAAGGGTTGATTTTCCCATGCTGAAGGCCTAGGCAATATGGAGATTATGGTCCCTACTTGGTCCTTTCCAGATAACTGACCCACTGCAATAATAACTGGAGCAAGCCCTCTGGGGCTCTTCTGAAATGGAGACTAAAGACTTCAATTCAAAGTTTTTACACACTGTTCTTTGGTCTTATGGGTAAGGTTTTCCATTCTGAATTAGGTCTGGATTCAAATCCTGGGTCTAGAAGCTAGTCCATTCTAACCAAGTTCTTTGTCCTCCTTGAACTTCAGCTTCCTTATCTAGAAAGCAGGGACAATCTTCAAGTTCTGATATGGATTTGGGATGATTGCAGCCTGGACTTAAAGGTTTTGGCAAGAGCCTAGCACAGGATTGTCCCTCTGCTCCTGTGATCAGAATCTACTGCCCTCTCTTCTTTCTCTCTGGTCTAATGTCTTAATTCTTCCCAGTTACTGAATTCTTAATTCTCAGATATGTCTAGACAGTTGAGGCACACAGATAGATGTTACATTTCATTTCTGATAAAATTTGACAATGCCATTTTTGTAACCCAAAACACGGAGGAAAAATAAGTGTATGTTCATACAAGAAAAGAAGTTAGTGAGTGTAAATCTGAGGAAGGGAGTGACCGTGCCATCTACCCTTTATTAGTCTCCTGCCAGAGACAAAGAAGGTACTTGATAAATACTTTCTGTGACTTGTCATAAATCCTACTTATATACTCTTTGTCTTTCAAAATTCTGTGCATCAACTCATTATTTGTTTATTTTGGGGAAAAGTAGATGTAATTTCTTGCTGAGAAATTCCAAAGGCCTAAAATATAAATGTTTATCCTAACAATTTCCAAATAACTTTATTTCATTTAGGGCCATGGAAACACACAGGTAATCAATCATTCTTTACATTTGTAGACCAAAACAATTTCCTCTGTGTAGTTGGGATATTGTGATAGATATTAAATACTTTGAGAAGGGGTGAGGGCAACACATTTAACCCCAAAATGCTTACAGTTCTAATTTTTATGATTCAAAGGCCAAAAAATAATGAGTTAGTTTTGCAATTTAAATTAATTATAACCTTAAACTTGCTTCATAATTGCAAATCACACCAAGGAAAGGCTCAATTTTCTTGTCACAACATACGGAACATGAATTAGAGTAGAAATTGTGAACCATGGCAAGGAATTTTTCTATAATATAGTAACCCAATTTTTTATAATACTTTTTTATTTTTTGAAATTACAATATAATTACGTCATTTTCCCTTCCCTTTCCTCCATATAGCCCTCCAATGTACTTCCCCTTTCTTTCTTTATGCCCTCTTTTTCTTTAATCATTGTTATATATGTTTATATACACACATATAACACACACACACATCCTAAATATTTAACTACAACCTGTTTGCTCCTTCGGTTCTTTGTCTGTATGTATTTTCAGGGTTGACCACTTGTTATTAGATAACCAATTGGGAAGCTCTTCCATGGGGAAGAATATTTCCCCTGCTCTCAGAATTCCTTAGTTTCCTGTAGTTCTTTGTCTCTGGTTGAGGCCTCATGAGTTAGCCACGTTCTCAAGTCTGTTGGTATTGTCATTGTTCAGATCTTGTTTAAGCAGCCATGCTGATGAGACTTCATGGGTATAGCTCCTTGGACATTTTTAAGAGACACATTCTCATAACAAACTCCTTGTTTCCCTGGTTCTTATTGACCCCTCTTTTGCAAACAGTCCCTGAGCCTTCGGGCAGGAATTGTGTTGTAGATGTATCAGACTGGGCACCATAGTATCTCTTGTTTTCTACAGTTTAATTGGTTGTGACTTTTCTGTAATGGTCTCTATCTGTTGCAAAGAGACATTTCTTTGGTGAGGGGTGAAAACCATTCCATCTGTGAGCATAAGGTTAAATATTGAGCATGTCATTATGAATTATTCTGCTTTTAGTAAAATGGTGGTGTAGGTTCTAATCCAAAATTCCTGACTTTTCATCTGCGTTGGTGGTATAGTAGTGAGTAGGCCCTCAGTAGTTGATCAGGTTTCCAGTACTGGGCATGATTTCCTGCCTGTTGAGTGGGCCTGGAGTCCAGCTATGGAGCTGTTTGTTACCACCAAGATATGTGTGCTACTATTGTTCCTTAGGATTATCATGGCATGCTGGGCATTGTGGTTCACAGACATCAGTATCTGATGTAGTAACCCTACTTATCAAAGCTGAGAAGGATCACTGATTGCTTCCCTACTTTGGAAGCTTAAATGGTGCCTTCTCATACCAGAAGGCTAGACCACAGGGAGGAGGTTTTCAGGTGAGATCCAGCAAAGGTCCTCTGTGTCGCATGTCAAAAACACATGATGTCTTTAGCAATAGGGACTTACTTTCCACTCTTGGAGGCAACCGTGGGCAGCAGCAATATAGCCTGTAATGTTTTAGGATCTCTTAGATAACCCTGACCAATAAGTCAAAAGGGGACTTCTCATACCTGGTGTTAGGGTTTTTGTTAGATGATCTATGGTTCTTGGGAAAGCATTGCCAGTCCATATGGGAAATTTTTATTTTAAATACAGATGCATACATATAATATGTAAGTTCAGGTAGATAGATAATAATAATATAATGCTATTGGAGGAAGCCGCTTGTTGGTTCCCGGCTGCTCAGCCCCAAAATAAACACACAGATACTATATTATTAAAATCACTGTTTAGTCCATTAGCTCTAACTTCTTATTGGCTAACTCTTATATCTTAATTTAACCCATCTCTATTAATCTGTGTATTGCCATGTGGCTGTGGCTTACTGGATAAAGTTTTGTTCATCTGTCTTTAGCGATGTTACATAGCTTCTTGTAGGAGGTCCTTCTATTTTTGTGTTGCTTTCATTGGTTAATAAAGAAACTGCTTTGGGCCTGGTGATAGGATAGAACTTAGGTAGGCGGGGAGACCGAACTGAATTCTGGGAGGAAGAAAGCAGAGTCAGCGAGAGAGCCGCCATGGAGCTGCCAGGTCAGACATGCTGAATCTTTCCCAGTAAGCCACAACCTTGTGGTGACATACAGATTATTCGAAATGGGTTGAATCAAGATGTGAGAGTCAGCCAATAAGAGGCTATAACTAAAGCCAGGCAGTGTTTAAATGAATACGGTTTCTGTGTGATTATTTCAGGTGTAAACTAGCGGGGTGGCTGGGATGACAAGCAGCCTGCTCATTCTTGTCACAGATTGGCACCAAGCAGCCTGCACCTCCTATAACAGCTTCTCACTCACTTCAACTTCTTCCTCCCAGCATTCAGCTCAGTTTTCCCCACTACCTAAGTTCTGCCCTATCAACAGGCCAAGGTAGTTTCTTTATTAACCAATTGTATTTATAGCATACATAGGGGAATCCCATATCACCTCCCCTTTTCTATTTAGATAAAAAGGAAGGTTTTAACTTTAACATAGTAAAATTACATATAACAAAATAGGTATCAAGCAAGAATTATAGTTACAATATTTATATCTACTTTATCTTTTATCATAACTAAAGAAAACTATAACTATCAATTCCTCAACTCCATCAAAGACTCCAGAAGGATATTCTGAAAGTCTCAGAAAGAGTTGAAGAATACCTATCTATTTGACTTCTATATATCTAGAAAACCTAATTAACACAACTACAAGCTTGACAATTATAGATGATTATCTATTAGCCTACATTTCTTAATTATACATTACATTTTTAAATGAGCTGCACAAACACAATACCTTATTCAACAGCAGAAATATACATATAATGAATTTGACCTTAAATTTGTATCAATAAGCCAGGATTTATAGCAATGCAAATTATTTATGTCTATAGTATATCCCCCTTTAAATATAAACAAACATTTATAAGCAACATTTGGGAAAATGGGTGTAGTTCTTTCAAATTGCTCCCTGCTTTTTATTGGACAAAGTAATTTTTTGAGGGGTGTTCAAGGCAACCTTTCAGGGGGTCTTGGTTCATCAAACCACATTAGTCTAGAAGAAATCTACAGGTCCTCATCTTCTGTGGAAACAAAAGAAGAACCACTTTTCCAAAGCAACATATCCTTAGATCCATATTTTGAAATCAAGATACCTTTGAAGTACATATGTTCATTACTTTTTTTTATTTTTTCAGACACATTAATCATATTTTACCCTACTTCCTCCTTCTGTATTTATCTTCCCCTTCACTATCCCCCTTCAAATTACTTGTATCCCTCTACTACTCTTTCTATTGCTTCTCTCCTCCCATCATTGTCCTTTTAGACTTTCCTGGTTTCTGCTAATGCTCCCTGTTATATATTTACATCTGAGAATTTTGAGCTAGGAACCACAGATAAGAGAGAATATGATTTTTTGGGGGGTAAGGGTCACCTTACTCAAGATGATCTTTTCTAGTTTAATTGATTTACTTGTAAAGTTTATGATTTAATTTTTTAATAGCTGAATAGTATTCCATAGTGTGTGTGTGTGTGTGTGTGTGTATGTCACATTTTCATTATCTATTGATTAGTTGATGGACATATAGGCTGTTTCCATTTGCTAAATATTGTGTAACTAGAGCAGCAGTGAAGATGGCTGAGCAAGTATGTGCAGTAAGATGTCAAGTCTTCTCTGTGTATAGTGTGATATTGCTGGGGCATATTGTACACTTATTTTTAGCTTTTTGAAAGTTCTCTACTCTGATTTCCAATGTGGTTGGAGCAATTTGAAATTTGAGTAACAGTGAATGAAGGGTCCCTTGTCTCTCCATCCTCTTTAGCATTTGTTGATTATTTTGCCATTCTTACTGGGGTAATATGAAATCTCAAAGTTATTTTGATTTGCATTTTCTTAATTACTAGGGACAAAGAGCATTTTTGGTGGTATTTCTTAGCCATTTTTATTTCTTCTTTTGAGAACTTTCTGATCAGATTCAATGTTTATTGTTTGAATGGGTTGTATTGACTTCTTGGTTTTTGAGTTCTTTATAAATATATATATATATATTAAAATTTGAGTTCTTTATATATATTAATATTCTGGATATTAGTCCTCTGTCAGATGTATAGCTATCAAAGTTTTCTCCCATTTTACAGGCTTTCTATTCACTCTGTTGACTCTTTCTTTAGTTGTGTAGAAGCCTTTTCATTTTGTGATATCCCTCTGGTCAACTGTTGCCCTCAATCCCTGGACAAATGGAGTCCTGTTCAGAAAGTCCTTTCCTAGTTCTACATCTTGTGGAGTACTGCTGATGTTTTCTTCTAGCAGTTTCAATGTTTCAGGTGTCACATTTAAGGCTTTGATTCACTTGAGTCAGATTTTGTACACATGAATCTAATTTCATTCTGCATATGGATATCCACCGTTGGTAAAAGGCACTGTCTTTTGTCCAGTGCATGCTCTCAGTATCTTTGTCTAATATTAGATGGCTCTAGTTAGGTGTACTCATGCTTGGGTCTTTGGTTCTGTTCCATTGACCTACATGTCTATTTTTGAGCCAGTACCATACTGTTTTACTGTTGTGACTTGAGCATCCCTTGAGGTCTGGGATGGTAATCCCTTGAGCCTTGTTCTTTTTTGCTCAGAATTGTTTTTGGTCTTCTGTGGTTCTGTATTTCTAGCCCAGTTCTAAAGGAAATGCATCATTCTATTTTTATTTTAGTTTGCATTTTTGTGAAACAGGCTATGACTTTTCTTCTAGGAGTTGGATTACTTTATAAAATATTTATTTATTTAGAGACAGGGTCTCACATTTTCCAGATTAGACTCAAATTCTCTATATACCTAAATTGACCTTGAACTTCTGCTCCTCCTGCTTCCAACTTCTACATGTATGCCTCTATTCCAGGTTTATGTGGTGCAAGGGATGGAACCCAGGGATTTGTACATTCTTGACAAGAGTTCTGAAAACTCAGCTGCATTTTAAGCTCTAAGTTTGTCATTTCAAAAAAGTGAATAGTATAGAGCCCATAAAGATAAACTCCACTTCTCAAGATCCAAAGTTACTGTAAATTCCGTGTAGTGAGGAGCATCTGTTTTAGCAACTCAAAATTTCATTGTCACATGAAGTCCACTGTGGGTTAGGTGACCTGTTTGGCCTTGGGTTAACTGTGCCGATGATGACAAGGAAAGACAAGTAGAGAAACATCAGTCCTGGGTGCTTCTGCTCAGTAACAACACTAACCACTTCTGCTTCATAATTCATTATCCAAGATAAGCTGAATGGCTGTTTCGTTTCAGTATGTTGGAAAGAGTCAACATCCTAAGCACCCAAGAATGGGAGGAAGAAGTAAAACATTGGTGAGCTCTAAGAATGTTCCAGCAAGGAAGATGATGGTTGTAAGGATCTGGTTCACTATTTTTGAAGGGAGGGGGAAGAAATTTAATTTATGTTCTTTGAAAATGGCATTGGATATCAGTGAACTCTTGTTTCCCAAGATTATCAGTACAGCTTCACGTTTGGCACAACTGGATCCAGAATGAGAGGTAGCAGGTGGTGGTTTGGTGTTGGATTCTTTCCAAGGGGTGGAAACACTTAGTGCTGGAATTGCCAAAGGGACTGGTTACAACATCTTCTTGCTGAGAATGCAGTTCTGCAATAGGGACCTAGAGGATGATCCTAAAGGGAGCCTCTCATTTAATTATTTCCCCTGGTGTGGCACCGGGAGTGAGATCCAGCTTGCAATGTAACTATAGTCACTGAAGCAGCGTATTCCCCATTCCAGATCATGACTGTGCAGATTGAGTGTATCTGCCTTGCTTTTTCTAATAACTGCCAGTAACCATTTCTACTCCTTAGAGGGCTACTCTATTTCAGTATTTCTTGTGAATACCCAAAAGAATATAAACACCTAATGGAAGCCCGATAAGAGCCAGTTGGCATGAAAAGGAAATTCTGTATTTTCTTTGTCCTTCTCTAAAGCTGTCATGGTATATCATGTATTTGCTGCTTCTGGATGCAATCTCTTTTTGTGATTTGCTATGATTTCATCTGGCTCTTTGTCCTTTCTTTCATGTCAGCAAAAGCTTTGCCTTCATGCCAACAAAAGTTAAGGCCAGCTTTTGATGAGTAGGCTTTGATTCATTGGGCTTTTGGTTTCCCCTTGACCCATCCTTGCTGCTGAAATGCATCATGGGGAAATCTTGCCCTTTATGTGGCTCCTATGCCACAAATGGTTCTACACATGTTATCTCTTGGTATACCATTCCTCTCCTATTAACTCTGATTTAACTCCTGAGAATGTCAGGTTGTTGGGGCGGGTTGGCACTATGTTGAAAATCTGTGCAAGTACTCATACTAAGCAACAGATGTTTAAGAAGCAATCTAAGTCTGAGAAAACACTTGAGGTTTGGTACGGGTCCACACTTTCCATTGTTTCCTTATTACCAACTAAGCTATTTTGATTCCTAACATCATTTTGAGAGTTTTCTGCTTTCCCCTATGT
>JAQHUG010000036.1:3254152-3294598 GCA_028555095.1 Dicrostonyx torquatus
GGGGCAGTAGGAAGGGACTGTAGAGAGTGTTGCAGGCAGAAACCCAGCTTATAGAGATGCTAGGGAAATCGGCAAAGAAAAATCTGGACCCCAGTGCTCTTCTTGGTGTAAGTTCAAGTCAGGCCAGGAGGTTAAGCTGAGAATCACAGCAGAGAGGAAGCTCTCTAAGAGCTTCATGACTATGTGGGGTGCAATTCAACACGTGCAAACACACACACACACACACACACACACACACAGGAAGATTGGAAAGAAAGACAGAGAGAAAGAGTGGGGAGAAAGGAGAGAAAAAAAGCAGGAGAAGAGAGAGAAGAAAGAGGAGCAAGAGAGGAGAGGGAAGAGAGAAAAGAGGAGAGGAAAGAGAAGCAGAGAGAGAGAGAGAGCAAGCAAGAGTGGGAGAGAGCAAGAGAGAGTGAGGGGGGAAGATAGATGATAGAAAGAAAAATAGATGATAGATAGATAGACAGATAGGTAGATAGATAGATGATAGATAGATAGATAGATAGATAGATGGATGGACGGATGAATGGATAGACAAAGAAATAGAGAAATGCTTTGAAAAAGCCGGGCAGAGAGGGCTGCTTAGGTTGCTCATCTTCCAGATGGGATCAGTGAGCCCAGTGTCAGGAGCAGAAAGGAAGTTTAACCCAAGCACATGCTAGTGAGCATTTCTCACTCCATTTGTTGACAATAAACAGATCAAATAGAGGACCCACCCGGCAAGAGATGGTGGGAGAGTTTTTGAGGAAGGGAGCCTTGGTGTTGGAGAGGAGCGATTCCCTAACTTCCAGTTTGCTGGGAAGAAACAGCTACTAGCTGAATTTCTCATCTGTAGCAGCTTCTTAATCCCACTCCAGCTGACTCATCCACAGTGAACAAAACTTAAAGAGAGGTGAATTAGTTTGTGCTGGATAGGAGAGGCTTGTATTGGGAAGAATTCAATTTGCGTCTCTTTCACTATCATTGGCTGTTTATAACTGTCCTTGGATTTTAATCCGTTTTCTCCTGTGCTCTCTCCCATCAGTCCAACAACCCATATCAAGTAGTCAGATTAGCCGAGTGATAAACTGCCTTCTATAAATCTTTTAAACAGGTGGTGGCTTGTAAATACATTCCAAGATAAGGACAAAGAGCAAAAGTACCTACGCCATCTTAGACAGTGCAGGAGCAGTCTCTTCCTCTTTCCTGGAGAAGGGCTTGGCAGTGATGAAGCTCCCAGACTCAGAGGAGAAGCATAGCAGTTTCCCTAACAGTGAAAGCGATACACGGTGTAGCAAAGACATGGGTGAGCGACGCCCAGGAAGAGTGTGTGGCAGTGGAATTTCCAAGTATGGAAGAAATCCTGTTCTATAGCTGCAGACAGGACCCGTCAATCAATATTTGTCATTCCTAAGGGGAAAGTTTAAGTTTGTCTCCTTGAGGTCAGAGATAGGCAAGCTGGTCTGCTCTCTGGCATCTGCCCAGTGTCACCAACAATTCAACTTTCATTTCTAGGGTTGCCAAACAGTTGCTGGTTGTGGCCAGCAATCACATTCTTGACTAAACTTCTGAACCTGTTAGCCAGCCTCGATTAAATGTTTTCCTTTCCAAGAATTGCCATGGCCATGGTGTCTCTTCAGAGCAATAGAAACTCTAAGGCACACACACTCACACTCACACACACACACACACACACACACACACACACACACGGCTAAGAAAGGTAATTTTCTGAATTGTGTGCTTGCTTCTTCCCCCGTAGTTACGCTAATAGGCAAGTAGGGAGAACAGTTATTCAGTGAGACCTAGTAGACTTTCTCATATGATGTGAGGTGGACAGCAGGGGAATTAGCAGCATCCAAGGGAAGCAAAACTTGTAGGCTTTCCCATTCCAGTGAGGGTCAGATGTTCAGACATCAGAACGGGAACGTTGCTTTCTTTGTTAAGATAGGTTTGCTGTGCACGCTAAGGGATCAGTAGCAGAACTTGACATTGTGTCTAGACATGGTCAACAATGACAGAATTGCACCTGGCTGATCTTACCATCTTACTGGCCTGACCTGGTGTGAAGGTCACTGTTGTTTATGTTTTGGATGGGGTTTGAGAGCAAGGACATGAATACAGAGCTGGCTCCATGACTTTACGGGGACATTTTCAGAGAGCACTCCACTATCCGGTTCTGCCTTCCTGCATCCCACTATGGGTCTTGTTTCATGCTCAGTGGAACTAACCCAAGCGCAGAGGATAACCCTGCCCAGTTCCCAGAGAGCCACAGCCCAACCTGAGCTGCTCGCTGCTTTTGCTGACACGGTGACCTCCGGGTTTCTGCAGTGTTAGCTCTCTACAGTCACTACAGCTTTTCTAGTGGACGGTGACTGTGCCTTAAACTTTGCGTAGTTGGCAGTGGCATTTGTACTGTAGGGAAATACAAACTTTGTGCATGTGTGCATATGTGTGTGCATGCGTGTGTATGTGTGTGTGTGTGTGTGTGTGTGTGTCTGTACCTGTGTGTAACAGTTTGAGTTAGTATAGTGGTCAGAGGAAACCTTCAGTGTAGTGGCTTAGGCACCCTCCACCTTATTTTTGGAGACAGGGTCCCTCGTCAGCCTGGTGCTTGCCGGTTTAACCAGGCTGGCTAGTCCTCTGTCTTGTCTCTGCCCCGGGGACTACAAGAGCACGCCATCATGCTGCTGTTGCTGCTCCACCTCCTCCCCTCTTCCTCTTCTTCTTTCTTTTTCTTTTCCTTTTTTTTTTTTTTTTTTTAGACAAGGTTTCATTACTAGCCCTGGCTAGTATCAACCCACCAGGTCTGCCTTGGGTTTTTTTTTAAACATTTAACATTGAATTCATGAGGTCTCTGGTTCTTGGCTTTTTAACATTAGTTTAAGAATTGCACTCAGGCCCTTGTACTTGCCTTGCTGACCGAGCTGTTTTCTCAGCACAGGAAATGCAGATTTCCCGTGTAAAATCTGTCTTCTGGTAATCATTTTTCTCCCTTCTCACAAAATGATATACATATGCTTCCTGTCCCAAATAAACATATACCCAGAGACTTTATGAACGTACATTCATGGGGCTGGAGTTCAATTCCCAGCTCCCACATGTTGGCTCACAACCGACTGTAACTCCAGTTCCAGGGATCAGATGCTTTTCTGGCTTCTGAGGGCATTAGGCATGGACACGGCACACAGATATACATGCAGGCAAAATACTCATACATATGAAATGAAATGAATTTGCTTTAAAAGGCAAAGTTAGTTCTAATATATATGTACATGAATATATATATGTATATATTTTCAAAATGCCCAAATGCCTTTAACTTCAAGCCACGCTGTAATTGCACCAAAGGACCATCAGGAAGCGCTATCATCAGTGCCCACCTCCGCAGCACCTCTTCTTTCTTGGGTAACTTCCGGAAACAAAGAGATGGGTTCTGCAAGGGTAGTTTCTCTAAATGGTCTCAGTGGTCTAGAACATACCCCAGAAGATCTGCTAGAACTGCAGACAATCACTGAGCTTCCGTCAGTCCCACTGGGGATGAAAGAAGGTGCAGAAAAAGGTGATGAAAGAATCTACTGTCCTTTCCCTGTCTGGGGGCATTTTATCTATAGCCATATGCCCACCTGAAAAATAGAAATTACTCCCGATTCTCAAAGAGAAAACCAAAACAAGGAAGAACGACACTGAAGTGTGTGAACACAGAAGGAGGCAAAAGAAAGGAAATAATTCTATGATATTTGTTTTCCAACAAGGGCTTACATCTGTTTCTAATTCACACATTATTGACACATCTGGATGTTTGGCCTTAGGAGCTGTACATTGCTGCGGTGGCATTTATGTTTTTGAATCAGCTCTCCAGACCACCCTGGAGCTCCAGCAGCTCAACTGGAGAGAAGGCTGAGGTCCTTTAAATAAAGTCACCTCCTGGCACTCCGTGACCACTGCAAACGCGGCGCTGTCATCTTTGGTTTTATAAACTGTGCTTTTGCATTTTTGACACCTGCAGAAAAAAATGAAGACCAAAGCCAAAAGCTTAAACGGCTTGACAGTGACAAATTATCAGAGTCAGATCAAGCTATCAGGGGGACACTGGAGACGGGTGTAAGTAAGGTTAGCCATGATGGCTGACTGAGGCCGCCCTAGATTTCAGGAGAAACTGAATACCAAAGGGCGAATGATGAATGAAGAGGCGATTCTAATGGGTTGCGATGGGAATGCGCCTTCTAACTGGGATGGCTAGAGAGGGGGCTGTGATTAATAGTTTACCTCATGGACTGATTCCTTTTGTAATCAGAGGTTAACTTTTCTCCCCATGTGGTCTGATTGCAGTCATTTATTCCAAGGGAACAAACAATAGGGAACTCTTGTTCCTTTAAGAGTTTTAGAGAACAGCAACACTTGCTTTGTGGCACGTATTTCTCAAGTGAGTAGCACGAATTTATTAAAAGCAACAGATGATCTACATCAAAAGTCATCATGTAAATTGGCAAAACCCAAACAAAACCCTCCTATAGTTACTTAGTCTGAAGGTACAATAGAAATAATTGGGTGCAGAATGTGGCTTGATTAGCTTGGGGAGGGAGCCTCCCCCTGGGGATACTCAGGGCAGGATTTTCTTTCTCTCCTTTTCCTCTCCTGTCACAGCAAACTCTCCTGTTGTTGATGGAGTTTCACTAGACTGGGCGGTGTGGCATTGCGAACTGATGTATGGAAAGAATCACGAAGATATCTGACTTCAGAAGCCTTCAGAGACAATCAGGCTGTTCAGCTTTCAAAGGGGGAGTGATCACATTTAGAGAAGATCTGCTCTGTCTTAGAGACAAATCCATCAACGTTGATGACGTTCCTGTCTTCATCGTTGTGTTTTATCTGCGTTGTTACAGAGCAGATCTGCCTGGCGTATCAGTGCCTGAGTCAGACCTGTGGTAGGAGCACTAGGAGCATCTGCCTAAATTGGGATGTAATGGGCGGTGGAGCCTTCCTTCCAGAGTTTTAGTGGAGAAGGCAGAGAGTGAAAGAGAAAGAGGAGGCCCACATCGAAAGATCCCACCTTGCACAAAAGAGTTATGTAATTAGCAATGTTCCTGACTGTTTCAGCTCGCTGTTCTATTTTAAGAGGCTATTAGGCATCCGTTGGGACCAATTAATGGCTGTTGGGAATAGTTTTATTGCAACTAAATTGGGTGTTGTCATAGTATTATACAATATTGACCCAGATAATTACAAAAAAAAATCACTTGTATTGTCACCCGTAGTCCTGTCATTTGCAAGCTTTTTGGCCCATGGATGTGAGTCACAAAGCTCTCCTGGAAAGTGCAGTTGAGCCATAGCGTCTAGCTTTTGATCAAGGACCAAGGGTCCTTGAGTGGATGCTTTGACAGTGGGAGAGAGGCATGGCCATCTGCCTTTCACACAGAGGATAGCATTGTGCCTGAGAGAGGCATGGCCGTTCTTCCAGCCAGACATGAATTCAGAGGTAGCTCCCAGGAAACAATGATAGTGGTTAATAGCGGAAATGAGCAATCCCATGTCTTTGATGTCTGATTTCTGAAAATGCTCATGGACACGAAAAGTGCCCCAGTGGGAGAACTGTGTCCCAGACCAGGGAAAGGTCCCTGGAGGGAGCAGAAGTCCTCTTCCCAGAAAGCTTCTTCCCATGGCCAGGCTGCTCTAAACAGGTCCTCCTGGAGATGCGTCTGAGGGGAACTGCTCCTTCTTTAGCCTCTTTCAGGCCTCTCGTAGAGCAGACAGTGGTGTGACAGACAGAGTCAGGGCCTAGAGGAGATGGGATGTGTCAAAAGCCAGTTCAGAGAGAAGGACAAGGTGTGTGTGTGGGAGGGGGGAGGTGAGGGGCAGGAAGTTGAGGTGCAGAACTTGGCTCAATCCGTTTTAGTCAATGTTTGTGTCCATGCTGTGCTGTTCCCTGAAGGCTTCCCTTCCTACCTCAGCTTCTGACTGTAAACAGAGACCTGGAGGAGTAGTCTTGGGGCAGATGCCTTTAGGTCCTTACTACAACCCAATCCAAGAGTGCTAGAGCTCAGATCCCCTTCCACCTTGATTTGTTTTTACAGTTATTTGCTTATGTGCATGTGTGTGTCATCCATGGGGATGGGATGGGGTGGCATATGTGCCGCAAGTTCACATATCTGGGGGTCAAGGACAACACCCAAGGATCGGTTCTCTCCTGACACCTGGTGGGATCTGGGTATTGAAGTTAGACTTTTTGACGTGAGCTCCTCTACTCTGCCCTCTCCATCCCACAGGCTTCTCCTTCCCTATAATCTAGATGAGGGGTCGAGGCCCGGAATAGAGAACTCTCTAAGTGTAACCCAACTCAACACGTGGGGTTTGGTGTTCTGATTTTACACAGAAGGAAAGAATTACCTAAATGATCCTGATGATTTACTAATCTTTCTGTTGGCATTCCCTGGCTGCGCACAGCCTACCCCATGCTAATCTAGATGTGAAGGGCCGGCCACGTTCGGTCAGCAGACGCTTTGACCCCTACAAACGACATGCTCAGCCATGGTATGAGCAAGACCGGACACAGATGTTTGAGATATGACAGTGATAACGAAAGGAGTTGTCCTCTGCAGCCTTCTGGGTTAACATGCTGCCTGGAACTCACATAGGAATCACACCAAGCCTTTGCACAGTGATGGGGAGTCTGTCCATCGCGCACCCAGGAAAAGGCCATCCTCTGGGTGCCGTGGCTCATGGAGCTGGAAGAATCTTCTACCCGCAGTGACTCCAGAAGGCCTCTTTAAGCACTGCAGGAAGTCTTGAGGAGGCTGCTAATCTTCAGGAAGAACTCTCATTAGTAATATTATTATTTCCTTCTTCCTTCTTCTGTTTTCTCTTGATACCACAGTGGCTCGAGGCTTTCTAGAAGTTTTTTTCGATTTCAAAATCTTTTGTCCACGATCTTTCCTAATGTTTTCACTGACTGCTTGGATCATATTCAACTTTCATCTCGGTTACCAGAAATTCCTTTTATTCTGACTCATTGATTTTCTTTCTCAGGAAATAGTATAAAAGGGCCACTATTTTATTAAGTACATAATCCTTAGAGTTTTTTGTTTTTTCCTTTTCATCTCGTCTTTATTAATTCATCTTTCCTGGTGCTTTTCTGGGTTAAGAGCTCTCTCCTTCTTTGTTAGAAGTTGATGGTTGTTTATGCTTTTCCTTATTGACTAATTTGTTACACAAATCATGAACATTCCCCCTTCAACGTGTTAAACATTGCATTTTCCTGGTAGCATTAGCGTTGTTGTACAGGAAACTTGAAGCACGCACTTTGTATTTCTAGACTTGGTCTCTAGCTATCTCTGATGAGAGGATATAGTCTCAGTATCCAAAAGGCACTGGTTGGGATCAACCTATCCACTGAGGTTTGCCTCCTTTGTCCTCATCTACCTTCCCAAATGTCTTAGGGAACTGAAGAAACAGGACGCTGTTGTTGCTTCTTGGTCCCACTCACCAGTCCCGGGTTCTGCTTCTTCCATCCAGTTCCATTCATGGTATAGTCATAGCCTGTGCTGGCTTCTTTATACACAGTGCCCTCCACACTGGACATTGCCCTAGTCCTTCTCCACCCTCTAAGGCTGTGTGTAGAGGAGATGCTTGTGGATGTTTCAGAGCAATGGGATTGTTTAGTTGGAAGAAGCTTAAAATTAGGGCTGTTAAAAATTAACTATATATTAGCTGAGTGTTGGTGTGTGCTTGGTAGCTCAGCACCCAGAAAGCTGAGGCAGGAGCATTGCTCAGAGTTTAAGGCCAGCTTGGGCTACATAGTAAGCTCAATGCAAGCCTGGGCAACTTAGTGAGATCCTGTCCCCTAAATTGAAATTGTGTCTTAATTTACAACGGGCTTACATGTCAATAAATTATAAATTGAAATATTATTATATTAGAATGCAATCACTGTGCATTGTTGTATTGACGGGTTTTGTTTTAACTTGACACAAGCTAGAGTCATCAGAGAGCAAGGAGTCTCAGCTGAGGAAATGCAGCCATGAGATCCAGCTGTAGGGCATTTTCTCAATTTGTGATTGATAGGTGATGGCGTAGTCCATTGTGGGTGGTGCCATGCCTGGACTGGTGGTCCCAGGTTCTAAGAAAGCAGGCTTAGCAAGGCATGGGAAACAAACCAGTAAGCAGTACCCCTTTACGGCTTCTGCATTGGCCCCCAACTCCAGGATCCTGCCCTGTTTGAGCTCCTGTCCTGACTTCCTTCAGTGATGAACAACAATGTTTAAGTGTAAGCCAGATAAACCCTTTCTCCCCAGCTTGCTTTTTTGGTCATGGTGTTTCAGGGCAGCACCAATAGAAAACCTAACTAAGACAGCAGCCCATCCAGTTTCGTAGCATAGCGGTGGCAACCTTCGGAGCATCATTTGCTGCTCTTTGTGATTGCATGCCTGGCAGTTGTGGCTCCCTCTAACCACAAGGTGATAGTTTAAGAAAAAGAAATCAAAACTTGAGTTTTACTTTCCGTTGAATGTGTCAGGTGCAAAGCTGAACCATCACGCATCAATGAGTACCGCCTGTGCTCCTCTTTGTTACAGCCCCCGCCTCATTTCTCTCTGGTCTCAGTTCCGTCTCCATGTCGTGTCTTGGCACCACTTCTCTGAGGAAGTCCTGACTGCTTCCAGAGTGTCTCAGCTCACTCCCAGTGCTTTCTCTGCACATATTGCCAGCGAAGACAGGGCTCCCTTTCCACCAGGAAGTTCTTAGTCCTCTGTGCCATCATCTTCCAAGTAAGGTGAATTCAAATTGTGGAAACTCCTCCCCCTTTTGAATATACTCTGGTGTATTGCTTGCTTTTGTTTTGTTTTTCAAGGCAGGACTTCTCTGAGTAGCTCTAACTGTGCTGGTACTTGTTCCGTAGATCAGGCTGGCCCCAAACTCAGAGATCTGCCTGTCTCTGCTGGGATTAAAGGTGTGGGCTACCTTGCCTGGCTACTTTGGTGCATTCTTAATATTTTGAATGCCTTGCCTCATTTGATTTGAGGGAAAGATTTTAAAATTACATATACCTCACATAAAGAAATTTGCCAAGGGAATCATGGAAATTATATCTGTTTTTAAATTGAAGGCAAAGGGGAACCATGTGAAAGTTGTTTGCTGTGCATTGTTTAAAAAAAGACAATACCACTGGAGCTGGGAACAGTCATCCTGAGTGAGGTAATCCAGAACCAGACAGATAAAGTTTGTGCATTTTCTCCCATATGTCAATGTTAGCTTCCAAACTTTAGAGGCCTGTGTGTTCTTGGGAATACCCATAGAATAAGGGGACTAGGAAGGACCCATGGGGGCGGGAAGTTTCTTTAAGAGAAGGGAGATGGAATACAGTGGGATAAAAGAGGAAAAGAGAATAATAGAACCGAAAAGGTTAAATGGAATGGGAGATGGGGGGGGGGCGGCATAAAGGAGGGAATAAGGAGAAGAATAAAGCTAGAATTATTTAGACAAATTCATAAAGAAACTTACTACCAGAGAAGATCCATAAAATACATACACTTACATATCTAAAAACAGGTTAAATGGAGTTACCGTATGATGTGGACATCACATGCTAGCAAATAAAAATCCCAGTACTAGGAATAGGGTACTTCTTTATGAGTTGTTGGACAGTGAGATCCTTCAGTCTCTTAAACATTACAAGCTATTGTCACGGCTCTTGGTGACCCTCCAGAAGATGCCCGTAAGACCCTTTTGCTGGAGACATCCCATACTGGAGTCATAGAACATGAAGAAAGCAAGCTGATCCTGACCTGCTTACTGGTTGGTTTCCACAGTCCTGAAATATGTTATGGAGACTCCCAAAGGAGTAATCCTCAGTCTTAACCAGCTGAGTCACCCTGTGAGCTATAATAATGACTGTCCCAGAAAGACATGTCCTCTGCGGCATGACTGTCATGAAAACAATCAACCACTTTTTGATTGGCTGTGAGGCCTACTTAGCGATGGAATCCATATCTGGCACAGTTATTGAAATCGAGAATCTCCAGTTAAATAGGCCAAAGACTCTAGAGGGGGAGCCTTGCCACAATTACTCTGCTAAATGACTATGGCATGAAATCAACACCTAATGTCTTATAATAATACCCGTAGATCGATGCATCTCTCAGCCCTCAACAGAGAAGCTTGGAGTAGATTCTCATTGCCACAGAGACCCACAACTCATCAACATGTGGAGAACAGGGACTTTGGAGTGCTCAGCCCTAAAGGGGACATCTAGATCAGATCCCTTTCCCACAGAGTTCAGGGATCTTCATGGAAGAGCAGGTAGAAAGATGTTACCAGTCAGAGATGGTAGATCACTACAAGAAAACAGTGTCTTCTGGACACAATAGAGCAGTTGCCTATATGAACTTACAGTAATTTTGACCCCATGAAGAAGACCTGATTAAGTGTAAGCCAGACAAAGTCCCAGCATGAGTGTGTTATCCCACCATTTGATGAGGATCTGTTGGTGACTGATAACTGTCAAGAGAGGGAGAATCAATTTTATTTAAGGATATGGCCCATGGTACGTGGACCACATTCTAGAGCAGGCCTTGCTACCAACTATGGGCGAGACTAATTGGATTTGATGGTTTTAAAGAAAAAGAACAGGAAGTTGGTTGAGTATGGAGGTATCGGTAGATCTTGGAGGAGTTGGGGGGGGGATGTCATCAAAATATTTATCATATGAGGTTCTCAAGGTATTAATAAAATATTGTTTAAAATAATTTTTTTAACCTTCAAACTTAGTTTCCTTCTTCTTTCTCTAGTGATTTATAATTATATACTACGCTTCTATCTTTTTTGGTTAGGGCCATTCACACTTCGCTACTGACATTAAGAATTAATAATTGGTACTGCTTCAATTCCAATCTATTATTAATCTGAGGTTTTAGTTCCAGATTCATGTTTTATAATATAATTTCAAAGACTTCTCATCTCTTCCAACTAGCGCATCAAGTTTCACGATTTTATTAAAGCCACTGTTTGAAGTTAACTGTAGGATCTGCCATCTGCATCATTTATGGGACGTCTTTGCCTTTCTTGCATTCTTTATTCTAACACCTACTGTTTTATGTCTGCCTTGAGCTCCTAAAGCACATCAGGTCCCTTGCCTTGGCCAACTCTGCCTTCTACACGCAGAAACCACAAGTCATGAGCAATGGGAAATCTCCTTCCTCCTTGTGCAGCCTGATGCTGGAGCTGAGGTCTAAACAGGTATGAGATCTGTTCCTCTCATTCTGTGGCGCATCCTCATCTGCGGTTCTCACCCCATCTTAAGTCTTGGTCATGTTTTCTGGAAGATGGAGCCACTGGAGTTCTCTGGAGGGTGGTTGGCGAACCAATACTTGACATCCCAAGCATTATCTTTTTATATTTGTTGGTGAGACAGGGGTCTTTGTGTAGCTCAGGCTAACCTCAAACCCAGATCCTCCTGGTTCCACCTTCTCAGCACTGGAATTATAAGCATGCACAGCCACCTGTACTTTATCCTTGCTACAACTATGACAGTCTCCATCATTGTCTTCTTTCGTGTCGTTACAGCAGCTACCAGGGTTAGGTAGTGCATTGACTCAGCCCTCACGTTGACGTTTTTCGTTTTCCTTCACTTCTCTTTAATATGTGTGGATTTTTTTTTCTCAGTATGAGCTAAAACACATACACATCTGCTCTTGTTCTTTTAGCCAAAGACACGAGACATGGGATGTAAGTAAGCATACATAAAGATGACACTCTAGGGCCTATGTCAGAATGGGTAAGAGCTCATAGTACAGCCTGTGAGATCTGATGGGTATCCAGGGGACAGGCCTGGAATGGAGAGAAGAGGGGATCTTTGTTTTGATATTTGCCCCCCCTCCAAGATTCACTCATGCCTACCCAATTTTCTTTTTTTCTTTTTTCTTTTTCTTTTTAACGCATCAAATCCAAGTAGTGCTGCCCAACTAGTTCCTGTCTCACAAGCAGGACATGAGATCTCAAGCATTGGTTCACCAACCACCCTTCAGAGAGCTCTTGCGGCTCTCTGCATGTAGAAAAGCCAGGTTGCCGCTCCCTCACGGGTCGCCACAAGAAGCTCGATAAGTCCCTTAATTTCTCCAAGTCTTATTTCCAATTTTCTTGGGATAGAACACATTTTTTCATTAAGAATATGTAAGGATACAGAGATGGAGAAGAAGTCGTTGTTACTTACTCGAAAGGCAAGATAAATGCAAGTTCAAATAAGAAAACCAGCGTCCAGTGTGGTGAGATTGGAGAAAGACATAAAATAGTGGCAGAGCAGAGCTGGTAACTAACATTAAATGAGTTCAGAAAAATACACAGTCAAGTATTTGTTTGGATCTTTGCTCTCAGTTTTAGTGTAGCAGTGACCTACAAGGTTAGCAAGAGAGAGAAAGTAGAGTCCTGGGGCAGGCAGGGTGGCCATCTAGGCAACTGGCCAGTGTTCACTAGCCACTGGATATGTGACATTTAGTCACTGAACCTACGCAATTCAGCCATCAGCTAGATGTAGCCTTACCTCATTCAGTGTCTTCCATATGTCTCAAAATATTGACAGCCCGATGAAATAATGTGAAGGGTAAATAGGAGTGAGGAAGAGCGAGATTATTCAGGACAAACAAATGGACGGAGGCCAGCTGTTCTCCTTCTCCTGAGGACAAATAGTTCACTTCTGGGAACAGTCCCAGTACGGCTTCTTCTTCTTCCACTCACTAGGCTCTTAATGTTTTGGATCACGGCTATTTGTGGAGGAGGCTCATCTCCTCTACTGAACCATACGCTGGACCCCTTTCCATCTTTGCAGCCCCTTGGGATAGGACATGGTACTTAACAGCAGCCCAGCAGCTGTGCATTGAAGTCACAAAAGGGCTCCCAGTGGCCATCGCAGGGACTCAGTCACGCAGAGCAAAGGACTGCTTTCTTAAGGTTGTTCAGTCAGGGAATAATTTGCTTAGGGACCATTATCTCCTCTCTAGTTTTTTTTTTTTCCCTCTGTGTTTTTTCTTTGCTTTTTTTAAAAAAAATTTTTTCTAAAGAAAAACATAATCTCATCAATTTGAAATGACTTAAATATGGTCTTGTGTGTGGCCATAGCATATGAGCTGCCAAACTCCCAGGACTCCTTCCGGAACTCAGAGCTCTGATTCTGTGCTGAGATTTATCAGTATGGCGTTGCCCTTGAGTCTCTCCTCCCTGCTCCTCAGCTGGCTCTGAAGCCACATGAGAGTGGCGAGCACATCTTCTGCGCCTTACTCCTTCCTGAAAACTCAGACACATCTAGGTTGGGGACTGTTCGCTGAAACAAGGCCCAGGCTTCATCTGTCACCAAGATAAATCTCTATTTCCGAGACAATTTTGATAGAACACTTAGGAATAAATCAGATGCTGGTCTGCACTCCAGGATCTGCTCTGGCAAAAATGGGGCCATTAATACTGTGAATATTTTTTAGATATGTAGTCCCCCCCAACTCTGGAAACTTTCCAAATAGGGCCCCTAACTCTAGCATGAAGATTTTCTTAAAAGTATCTAAGTTTCTCCATTTGGCTCTAGATGCCATCCCCCATGCCAGCAATCATATGAAGAGTCCAGGGAGGGCCTCCCCCACTCCCACCTGTGAATCTGTGGTACCCAGTGACCCAGCGCCAAGAAAAGCTTCTGTGGAGGAGGGGCCTTTCTCCATTTGATGGGGAAGCCATGTTTCGGTTCTAGGGGATTCCTTAGGAGAAGTTTGGCTTTCCAAGTTTAATTTTCAGACACTTTGGAACTGTGGAAAGTTTAACTTCTCATTCTGTTTAGGCTCCAGAGAATCCTAATTTGTTTATATTTCTTAGAATTCCCCTTCAAAAGGAACAGAAAACCACAACGATAAAGAATGGAAGACCGAGAGAGACAGAGTCAGAAAGAAAAGAGAAAACACTTGAAAACATTGAACATTTCACTGGATATATCCAAAGTACTATCATTTCCATGCGTATGTGATGAAAAAAAAAACCCCACCATTTTATTTTCTCTATTTGCATGTTACGTCTTTGAGACTGGTTGTTTCTTTTACATGTGAAGCACACCTCAGATCTGTCACACATTTCATGTGCTCGATAGCTGTGTGTGACTAGAGATGTCATAGCAGAGAACACGGATCTGCACACCACACACTCCCAGAAAACAGTGGGTCCTGCAGTGACCCCCAAGGGACTGCCTCCACGTGCCTTCCTGATCTCTGGGGTACACCTCTGACATCGGCGGAGTTGTGAGGTCTCAAGGAAAGTCGAGCAATGCATGTGTGACTATTGGCTTCATACACAAAGGAATGGCCCAGGGCAAGAGCCCCAGACACTGTAGTTGAACAACAAATCACTGCACCCCGCTTTCTCTCTCTGTCTTCTCTCCTTTCTTCCTCCCGTTTCTCCCTCTTTCATTTATTTTCTTTTCAGTGTTGTTTCTTTTTTGAGGCAGGGTCTCCCTACGTTGTCCAGGCTTCTTTGGAACTTTCTACTATGTTTGTCTGTATGTGTGGGATGGTGCTGCGCTAGACATAGATTGAGTAGGAACAGGGTAATTCTCATTGGATTTTTCTCTTCTGCTCTATTTCTTGTAAGCACGAGAAATGTCAGACTGGCAGCATCACTCAGTCGCCCTGGGAGGTGGCCATGCCTTCTTTATGTGCTCCATGGTTGTAATGAGATTATAAGTATCTGAGTCCCCAAACCATAGAGCCAACAACCCATAATAAGTGATAACCATTGAGTCAGGTGTAATGCTGGGTTGAAGATTTTGAAACTGAGTAAATCCTGGCCACAGCCCTGGGAACCTTTTGTCTAGAGATAAGGCAGGGAAGGAGTCATCTGGCACAAGTGCGGTGGAGGACCAAGCACAGGCCCATGAAGTTCTCGGCACGGGCACTGGGACCTGGAGGGAGAGGCCTTCTATTGAGCCACTTATGTCTACAATCTCTCCATAACTACTCAATCATTTTTATATATAAGTAGGTTTCTTATCACACAAGTAAAATGTAGTTATTATTTTTTAAGAAAGGAAATGCCGATAAAGCAGAAAACTCAAACGTCATAGTTGACACTGCTAACATTTGGACACGATCATTTCCAGAAGAAAAGTTTGTCCAGAGCAAGGACCGAAACTCAGATTAGACAAACAGGAAAGGGTATTTCCAGCTTCCCAGTGCCTGTATCCAGGAAGGCGAACAATCACCATCCACCATCTGCCTCCATCGCTCCATCTTTCATCCTTGCTTTGGTCAGCCTGGCTTGACAGCCTCAGTCCCCACAGGCCCTGACTTTCTGCTCATTTGGAAATATGGACCCTGAAAGTTAACAGTTCCATCGTCCATGTGCCTGAAATATTGAATGGGAAGGAAGAGGGGAAGAGAAGAAAAGAGAATGGATTTCACTGGTGTTGGGATTAAAGGCGTGTGCCACTACTGCCTGGCTCATCTGGCTTATTTTAAAAGGAAATGCGGCTAATTGCCATGAAACTTGGGTTTTGGGGCTTGAAAGAAAAGAACTTTGATGCCAGAGCCACTTTCTAGTACCACGCATTGCCTGTTTGGGTTGTAATTCAATTATTTTGTTTATTTATTTTGTGTGCGGGCATTCTGTGTGTTTGCATGTTGCGCATCACGGGCATGCCTGGTGCCTGTGGATGCCAGGAGCAGGTTTCGGCTCTCCTAGGACTGGAGTTACAAATGATTGTGAGCTGGCATGTGAGTGTCGGGAATAGATCTCTGGTCCCCTGCAAGAGCAGCCAGTGCTCTTAGCTGCCGAGCAGTCTCTAGAGTCCACCTCATGGCTTTTTTCTGACAGCTTCTTCCACTGGCCAGGGCTTCACCAAGTGGGTTGGGCTGTCTGACCTGCAAGCCCCAAGAATTTCACCTATTCTCACTCTCTCAGCGATGGGTTTGTAAATGTGTACTGCCATGCTTGGCCGCGTGGGCCCTAGGGGTAAAACTTAAGTCAGCACGATTTCCGGGCATCACTTTGTCAACTGACCCATCACAGCATACCTAGTGTTGCAAATCTTTTTTTTAAAAAAAATCTGGATGGGGCCCCCAATGCAGGTTAAGATTCCTGTGGAGGCATCTGGAACACGACCGCTTAGGAGACAAAGAACATTTTCAAGGGACAGAATAGTTGCCCAAACCTACATCTAACAGAGCTTTCTGTCGAGGAACAGTGTTGCCCTATAGTAATCTTGCTTTGCTTCCTTGTCCATTACGGTTTCAAGGTGGTGCTGACTCTGCAGTAACTATCACAGATTGCCATTGGATTTGCCATGTTCTGGAGAAAGAAAGGCCACACCTAACTCCATCTTCTTTGGGGGAACAAATAGAGAATCGATGTCAACCTTGAGCAGAAAAAAAAAAAAATCCAGAGACACATGCGGCAGCAATGACCAAGAAGACTTCCCAAATGTGGGTGAAGAAGGTACAAACGAATCTGGGCCTCTGACCCTCTTTTCTGCTGGAAGAATTAGTGAACTATACCTTCGGATGGAAAAATGAGACAGTTTCTGTCATTTCTACACAATTCATGCATTGTTCAGGGACCTTATTGTTGAGTGCGTTTCATACGGTGTGTCCCCAGGAGGATGGCTATCTCATCATTAGGTGATCTCTTACAGGGCACCGTTGCCTGTACAGTCAATCATTGACCGTATCATCATTATGTTGCACAAGACTGTATATAATCCACGTCCCCTGGAAGTGTCAGGATGACTCTCCTGCACCTGCTTTGCACAACTGTGGCCAACGGGGTCCTCTCCTGCTTTGATACCTGGTAAGATTCTAGCAGAGAGGAATTAGGGTTCCTCCTCCTGGACATGAGTTCCTTGAACAGGGCCACAGCTCAGACCCTGTTCAAGCGCTTGCCTGAAGGCACCATGAAAAGACAGCACCCTGCTTGGCACCAGACTCCTTCTGGCTCCCTAATAAACCAGAGATCTTGTATTGACTGTACAAAGGTTAAAAGCGTACAAACAAATACTAGGTATTCACATGGTACAAAGAGTCACCTTTGCTCCTAAAATTGATATATTGCTTCTTAATCTGATCATGTAGAACACGGCTCGTAAGTCAACCCAGGACATGATAAAACCTGATGTACAGAACAATGTACTTTGTAAAATAGATGATTGCAAAACACTTTGAATGTGTACAGCATTATATGGGTGCCTAATGATCACAGCAACTATTTTACAACTTAATTGTGGGAAAATTAAAAGGAATAAAGTAGCTTAACAAGTTCAAGAATTTATCAGACTCCGGAGCATGAGGGAGATAAACTGGAGCGTTTGTAGACCCACAGTTAGACTTCTTCGGGGGGGTTAAAGCTGGAGACTTGGGGCTGCATGCGGGCTAGGCAAGCGCTCTACCACCTGAACTACGTCTACAGCACGGTGGCGCCTTCTGTGTTGAGGATTTCTGAAACTGAAGTCATTGGATAACCGTGCTGGTCCCGAGCACTCTGTGAAGTGGCCTGAAGGTAAGTGGATTTTGAGCTTCAGTGTATTTACCTGCCCAGTCTATTAAAGAAATAGCTTACCATACTGTTCAGTGAGAGTGCTTATGGCCTTGGGATTTTTATACCTTTGGTCTTTGGCTGCAATAGCTCATACATAATAAACTGAGATTAAAGGTGTTTCTTGTCATGAGATGAATAATATTTAACACAAGGATTCATGGTATCTAACTGGTAACCTTTGACCAAATCACTGGAATATATATATATATGTAAATAAATATATACATATATATTTTTTAATGAGAATTTCATTCTACTCTGATGTGAGATGATTCGCTGCCTCCAACTGAAGATTTGATTTTTTTTTAAAGATTTGTTTATTTATTATGTATACAACATATATGTATGCCCACACGCCAGAGGAGGGCTCCAGGTCTTATTACAGGTGGTTGTGAGCCACCATGTGGTTGCTGGGAATTGAACTCAGGACCTCTGGAAGAGCAACCAGTACTCTTAACCACTGAGCCACCTCTCCAGCCCCAACTGAAGATTTGAAACATGTGGCCAGGCAGAAGTGCCTGGCATAATCTACCAAAGGACAATGCTTGAGCTGGGTCTGGGGGCACAGGCCTGTGGACCCAATGGCCGAGGAAGACTGAGCAAGAGAATAGAAGTGCAAGCCCTGCAGGTGTTTAGGGAGTTCAAGACTAACCTAGGCTGAGTTGTCTCGCTATGTGCGTCTCACACACACAGTCTTAAAATAAAGATACTGGGACAGGAAGGCCGCTTGTTTGTCTTGGCTGCCCAGAACAGAAATAATTACACAGAAATTGTATTGATTAAATTACTGCTTGGCCCATTAGCTCTAGCTTCTTATTGACTAACTCTTATATATTAATTTAACCCATCTCCATTAATCTGTGTATTGCCAGGTGGCAGTGGCTTTGTGGCAAAGTTTCGGCATGTTTGACTCTGGCGGGGCTGCATGGCGTCTGACTCCATCCTTCTTTCTCCCAGCATTCAGTCCAGTCCTCCCCACCTAGCTCTGCTCTGCCCCATCCTGATCTGCTATAGGCTCAAAGCAGTTCTTTATTCATTAATAGTAACCACAGCATACAGCGGGAAATTCCACATCAAGATACAAAAAGGATTGGGGTCTTAGTTTCAATCCTTAGTAAGAATGAAAAGATACATTAAAAAGTACCCCCAAAAGATGATAATTAAATATTCCTTCACATTTGAAGTTCAGATTTGCTGTCTCACAATCCTTTGTGAGCCATCCACCCAGTGTGTATCCCTTTGAGGAAGAGACCCATCATTTATCACTATTTGTACACTAAAATGAAATGACTGGGCCGGGCGGTGGTGGCACACGCCTTTAATCCCAGCACTCGGGAGGCAGAGGCAGGTGGATCTTTGTGAGTTCGAGACCAGCCTGGTCTACAAGAACTAGTTCCAGTGCAGGCTCCAAAGCCACAGAGAAACCCTGTCTCGAAAAACTAAAAAAAAAAGAGAGAGAGAAAATTAAATGACTGAATTCACAGGACATCAGTTAAGAAAATATTTGATATTTCATACAATCCTACACATCTGTTTAGAAGTACGTTTGAAAGGCTGTTGAATGGGCACAATTAACCAGTTAATGAACTCACTTCCCGCTTGCCCTGGAATTATAATTGCTAACTGTTGTTAGTTACTTTATCGAAAGCCCTGGGCCTTTATCAGAAGCATTAAGAGTTGGAGAGTGTTGGATGCCTTGAATTTCCTCACACTCAAGCCTTGTGAGATTTAAACCCACTTGGAAAAATCTGAATGTCTTATGAAAACCCACCAATAACCTGTAATGGAAGCCTGAATCTAGCAACAAAAGAGGGAACCAGCTTTCAGAGTCAAAGGATACATGTAAGAAAGCCTGGATGTAGTAATGCCCTTTGGGGGGTGGCAGCTGCTAGTTCAAACTTGGCCCCACAGCAGTGAGGAGGTGTGTGTACATGTGTGTGATTGTAGCTGTATGCATGTGTACACCGTGTACACATGCAGATATTAGCTCGATGTGAGGCAGGTTTTTTAATTGTTCTGGAAAAGCGTTGTGTTGATTTTTTTTGTTTTGTTTTGTTTTTAATCAAGAATGCATGCATAGACAACACTCCTTGGAAACCCTTGTTTGAAGAGCCTCTTGCCTTACTCTGTTTAGTCCCTCCTCCCTTGCTCCCAGGATTCTCCTAAATGCCCAGGCATTTCTTACTTTGCTCATTTAAGCACACGGGAGCTGGTGCCCAGCATGGGCAGAGGCTAGGCGACAGCTGTTGCCAGATGCACAGTTGTGACATCTCTGCCAGCTGAAGGAACAGAGTCACCTTAGAGATGTGCCATCGATAACCAAGGAACAATTATTGCCCCAGAGGGCCAGCCAGCAGGAGGCTCTGTGTTTCTTTCCTGTTTGACCAGATGCCAGTGGGGAGCCAGCTGTGTCCGGAACAGGATGCATTGCAAAATACAGCAGTGCCCCAATGGCATCTGAGGTTGCAGGACACCTGCAGCAAGATCTAAGTATCATTGGGGTTGGTTTTCACACCCCTACTTGAGGTAGATACTGCATCTCAAACTTGACAGCCCTTGGGAATGGACACCTATCAGGAGTTAAACACCCATATCAATTCCACCTTGTTCCAGGATTCTGAAAGAAGGCATGGCCCCCAGAAGGCTCTGTTGTTAACTTCAGGACTTTGTAACATGCAGGCAGCCAAGGGAACATTTTCATTTATTCCAGGTCTTTCTTGTAGCTCATGGATGTGTGTTTGTGCATAGAAGCAGCCCACTCTAATTCAGCAGCCAGGTATCAGAGCAGAGAGAGGTGGGCTAGACCTGAGGGAGCATGGTGTGGTATCCTGAAGGCTAATCTGGGGGTTAGTGAAAGATGCAAAAGACTTGTTGCATATAGAGGTGCAGGACTATAATCCCAGCACTTGGTGGGAGGTGGCTGACCTGGGTGGGTTAAGAACTCAAAACCATGATGGGCTATAGGGTGAGACATCGTTCCAAGAACAATAAAATCAACAACAGCAAAACTGGAATGAAAGAGTCAGGATTGATTAGGACCCAGACTGGGTCAGCTTGCTATGAAACCATTGCAGAGTTTAGATAAAACTGTCTCTCTGCATCCAGGAGCATCTCCATGTTCCCAGACCCAATATCTGTAGGCTTTCATACCATGAGGCTTTATAGTAAGTGAAGGTACATAGGAGGATGCGTGCAGGTCATAGGCAAGCACCCACTCGGCCTATCCACAAGGGATCTGAGTCTCTGTGGGTATTGCTATACAGAGGCAGGGAGAGCTGGCACCACCCATGGACACCCAAGAGATGACTATGCATATATTTTATATACCTGTCCATGAATTTTTTTTTACATTCATACAGTCATTCTTACTGAGCATATTCCCAACAAAAGGCTTTGTCTTGGTGCCAGTGAGAATAAACCACTCAGTGATTTTGCAACTTTCCATGTCTGATTGCTGGAAAAATCTCACAGATCAGCTAGCTTAGCTTTCTCCTAATTCCTACTTCTTCCCCACCCTCCAGATGCTTGGAGCCTCTCAAGACAGTCTCACCACTGGAGAGCCCAGCAGTGTTCAGCCTTGCCTTGCCTCTTCATGACAGAAAGTCCCTCTCTGAGAGTTGCTGCCTTGGTCAGGTTTCCCCCTCACCCCCAAATCCCGTCCTCTTTGTACTAACAAGGGTCAAGCTTGATTGAATTCTGAGAATAACCAGAAAAATGAAATTGGTGGAGGGGCGTGGAGTTTACCCATGACTTCCTTCTTCTGAGAAGAAGCCTTTACCTGTGAGGCCTGTTCCTACCCCAATTGTGGGATAGTGTGCACCCGACTGAAAATTCCTCCTTATTTTCATTTTACGCTATTTTTATTCCAAAAAAAACCTTTCCCCATCTCCATCTGCACCGCTCTAACCCTCATAAAGAAGGTTAATAAAATCAGGTATCCGGAAGCATCTTATGATGAGAAGCACCAAGCCCTCACCTTTTCCTTGAACACATGCACAATTATTTCATTCCGTAATGTATCACAAAATAACCTGAACAAAGAATTTCCCATTCTCCTGGCCTTTATAATACAGTTGACCCATGCTGTGTTTTCTAAGATGAACTCATAAGCATTTTTTTTAGTAGATATAGACTTTTTTCTTTTAATTTGGAGGCACATAATTTTCTGTTTGGACACATCCACTTTGCCCGACCTATCTTTCGAGTAGGAGATACATGGAACCAGTCCTCAGAATGCTGCAGGGTAATTTTCTTCTCTCTTTTAGCCCGTCTCCATCTGAGGCAATTATCTTTGACGTCTGGAGATGGAGTCCATCTTTGCTCAAGAGGACTAGCCCATCCTGGAGGAATTTTAAGTGTTCTGCTGGATACGACTTGTACCGACACGCGTTTATTTCCACAGCGCACCTGTTCCTACGACGGTCGGACCTCTCCACTCAAGCCAGCCTCAAGCGCTACCTAAGCACAGCCCCATGCCTCCTCCTTCAAAAAAGCAAAAATAGCCTGCGTGGACTAACAGCTTATCAAGAGCCCCCAACTATCCCAAGCGTTTTTATGTCCATTATCTCATCTCCATCCCCACAGCAGCTTGGTAAAATAGCCAGAAGAGAAGCTTGAGGCTCAGAGAGACAAAGCCACTTGCTCGACGTCGCTCTGTGAGGAAGCAGAGCAAGAAGGAAGCCCTAGCAATCGAAGTCCAGGGTCTGAGTTCCTGCTTAAAGACGGCGACTGTTATTTGTGTGGTTTGAAGGAGTTGAGGGCATATGAATGAAATCAGGTTTTTATAGTGGCCCAAGGCGTTGATCATTTCTCTATTACTGTCTTCACCGCAGCTGTGAGGGGCACACCATGCTAGGTTTCCCTCAACACCAATTACACAATGGCACTTCCATAAGGGGATATGATAGAACATAATGTGCTATAGAACCTGAAATCTATGACATCACCTGTATGACATGTTTACCTGCATACATCCATTCATGTCTATGGAACATTCAGATGTATATATCCATGTACATGTATATACATATGAAGAAAATTAATTAAATTTTATTCAAGGATATATGAGACCAGATGTAAGCGCTGTCTTTGAAGGGGTCAACTTCCTGATTAGACAGGACACTCCTGACGGCATGCTACAAGTCCTCTGGGAATTTGTGTGTGTATGCATGTATGTGTGTGCACATTTTTACAAGATTAATTCTTTTTCTTGCTACTCACGGTACCGTCCTCACAAATCTGTGATTCACAGCAGGAATGCAGCCCGGAACTTCTGCTATGTAAGCAGCTGTAGATGCTTCAAATACCACTGGACATGTGATCCAGGGCTCACTATAAATTTACCCCTAAAAATAAAGCAACAAGTGACCGAATGGCACTAAGAATTAGTCACTGCAATGCGTGAATGGAATGTGCCAGGCTCTACCTCAAAATTCCCTTTATAAAAAGATGGTTATAATTAAAATCCGAAGTTTTAATTATTGAAGTCAATGTGTTGAAATTTTTGTGGAAAGAATACTATTGTTATTTTAAAGAAGAGATGGATGGAGAAAGAACTTCCATGACTTCTATAGCATTGGAAATAGGATGGCATTATTACATCACTGAGGACTGCATCCTATAAAGGAATTTCAACTGGACTCAGGCTTGGTACACTGGGAGGGTTTTGAAGGCTCTTGGTTAAGCTGTTGGCCATGGAGAGAAATAAATTCATGTCTAAAATTTGCATCACAGCTTGTGGCAGAGATTAGCTTGGTGATACAGAACCGTGAATAACCTTGAGAAGAGTGTCATGCATCTCGTGCTTCCAAAAGTCGGTGTCAACTCTGAAACCCGTGAAAAAGTGAAAACCCAACGGAAGGGGAGAAAGTGGGAATCCTGAAGGCTGTAACTTCGTGTGACCTGCCCTTTCTTCTGTCTGGAGCATGGAGTTCAAGTTCAAGGGCCACTTTCCCTGTGACAGTCTAACATGGACAAAAGAAGGAAAATGTAGAAGAGAGAAAGAGAAGGAAAGGGAGAAGAAGATGGGAAGAGGGAGACTGAAGGGGAGTGACAGAATGAAGACAAAAGAGAAGGAAGAAGAAGAAAAAGAAGAGGGGAAAATAAACACTAACCAGCACTTCTGAAAGTGTCAGGCAGCTCTTAAAGGCTTCCAAGGTGCTCTCTGGGAAGGAGAAGGGGACTAGTGAGAGGAGAATGGAGAAAAGGGAGGGAAATTGGAAGATAATTATCATCTAAATAGGTTAAATGCATGTATAAAAATGTCTATTTTGTGCAATTAACACACACTTTAAAAAGAGAGAGAGAGAAACTTCCTGATTCTGAGTACACCACAGGTAAAAAGCACGGCCCATCAGAAAGAAAATTTGATTGAAGATCAATTTTTGGACATGGGAAAAGTGGCGAGAGTTCTTAAAACCACTTGAATTACCGGAGATGAAAGGTTAAAAGCCTTAAAGACCAACGACTACATTAGCAACCGAACAGCAAACCCCATCAACAGAGACTCGGAGAAATTAGCAGAACAAATGTTAAATCTCGGAGAGATTTAGGAAAAGGAATTCATTCCAGCGGCCAAAAAGATTTCCTTTTCTCTTATTCCAAAATCAATTGTTTGGTAGAAGGGAGTACTAATGGGTAGTTTCTATTCAGTTCCTTAACACAAGCACACAAACCGCGGTGGGCTGCAGAGGGCAGAGATGAAAGCAGGTAGCTTCTTCAGACAGTCACCCCGTGCTCTGCACTGTGTCAGGAGCTGTGAGTGTTTCTAGGAGGAATAGGGGGTGCGCTCTGATCTGCATCTGCCTTAATCTCTCGTGAATCAGGTTTAAAACCACATACCATAAGTCTGGCTTTTGTGGCATTCTCTAGTTTCTAGTAGCTGTGCAGCAGGGTGAACCACTACAATGGTGAGAAGCCCAGGCGGTTATATTTATTAATCTAGCATTAAGAGGACCTTTCCAGGTAGTGAATGATATTCCTTTTCATTATGTCATTTGCAGGAAAAGGGGATGAAACTGGAGATCATCGCATTAAGTGAAATAAGCCTGATTCAAAGGCACAAATACGTTTCCTACCATATGCAGGACCTAGACTTAAAATATGTGTGTGCATAAGATATGAAGGTAGAAAAGGAACTGTGCAGGGAAAGGAAGGGACCTAAAGTCAGCAGAGAGGGAAACAAATAAGGACGTGGGAGGGTAAAAGCAAAGGCAAATATTGCATGTTCTGTCTTACATCTTACACACACACACACACACACACACGTACGCACGCACGCACGCACACCACGAGAGCAGGAGGACTGCTGTTTGAGGAGAGGAATCGCAACAACGGGAGGGGGTAGGGCCAGGGTAATGTGAGGGAGTAAAGATTAAAAGGGCACGACACACATACATACAAATGCCATAAACCAATATTTTGTACATTTACTAAGAATTTTTAAACCATTCTGTACTTTCTTGGCATCACAGAGTAAAAGGAGCATGGCTAGCCGGGCGGTGGTGGTGCACGCCTTTAATCCCAGCACTTGGTAGGCAGAGGCAGGCGGATCTTTGTGAGTTTGAGACCAGCCTGGTCTACAAGAGCTAGTTCCAGGACAGGCTCTAAAAACTACAGCAAAAGAGGAGCATGGCTTAAACCTCTGTAAATTCCACAGCTACCATGATACTTAGTGGTGGTGAAAATGAAGTGCTCCTTCTAGGGTCAGATCAAGACAAAGATGCTCACTTTTACCGTGTCTATCCTGCTGCTGTTGGAAGTCTTAAGAACAATTAGGTAAAAAGAAGAAAAAAGAAGGCATCCCTCAAATGTAATAATTAATGATCAGGTTTAGCAAAGTTGCCGCATACAAAACTATTACTCAAAATCAGTTGTGTTTTTATGCACTAATAATGAATAATCAAAAGCAAACCAAGAACATGATCCCATTAAAGACAGCATGAGAAAGAATATAATACTTAGAAATAAACTTAGGTCTGAAGACAGGAGCATTTGATAAAACACTGCTGCAAGAAATTGAAGAAGTAACAGATGAAGACAATCCAAGTTCTCAGATTGAATTAGTTGGCATTGTTAAAACGTCCGCACAGCCCGGGTTAATGCCAGGTTTCAGAGTCCCTTGCGAGTTGCACGTTTAAAGACATAGGAAACAGTCCGCAAGTTCATATAGAATCAGTGGTCTTTATAGTACGTGACCAAAACAATCTTGAGAAAGAAAAACAAAACTGAGACCTCAGTGCATCCTGATTTCAAAAATATACAAAGAGACTATAATCAAAACAGTATCATATTGACAAAAAGATGGGTGTGTAAGCCAGCCACCGAACAAGCCCAGAAATAAACCCTTGTGTATCAAGTCAAATGATTTTCAACAAAGATATTCAGTCTGCACAAGGTAGAAAGGATGGTCTCCTTTACAACTAGTCCTGGGAAAATTAGAAATACGAAGCCAAATGGATACTATTTGTGCATACTACAGGAAAAGTATCGCAAACTATATTAAAGTACTAACCACAAGTCTTGAAATCACAGAGTTCCTAAGAGGAAACAGTAGAAAAGATTCAGAACATTATAATCTTTTTGGAAAAAACGCAGGCAACCACAGCAAAAATAGACAAATGGGACTCTAGAAAATTTGAATCTTTGTGCAGCAAAGGAAACAATGCAGAGGAAGGCAAACTACTGGATATGAGAAAGCATTTGCAACCACATGTTGACTATGGTCTTGTCTAGCGTATAGAACTCAACAACTATAACTAACTCAACAACAACAAATAAGTAACTTCATACAGAACTAGCAAGCAAAATATAGCAAACCGATACAGCCATTTCTTCTACGAAGTCACACAAATGGAGTCTGAAAACATGGAAAGAAGCTCAGTTAATGAATGAGAAGGGAATTTGTATTCTGAGCATAACAGGACGGCTGCACTCATGAACTCATGGTAGCCATGGTTGCGGGCACAAACCATGGTTGCCGGCAGCAGATCAAGGCAATCAACATTCTAGCATGGACTGAAAGAGGGGCTTACAAACCTCCACCCTTGCTTGAGAAGCTATTGACAGTTGATGGGGGCTGGTTAGTTTTTTTTTGTTTTTTTTTTTAAGAGTGTGGCCCCTGGTAGGTTTGCCAGCCTTCAGTGGATGGCCTGACTCCAATAAAAATATGAATAGCACAAATTCAATCTGGTGGGTTAATCAAAAAGAGAAAAAGCCCACAAAGTTGGGAGCTAGTGAGCAGTAGACCTGGGAAGAGTTGAAGGTGGAGCTGGGAGTGGATATAATAGAAATACATTGTATGCATGTATGAAGTACTCAAAAAACTAATAAAAGTATTGTATTTTTTAATAAATTTTTACATCCCAATCAAAGTTTCCTGTCCCTCCCCTCTTTCCAGTTCCTCCCACTCCCCATTATCCCTCCTCCCCTCTTCCTCTTCTGTTTCTTTGTCTGTGGACACAGGCGTCCCTTCCATGGAGATCAT
Organism: Dicrostonyx torquatus; assembly: GCA_028555095.1. Taxonomy (NCBI): domain Eukaryota; kingdom Metazoa; phylum Chordata; class Mammalia; order Rodentia; family Cricetidae; genus Dicrostonyx; species Dicrostonyx torquatus. Next base: position 3,281,160 of record JAQHUG010000036.1, read on the forward strand.
TTAACTATGGTACATCAAGTTGCTGTGAGACTAGGAACCTCCTCTCCTACTAAGGCTGAATGAGGCCATCTGTAGGAGAAATGAGGCCTAAAGGTAGGCATCAGAGTCAGAGACAAGCCCTGTTTCACTGTTAGGAGTCTCATAGGAAGACCAAGTTACACCACTGTATGTATGTGAAGACCTAGGTTGGTCCCATGGAGGATCCTTGGCTGACAGTTCAGTCTCTGTGAGTCCCTATGAGCCCAGGTTAGTGGTTCTGTGGGTTTCCTGGAAATGTCCTTGGCCCCTCTGGCTCCCATAATCCTTGCTCCCCTTTTCTGCAGGATTCCCCTAGCTTTGCCCAATGTTTGGCTGTGGGTCTCTATATCTGTTCCTATTGGTTGCTGGGTGCAGCCTCTCTGATGACGGTTGGGCTAGGCAGCAGTCTATGAGTGGTGCGGGACAATTTGGTATCCTATCAATCATGTCTTAAATAAATGCTGATTGGCCAGGCAGGAAGTATAGGCGGGAAAACCAGACAGGAAGTAGAAGTGAGAACAGGAGATTTGGGAAGCAGGAAGCTTCCCTGGCATTCCTGCGCAGATCTCCAAGGAGGTAACATGTAAGCTGCCAGCTGAGAAAAGGTACTGGCCATGTGGCTGACAATGGGTTAATATAAGTTATGGGAGCTGGTAGGAAGACTGAGCTAATGGGCCAATCAGTGTATAACCTAATGTAGACTCTCTGTGTGATTTTCTTTGGGGCTTGCCGGCTGTGGGGTACTGGGCGGGACAGAAACCCCAATGAGCAGGCCCCTCATGTTACATATGAGCACAGCAGAATATCATTAGGAATAATTGTATTGACTTTTTTTTTATCAGTCATGTTGATCTGTATCCTAGGTCTCTGGGGTATCCTGCCTCTGGGTCCTGGCATGCAGGGGTGAGCTCCCTCTCAGGATATGGGTCTCCAGCTATTCCAGTCATTAGTAGATCACCCCCAGATTTGTGCACCATCTTTACCCCAGCACTTCTTATAGGCAGGACAAATTGTAGGCCAAAGGTTATGGGACTGTCCCATTCTCTCCCCTGGCAGTCTTGCTGGTCACAAGAGGTGGTCAGTACAGGCTCCACATCCCCCATTGCTAGGAGTCTTACTAGGGTCACCCACACAGATTCCTGGGGTTTCCATTGCTCTAGGTTTCTAACTCATCCCAGAGATGCCCTTGATCCCAGGTGTCTTTCCCAGTGTTCTCTCCCTTCATCCTTTCCCCTCCTGATCTCCCCTGTTTCCATCCCCCATTCCTGCTTCCAGGCCCCTCTCCAATTCCACTGGCAATGCCCATTCTATTCCCCTTCACAGTGAGATTCATGTATCTCCTAAGCCCTCTTTGTCACTTAGCTTCTCTGGATCTGTGGGTTGTAGCATGGTTCTCCTTTATTTTATGGTTAATATTCACTTATGAGGGATTACATGTACATAAAAAGGACCCTGAGAAGGATAAAAAAGGAAATATAAATTTAAAGCATAATGATTTATCAGCTCATATCTTAGATTAGCTGCTATCAGAGACTGAAGATATTAAATGTTGGTGGAAATGGGGAGGTAGGAACCTTTGTGTGTTGTTGGTAGGATTATAAAATGGTATACCATCTACGGAAAACTATGTGGTGGTGCCTCAAAAGATTTAAAATTGGGTTTTCACATAGTACACCAGTGTACCTAGGTGTGTACCGAAAGACCTGAGAACAGTATGGTGAAGAGGTATCTTCCCACCTGTGTTCACTAACGCAGTAGTCACAGTAGGTAGGAGGCAGAAGCCATGAGCCCCACCAACAGATGCATGGCTAGACCAAATGTGTAGCATATGCAATGAAATATTATTCAGCTGTAAAAATGAAAACCTGGCTGGGCAGTGGTGGCTCACATCTTTAATCCCAGCACTGGGAAGCAGAGGCAGGCCAGTCTCTATGAGTTTGAGGCCAGCCTGGTCTACAGAGTGAGTTTCAAAACAGGCTCCAAAGCTACAGAGAAACACTGTCTTGAAAAACGAAAAACAAACCAAAACCAAAACCTGGTATAGGCTGCAATGTGAGGGAACCTTTAAGACATTATGCTGGATGAAAGAAGCTCATTACAGATAGGTAATAATCCCCAAACTCATTCACATTTGGAGTTGGAAGGAACCAAATTCAGAAACAAAGATGGGAAGTAAGCTAGTAATTACGCAAAGGGCGGGGGAGGATGAGCTTCTCAGGGCATCTAGAGATTCCGTGATGCTGTTTGAAAAAGTTCTAGAGTTCTGGTGACACGAAGGGGTACGTGATCCACAGTGCCTTCCTGTGAGCTTAAATGCTTTTATGAGATGACGTTTAAGACATGTTTGGGGCCACATTAAAAAAAAATAAAAAGACACCCATACTTTTTCCGTAGTACTTTCCAGTACAATTTCCTCCTTCTTGGGGCTGTCAGTTAGCCTGTCTGACTTTTGCTGCTCTCTGGTTTCTAATCCTGTCCTAGTTAGAAAACAGTGCTTGGCTAAATGACCCGTACCTCTTACACATTTATGAGCGTGTGTACAGCTGATCGCCTCTCAGTGGCCCACTTCCCTACTCATTCATATAAACACACTTCCGGGGCCTGCGATCATCACATGCTTGGCCTTGGCATCCTACACCGGATAGTAATGAGCCTTCTGCAATTTTCCCAGAGAGAGAGACTACCTAATTAACCAGATAGTTGAGGATCGGCTCTTGCCTCAGGCCAGAGGAATTCACAGCTACTTTTTTTTTTGACAAGACTTTTTTCATGTTTGGCCTAACAAATGCAACAGTCCCAATTCAGAAAGACTTGTCACTACCCAGACACCGCAGCCTCTCATCGAAATTAGTGAGATACAGACTCTAAGTTCTTGCTTTGTCCGCCATATTTGGATAGCGATGACTTCCTTTCCTTTCCGGTAGATAGCATACCCTAAAAAAATCACCTCCTCACTTTGTGAACTAGTTGAACTTGACTTTTAACTTCCTCGTTTCCTTTTCTTGACCTTGGTTTGCTTTACAGAGGCGAAGTTCTTAACGGTTGTTCAGAATCATAACATTTTTATGGTACATAGAAGTTTGTTTTTTCAAATTATAGAAAGATCAGAATGAAACACTATCCAAAAATATTTATAGTCAAAACCACAATCTCCCCTGGTCCAGTCCTCAAGACCTGCTTTGCAGAGTCAATCACTGTTGGCCAACAACAGCTACGATTGTTTAAAAATTTTACGTATGGTTTCAGAGATACACAAGTTCCATGCACTCATGCGAGAATACCATAGAGTCATTCTGTATTCTGCTTTCTTCACTAGAAACATTAAACATTGGATCCATAGTGATCTATTTAATGGATAAAATTGATTAGTATTCTTTTCATGTATATTAAGGTTGTTTTCCTATTTTAGCTATCAGGGGCATTAGAATGTAATTGAAAAAGAAATTTCACATATAACTCAAATGCATAAAACATATTGAGGAAGGAATATGTAAATTTATCGTCAAATCTAAGTCAGATATATTGAAACCATTAAAATATAGAAACCCCTTCTTCCTTCTCCTCCTCTTTAATCTTCCTCTTCCTCATTTACCCTCTTAACAGGGGTTCACTAGATGGCCCCAGATACCCTCAAACTCAGCCAAGGTTGCTTTGAACTTTCAATCTTGCCTCAGTCACTTAAGAAATGGGATTAGAGCCTGAACCCACTATACCAGCTGTTAGAACTAGTCTTTCTATATTGGGAGTTTGCATATTCATGGCACTGGTGACCTGGGCAGGGGAGAGATGGCAGTGACACCTGTTGGGAATAAATGGTCCAAGAACAAAGTGTGGGCACCTGAACTAGCTTTAAAAAAATGACACAGAAAAAATGGTAAAAAAATATATATGTGTATATATATATACATATATATATATATATATTTAAGTATAGGCAGAAAAATATTAGCAACAACTATTTGTAGGTTTGGATAGGGGAAATGAATTGGTTACAAATATATGACTATGATTGATTTTTCTTACAGTTGGCAAGCACTTAGGATGGGGGCTGAAGAACTAGCTCAGGGGTGAAGAGTGCCTGCTAGTCTTGCGGAGAGCCTGGGTTCAGTTCCCAGCACCTACACGGTGCCTGCAACTCCAGTTCCGGGGCATCCAACATCTCTAACTTCCATGGCCTCCTCCATGTACACGGTACACCAACATACACTCAGGCCCACACACATACAGTAAAATAAACCTTGGCTGGCACCTTGTTAAGGGCACTGGCCACAGATGTGACCAGGTGGGACAGAAGAGGTTATTTTGTAGCAGCCTGTGTTTCCCTCTGCAGCACAGGAACCCCATCCATTGGAGCAGCGAGTTCAACCTGTGGCATGTTAGTCCCGCCTAGACCTCTAGTGCCAGGGCTCAAATTGTGTGCATTTTAGAGTTAAAAGGGAGATACTCCATAAGGCCTTGATTATATAGTTTTAAAAGTAGAATATAATTCTATTTTGACTTTTAAATTATTATTTAGAAGCATGAACTTTATAGATGAGTTAAACAGAAAAATCTCCATTTCCCCAACAGAAATATTCTTGACGTCATGGTAAATGATTTCTCAAAGTCTTCAAAATGTTTATTTACTTGTTTATTTTTGGCTTTTATGTGGGTAAGACCATACTGTCTATGTAATTTTATTTCCTGTTCAGACAAGCCAATGGTACACTCACTCATCTGAGTCCTACGCTATAATAAAGATGCCAGGGGACCTGGAGCACTATCATCATTAAGAGCTACAAGCTCTCAAATAGCCATCCGAGTCCTCAGGAAAGGGGACGACAGATCACCAAAGGTCTGCTTTGAGAGTCTCATTGGGTCTGCGGTTATAAAAGGTAAATACAGGGCCGTGGAGTGTTTAGCTTACTGTGCACGGTACTGTCTCAACTTGGGAGAAGGAGAAGGGAGACTAATAGTCACTTCCTTATTGTGCATGCTCTCAGACATAACTCTTACTGACCTGGCAGAGCTCCTCCAGGGAGAAAGAGTGTCCGCTCATCTGGTGTGGTAGATTCTAGTCAGAAATGTTCTGATTCCATATGACAGAGAACTCAGCCAGCAGCGGGTTAAATAAACAGAAACTTAGTTTTCTCACATGGGTCGATAAGACTTGTGGAGATGAGTTTCTAGTGGCTTTGCTTCATTGGAGGATGACAGCAGTGATAGCCCTTTTGGTCCTGCCTTTTAGCCCATAGTGTATGGGCCAATGTGGAAGCCCAGAAATGTGAGCCTTTTCCCACATTGACCAAAGGTCAGGGAGTTGGAACTTACCTCTAGTTCCTTCAAGGTTATTATGCTTCTAACTCAAACAAAGGTCCCATCCTAGAGGTAGATCAGAGAATTCTGCTCGCTCAAGGTTATTGTCAACAGGTGTGACTAATAGCCAGACCACGCACTCCAGGAATAGAGAAGCAGATTGTTCCTACCTCAAACAAGAGCCCAAGGATCCAACTAAGTTCCAGATTCCTCTGTGGAGATAATTTGGGATTCCACCAAGAAAATGGAATTTTTTTTTGGTTGATCTTGGTTTATTGATACAAATTTAAGATCAACCTCTTCAATGCCCATAATCCTCTTGAAGCAGATTGGTGCTGCCAGGAGCAGATGTGTCTCATTGTCATGAAAAGTCCTTAGTTCTTAAAACATTTTAAATGCCATATTTGCCTACAGAATGTTTTGGTCGTGTGTGTGTGTGTGTGTGTGTGTGTGTGTGTGTGTGTGTGTGTGTGTATGTACATGTATGACTTGTTTTGTTTTAGCAACAGAAGGTTTAACTGTGAATGTTGCCCGCCACCTTCAATTGGTCTGTTCGTTTCCTTGTATCATGTTAATGCAGTCTTTTGTCTTACTCCTACCTTTTGGGGTCAGGGGTATTTTAAGCAATCGGAAGTTAAAGGTGGGCAGATTTTCAGTACTCATTGGAATTCCCTCCCGAAACTATCCTATTTGTTTCTCTGTTTTATTATTTTCATTCGGGTCTTCATATTCTTTATTATATTTCTAAATCCCACACCTCTACTCTGGTGAGAGGTATTTTTGGTGAGGCTGGTCCCCGACAGTCCAAGAGCTGTGTCTGAGGTAGGACAATATAATAGTGTTTTCTTCTTTAGGAAATCTAGAGCTCTCCCGTAACGCCTTCCCCAACACCTGAATATTTCTTAGTGGCCTATGTTGTAGGAAAAATGAGGAGAAAAATACTTGACTGGCTGCATTGTTATATCACTCAAAAGTAGGGTTCTATTATGGAGGGAAAATGGAGAATTATATGCCGCCTAGATAACTCATGCTGTCTTCCTGTGGGACAAAGGTTATCCATTTCTGATGCCCTTTTTTCAAACTATGCTTCAGACAGGTCCTTCCTTAGTCTGTTGCCTTATGGCTGGGTGCTGGTGACCGAGAATAAACTTCAGCTTCACTGGGAGCCATTAAAGGAAAATGGACATTCTTATTGGCCTAGAGTCACCCAGGTATTACTGACTCTCAAAAAAGACACCATTGTTTAGGGGAGTGGCCACTTCATGCCACATTGAGTCGATTTTACTCTTGTGTAAGGGCTTATTTATGGACTATTGTCATCATGAACATCCGTAGAAGAAAGCCATTTTCCTTCTCCTCACTCGTCCTTTTAGCCCAGCACCAGAGGAGTAAACTCTGGGGAAAAGAAGAGGCTGTGAGAAGAAGCAAAGTGTGCTCCACATCCCCAGATCACGGAAGCTGCAGAATAGACAGGGAGAGAGAGGCTTAGAGACTATATATAATTACATCAATGGGACCAAATCTCACAACCCAAATGAAGATGAATGGATGCATCTGAAAGCCTGATAACCTGATAATCAGTTTGTGGAATCAAACTGGGATCATTAAGGATGCTGTTAATCTCTAAACCCTAATACTTGTGAATGTGACCATATTAGGGTAGGGAGATTTTAGCAAAAGCACACAAGTTGACATAAGTTATAGCGAATCAATGCATTAGTGATACTTTTCTTATTGCTGTAGTAGAATACCAGATTCAAGCAACTTAAGGGATGAAGGGGATTTTGGCTCACAGGTGAACATAGAAAGGAAGTCATGGTGGCAAGTGATAGGTCTTAAACTCTAGACAAGTGGGTAACTGAGGTGCCTAATTAACACAGCAGAGAGGACCTGGTCTTCACATTCTCCCAGCATCCCTCATTACCCATTACAGAATCATCCTGGCTGGTATACTCAGCCCCTGCCCTAAACTCTGCAGCCCAGAGCTAGGCTTCCTTCCCCCAGCTTCTCTGATTCCTATATAACCCAGCCATTTTGGCTACCCCAGTCTCTTGCTCTCTTGGCCATTGCTCTCGGTACCCAGTTTCCTGACCTCTTGACTTCTGGGTCCCCTCCCTGCATGACCTGGTTCAGTTTGCTGGCTGTGCTTAGTTTGGACCCTTCTAGATGGTTCTGGCTATGCCCTCCCTCATATCTACAACAAACCTTCTCCTGCATCGTACCTAGGATTGTCATACTCTCATTTCATTTTTGCAGTCATCAAGAACTTGGGGCAGCTGTTCCCACGGTAGCTCCTGTCAGGAAGCAGAGATATGAACGGTGATGTTCTCCTTGTTTCTCATAATTTATTCAGTCCCAGACCTCAGGCCTTGGGATAGTCATACCAACATGTAAGGTGGCTTTCCCTACTTCAACTGACTCGATCTAGAACCTTCTTCACAGCTGTGCTCAGAGGTTTGTCTTTTAAGTGACTGTAGATTCTGTCAAGCTGTCAATCAACATTCACCATCACAATTAAGGGAAACACTAATCTGATCTGCTTGGGGTCCTTACCAAGAGAAACAAAACGGGCCTAGGAATACACAGAAAGCATGATGTATAAAGACAGAGATTCTTGCCAAGGATTCAATGTATCCTACCATACACTAAGAAGTGGTGGGAAGGTTTACATCTATGGCCTTAGAAAGAGCATGACCTTGCAGACACTACAGCTTTGGACTTTCAGAGCCATAAGACACCAATTCACGATTTTAAGCTCACCTTAACTATGTTATAGCAGCTATAGCGAACTAATACAGCACAAATTAAGCCTAGAAAGTTGTTTCACATATAGAGTTTTAATGATGTGAGACTATTTACTAGACAAAACATATAATAATTTGGGTAGGGGTGGGTATATAGCTTTGCCACGCTGTTTTAAGTGACAGAGTCTTCTTTTTTTGTGTGGTTTACATAGGCAACTGCAGCGCCTGCACTATGGAATGGTACGTGAGCCAGGAACTAGGCTGGAGACTTAAAAACACATGCACACAGAGACACGGGGTGCTGGGTCATCTTTGATGCAAGAATGCCAACTTTATTGTGCAGCTTATATAGGGCTCTGGCCATGCTCCAAATCTCGGGATCTTTTAGCTGCAAGCCTCACCAGAAACTTCTCCCCTGCCATCAGGGTTTCATGCTCATAGCAGACAGAGTCTGACTGTACACAGCCCCCAACACATCTGCCTTTTCTATATAGTTAGACCAAGGTTTTGGACTAGCATGGGCATGGCACAAATATAATGGCTATAAATTGGAAATACCCTAGCAAACATAGTCACTGTCCCAAAGTCTCTCTCAGCGGGGACAGCTCTGCCATGCTGGGTAGCAACTGGGCTGGGGCAATGTGCCTTCCAACACTGCTGGGAGCTGGGATGGCAGTCTGGCTTGGGGACCTTCCACAGCTGCTGTACAGGTCCCTCAGGTCAAACTCTTGGGCGCTCAGAGCCTGGGACCACTGCTGCCTCCCCACTGCTGCCTTCTGGGCCTCTCCATGAGCATTCACAGCAGGCAACTGCCACTCTGCTCCAGCTGCCATCTCTCAGTACACTGTGCTTGGATGGGCAGCCCGGCGGTATGGGTGACTCTGGCTTGCCTCTGCTTGCCTTGACTCTAGGGCTGTGTTTGCCAATGTGCCAGGCACCACTGCTGCCTACGGTGTCCTCCTTGGCTCCACAACCTCCAGTAAGGAATTTGAGTGTAGTTCTTTCTCCAGACTACTTCCTGGTGGTTATTGGGCAAAATAACTTTTGTGGGTATTCATAGTGACATTTCAGGGGACTCTTGGTCCATTAAACCACACCAGTCTAGAAGAAAGTCCTCATTCTCTGTGGAAACAAAAGCAGAACCTCTTTTCCAAAGCAACATATCCTTAGACCTATATTTTAAAGTCAAGATACCTTTCTTAGCAGTTCCCAGAATCAAATGTCTCTTTCCAGTAAAAAAATTAAACACAGTAATATATATAATCCAGATTCTCTGTGCACATTCCATCTTTTCATGGCTTATTATTAATTCTTTTTACTCCTTTTTACACATATAGACACATACCCATCTTCAATCTACCCTCACCATTCCTAAGGGCAATTCTTTCAGCAGATCCCTGGTTTCTGATCTCGCTGGGGGCCTCCACCTGCACCATTCCTGCACTCTACATGCTATGCACTATGGGAACTAGACTGGAGACTTAAAAACACAAGCACACAGACAGACAGAGACACGGGGGACATGGATCATCCTTTTTTTTTTTTTTTTTTTTGGTTTTTTGAGACAGGGTTTCTCTGTGGCTTTGGAGCCTGCACTGGAACTAGCTCTTGTAGACCAGGCTGGTCTCGAACTCACAGAGATCCACCTGCCTCTGCCTCCCGAGTGCTGGGATTAAAGGCGTGCGCCACCACCGCCCGGCGACATGGATCATCCTTGAGACAAGAATGCCCACTTCATTGTGCTCAGAAGCAGCTTATATAGAGTTCTGGCCACGCCCCAGCTCTCAGGATCTTTCAGCTACAGGCCTCACAAGAAACCACTCCCTTGCCATCATGCTGCTCAGATCAGAGAAAGCTGTTTACAGGAAGTCAGGGTCTGGGGTCCACAGCCCCCAATAGGCAACATTCTTTAAATTTCTTGGATTTTGACTAAGACAGTGATTCTGCGCTCTGTTCCTGATCTGAAAATGTGGTGTGTTTGCTTTAATTATTGCTCTATTAAGCAACTTTAACTGACTAATAAAGAGCACTGAATTTATTCCAGAGATATCTCCAAATGATTCTTTATTTCTGACCATATTCCTTGAGGGAACATATCTTTAACTCTGACTGCCTGTCTATTTTTGCAAGAAGAAGGAAGTTTTACCCTCTCAAGTTTGCAACCCTGAATGTACAGCTGTACTTGTGGAATGTTCAGGACTCACTCAGACCATAGGAACTGCCAAAAGTGGAACTCCTCTAAGACTTTTGGTTACCTTGGCAACAGAGCACAACCTGCCCCTACCTCATCCAACTAGTAAATTAATTTGCATATCAGGCCACATAGCAAGTCTGTGCTGTATGTATTATTTTATTTGGAGCTTTCTGACTAACCTTTTTTCCATATTTTGCAACATGGTAACACAACTTACACAACTTTAATTTTTCCCCTCAATGTTGTAAATCATATTTTAACACAACGGAACTTGGCAGTTGGAAGTGGTTTTGATGGTCTCCTCACATCTCCTTTTACTTTAGAGAATACTAAATCAAATTTTAGGAAATTTGCTTTTGAATTCCTCCACAAATGCTATTTTTTTTTCACGGAAATGTAATGAATTCTTAAGTTATGGTGTCCCAAATTTTTGGTTTTAAAGATTTAAAATCCTTGGCTATTTCATTTGTTTAAAATAGTCTTCTAATTATATTGGGGTATTCATGCTTTAATGTCTATGTCAAGGAAATCTATTTGTTACTTTGAAGATGTTTGAGTTATTTTCTCCCATTGACATATTCTAACTGGCAAATATAAATTAATACTACCTGTTAAATTCTCAGGTCTTACAAAATTAAAGTTAATATTCAACACATGAAATGGAGTAAGAAATAGAGAAATTCTTAGTGATAAGTTCTCACCATTAAATAGTGCTTTTAAAGTTTTCTGAACTTCATGTGAACCTTTCTTTTCATTCAAGTTCCATTAAGGAATTTGAAAGGGGAGTGGCAGAAGTGCTGTTTGAGTTTGTCTCGAAAGCTACTTTAACCCTCTGAAAGCCTGCTCCAAGGCGAGGTAGTAAGCAGAGGCTCTCGGGAGGCAAGAGATGGGCTTCTGGGGCAGCTATTCCTCCTGGAATCTCTCCCTTCTCACAAGACAGCATAGCTTGAGGTACGCGGGATCCCTGGGGACAGACTGAGTGGTGAGGTCTGTCAGCAAGCTGTGGAACACACAAGAAGAAAACCATGCGTTGTCTGACCTCCTGGCTCTTCCCTTCTCTCTGTGGTTGCACTGACCTGTGACCCCAATCACAAGCCTGGGAGAGTCTTTCATGATGTTACCTCTGCCTATCCCCCATGTCCGCTCTTCAGTTTCTGGGTGTGATGCTTCTTGCCTTGCATGTGTGACTTGGTCTCTTCTATTACATCCTTTGGAATCCTTCACACAGACAATTACAACAGATGCTAAAATGGCGTTCTAGCTTAGGCTTCACTCCTACCTGATCTTCGTGCTAATGCTAGGGAAATCCTATCGGTTGTAAAGGAGATCATCTTGGGTTCAAAGGCTTCTCACAGTCTTTAGAATAAATCTTAAGCCCCAAAGCCCAGCCTTATCTCTTCCTGTGGTCACTTACGTCTTTCCCCATCTCACTGTGTGTGATATGGTCCCAGGTACAACTATAGGGAACACTGTTCCCAGTATCGGTGTGGCAGAGGTTCTTTCTGTCTGAAATGCACTTCTTTGCCCTGTCCTTTATGATGCAAACTTTCTTGAATGGGGCTCATCTCAGAGCTGTACCTCTATGCTGCTTCTTATTTCTTTCACACGCTCCACAGAACTCCAGTGTCCAGTGTTTGTTTCCATGCTTCTCTCCCACCTCCCACTGATGCTGAAGAGCCCTGGAAAACAGAAGCTGCTGTGTCTGTTTGGATGTCCAAGATACTGGATTACCCATGCATTGCTTTATGTAGCTGTACTTCTGTGTCAGGGTCCCCAGCCTGCATATAGTGATATGGAGACTTATTATTAACTATGAAAGTTTGACCTTAGCTTAGGCTTCTTCTTGACTAGCTCTTAGAACTTAAATCAACCCATTCATATTAATTTATGCTCTGCCACATGGCTTTGACCTCTATCTCATTCTGTGTGTCCGATTTGTCCCTTGTCTGGCTGGCGTCTCTGCCTCTCTTCTTCCCAGAGTTCCCTTGGGCTTGTAAGCCCTGCCTATACTTCCTGTCTAGTGATTGGTTATTTACTCTTTATTCAATCCATCAAAAGGTGCCTTGGCAAAGGTGCATCTTTCACAGTGTACAAGAATATTATTCCACAGCAGCCTAGGAGATAGAGGTGTTTGATATTTGGTATACATGGTGCAGGACTGAAGGAGCCAATGCAAGTCAAGTAAATTTGGCATAGGCAATTGTGGGCTCTCTGTTTGTACTGTTTCCTTGTGGACATTTTTCTTTTGAGGTGCATGCCTTTCTGTGGTAGCCTCCCTCCCATCCTAGTGGCATCTGGCCATGCCCATGGTTTTCTGAGCGATTTGCCAATGACTTCTGTGTCTAGCAGGAACCGGCTTTCCCCCGGAGCAAGTGTTATCTGCTCTCTTGTATCTTATTTCCCTCCCATCAGTGGGGCATCAGCAGGCATACCATGGCTGCAGCGCAATTGGCAGCTGTCAGAGTCAAAACTCATTAATAAAAAAAAAATGATAATGCTTCAAAGAACATTACATTACTCCTTCAAAGTCTTTGTGAACATTATCTTATTAATCATCACAATAGCTCAGGGGAAGATAAACATTGTTGGTTATCTTACCTCAGTCATATTTTGAAGGACCTTTTTTTCCCCTTCTTGTTATTGTTTGATTATGCTATGAAATCTGGGTAGCAATTTTCATACAGGCTATTTGGATATAATTTGATATGCTGATGTAAAATTTCCCTGGATCAGTAAGGTGGCTTTTATTTTTATTTTAGATGTCAGACCCGAACTCTTGTAGAATTCTTTCCAAAGAGCTGAGAATGGAATAACAAGCAAAAGACTCGGCTATTTCTACCCAAGGATTGAGATTTTCTGGATGGCTTGATGCTCATTAAACTATTGGTTCATGATGTGACAATCAAGAGTCAAGTCATCCTAACACAGTAGATGCCTAAGTAATTGTCACATGGCACACTGAGACATTAATTTAACATCTGAACATTTAATATTTGAAGGGTGTGTTCAGACAGGAGAGGAAACATCACAGTCCAGGATGTCTTTTATAATGTTTCAAATAGCTAAACGAGAATCTTCTAGAAAAGGGATTGCAGTAAGAGGCTGGTTTGCTGAGCTTCTTGTTTTTTTTTTTTTTTTTTTTGGTTTTTCGAGACAGGGTTTCTCTGTAGCTTTGGAGCCTGTCCTGG
>JAQHUG010000036.1:3295197-3322529 GCA_028555095.1 Dicrostonyx torquatus
TGGACGGTTCACAATTGCCCTATGATGCCAATGCCAAGGGACGCACTGACCTTTTCAGGCTTCCACAGGCACCTGCTCTCATGTGCACATAGCCCCACTCAGACTCACATGCTTACACATAAGTAAAAATAAAATGAAATCTTTTTTAAAAATTGAGTAGAGGATAGGTTTGATTTCCAAGTTATAGGAAAAGATTATTGGCTGTCAGTGTGCCTTCTGTGAAGACTTTGAAATCGCCCAGTGGCTTACAGCAAACGGTGTGTCCTTTGGATGATACTCTTCATTTAAGAGGTGAGAAATGTCACATGACTGTAGCATTCTTTGTGCTCTACGAAAGGGGTCAAATTTTATGGGAGTGTTTAGGATAGAGGGAGCAGCTGAGACCCTCTGCCTGGTGTCTTGCTGTGTGTTGGGGTAAGTCTCTCTGACCTTTACTTCAACCTCCTTTCTAGTTCAAGCAAGCGCTCTGACTTTATAGATGGCTGTCAACTGTGTGTCCACCCATGAGGACAGAAGGGCGTGGGCATCATCTGCACTTGTGTGTTCTTGTCACTATAGTCTTGTGATGTGAACGGAAAGTTGAAAGGAGGTGTGGGCTGGGCGGTGGTGTGCACGCCTTTAATCCCAGCACTCGGGAGGCAGAGGCAGGCAGATCTCTGTGAGTTCGAGACCAGCCTGGTCTACAAGAGCAAGTTCCAGGACAGGCTTCAAAGCCACAGAGAAACCCTGTCTCGAAAAACCAAAAAAAAAAAAAAAAAAAAAAAAAGAAAGAAAGAAAAGAACGGAGGGGTGGGATTTCTCTTGTCAGTTCTGCTTCCTGGTGGAGCCCAAATATGTTCAACTGTGCCCCTTCTTCTTGTTCGTCTCACTGTGCCCAGCACATACTTTCTGAAAATTCCCGCAGCGTGAAAACACTCTTGACCCTTTGCTAAGAATGCTCAAGCAGGACCTACGGGTGTTTATACGCCACTGTTTACAATTGGGAGATACAGTACCTTTCTATTTTTTAAAAGCTCCTGTCCACTCTATCTTTTCTCTTTCAATAAGGAAGTGGGTGCTGACATCCCTTGATAGAGAAGACGTAGCAAGAAGAATTAAAAGTGGTTCTAATGGCCTAATGGTCTAACTCTGCACACTAGGGGGAATAATCAATCAATGGCATTACAGAAAAAAAATGGTTAACAGAAAATCCAAATCCTCTGTAAGTGTGTGTCCCTCAGCTTTGTAAGCGTCGTGACCATGCTCGTCTCAGCATCTGCTTCATTCTTTCACAAAGCAGCACTGTTTGGATGACAATGTGCGCCATGGGTGTTCATGGTTTACACAGCAGTTTTAGATTGAGCATTGTCTTCGTGATTGCTATCTTGAGTGCTCCATTAAGCCTGCGTCTCCCAATGTGGAAACGTCTCTCCGGCATTTTGTATTGTGAAGAACGCTTTGTGAACATGATAGCCATTGGACTTTCTAAAGCAGCAAAGCTCTGTCTTCAAGAATGGTCTCAAGAGCAGGTCATGGTTTGGGTGAAGAAGCCCAGGATGTTGCTGATACCAGGCGGGGTATTCATTTCTGGCTTCTCTCTACTTGCATTCCCTCCCCTGGATGATGTAGCTTCTCTCTTGAGGTATGGAATATGGTAGTCAGTCCATCCCAAAGCTCTGCCCTAGAGACTCAGGTACCCGAGTTTTAAAGCCATCACAAAAAAAAAGTCAAAGATGGCTTGGCCACTGCTATGCAATAAAGAGACAGACAAAGGGAAATCTCCAGACTTCACACTGTCCTTCCAAAAGTTCTAATGTAGAGAAAGAGTTGTACCCAGGAAGCATGGGAAGGCTGCCTATGGGCTTGGACTATCTGCTCCATTACTCTGAGAAGTGCAGCTGGTAAGTGGTTTGGGATTCTCCCTCATTTCTGTGATGTGTGTTGCATGAGGAGCGGCTGTGTCCCCGCTGAGGGGCGGCTGTGTCCCTGCTGAGGAGCGGCTGTGTCCCCACTGATGCCCACCTCCTGTCCACGGGCCTGCTTTTGGCCCTAGCTAGCTTATACCCGGAATAATTACACACAAACTGTATTCATTTAAACTCTGCCTGGCCCATTAGTTCTAGCCTCTTATTGGCTAACTCTTACATCTTGATTTAGCCCATTTCTAAAAGTCTGTAAGTCACCACAAGGTAGTGGTCTTACCGGGAAGATTCTAACCAGTGTCCATCTTGGACAGGAGCAGCATGGCGTCTGCCACACTTCCCTTCTCCCCAGCTTTCCGTTCTGTCTACTCTGCCCACCTAAGGGCTGCCCTATCAAAAGGCCAAGGCAGTCTCTTTATTCAACCAATGAAAGCAACAGAAATAGAGAAGGACCCTCCTACACCAAATGTGAACCTCAATTGAGTCGTCAGATTAATCCTCAGCTATGTGAGCTACCAAACAGTTGGAGCAGGACTGGCTTCTCTGAAGCATCAACTGTTAGATGCAACTTTGCAACTTGCAAACCCACACATACCTCTTTCCCACCTTGGCTCTTCCCCTGCTTTTCTTCTGTCTCCCATCTATGCAGTAATTTAGAAGTAAAAATCTGCCATTGATAGAGCAGTGAGTAAACCCTTAGACAGTGTTCAGTGTTTTCATCTGTAAAGAAAGCAGCCTCTGGCTTGTGGCGGTGTCTTTGGAGTCTGGTTCTGCAAAGCCACATGGCTGTGCCCTGACTGTGCTGTGCTTGGCAACCATTGTCTTCGGGTCCCATGTATCTGACCCTGAAGTTGCATAACACAGTGGTCCTACCAGGGTAGTTTGAAGGTATGATGAAGCTTCACCTCAGCCTCAAAAAACAATCATCCCATTCCAGATGTTCTGAAGCATTACCGCGAGAGACTCAAGTTTAAATATTATTCTCTCCAGCATGGTCCTTGGACAGATAACACATTAAATCATTAGCAAGTCATGTGAACTGTTTTCATTTTCTCCATGACGGTAAGATCCTGGAGAAGTGTGACCACTCTGAGGTGATGGGAATGAGGAGCCATGGAAGGAAGTGGGGTTGAGCTGTTGTTACCAAGTCAGAAATAATGTTTCCAGCACTGGATGTGTTTATGGTCATGTGATCAGGCTCATCTTTAAACACTTGGTCCTCAGTTTCTCTGTCTGCTGGGTCTCAGTGTCTGCCTGGGTAGGACATTGTGAAAACTCCATTTCAAATTGTGTAGTCAGCTACAGTATAGTAGGTCCTCACTAAATAGACCATTGCCTCTTACGTCATGATGGTGACCACAGCTGGGTTTTGAGATCAAATGTCCCGATTATGTTGGGAAACAAAGCTTGAATAGAAGTCCTGTATCCAGGGATAAGCAGACACACCTTGCCACTTGAGGGAAGACTTGCTTTATCTCCATCTATGCCTGTGGCACGGTGGGGCACGGGTGCCAAGAAGTGCTTGCTTTCTGATCTTCACGCTGCCTTTGGTATCTTTATCTGGTAGCTGTTTGGTGCTGTCTTTCAATGTGGAAGTGGGAAAGGTGCTTTTGAAATAAAAAAACTCATGGTAGAAGCTCATTCGACTTTCTCCATTTGAGTAAAAACCATGGTTTTTGTTTGTATGGTTGTTTGTTTCGTTAGAGAATAGGTTCTCTCTCTCCCCTCCTCTCTCTCTGTCTTCCATTAGAAAAGTCTTTTTCAGTGGCTTGCACAGTTTATTTTGTGGAAAGAAGAGTCTATTGTTCCATCAGGAGAAAATAAAAAGATTCCTACCACAATGACCATTTAAGACAAGGAGAAGGAAGGAAAGTATTTTGGAGAAAAATAATTCCTTTCCCATATTTTTTCTTAAGTTGTATATCTTGGAATGAGTTTTCCATTATCAGGACCTTGCCTTTTATTAAAAAAAGTCTCTGGAAAGACAAAACCCAGAGGTTTTTTGTCTTTTTTTTTTTTAAGCTAATTTCAAGCACAATGCATTCTCGTCATTAGCAATATGTTTGCTATCCTTCCCAATGGGAAAATATTTCCGTAGGTGCTACAAAGTATGTTAAAATACATGTTAAAGGGCTCTTTTTCAAAAGCCAACTTCCCTTTGAGAGGTTTAAAACCAGATTTTTAGAAGACTTTAATCTCAAATAGCATGTGGAACCTTCCTGGCAAAAGCTGGTTTGATCTGGCTCTCAGTGTGACAAGGAGGGAGGAGATAGTCAGATGGTGTCCCCAACTTGCGTTTTAGTCACAGGTCCCCTGTTCTGTTCACTGCAGAAAAGCTTAGACTTTTTGAAGACATTTTCTCCACTCGAGGGCTATTCGTAGCGAAGAACACTGGTTAACATTTTCCCCCGTATGTTTCAGGTATGTTAGTGGATTTTTTTCCTCAGTAAGTAGCTAATGCACGCTAGGAGCTGGGAGACTATGATTTGAAATTTCCTATGATTCCCTCCGTAGCCACCCCATAAATTTTAGTTATCTTTTTATTGGTTATCTGTTAATCCGTAATGCACTAGAAAAGAAAAAAAAAGGAGCTTGAGATTCTTTCTTTCAACTCAGTGAGCTTACAGGGAAGAATTTGGGAAAAGAAATATCCACCCCCAGTACCCTTCCCTCCTGACTAGGAATCCACTATTTGCAAAGGAAGCCAAGATGGCGGAGCTTGATGCGGAGGAATGAGTTGGTCAGGTGTTCTTGAATTGGACCTGCGCTGGCAGCTTCATTACACCCTCATTAGCCTGTAAAGCAGATAGACGCGGCCCTCCAGTGCTCTCTGGTCGGGCTTCCCTCCGGCAGAAGATAAGAACTGCCCGCGTGTTTCTCTTCCGTTGGCTCTGCTTGGATTCCACCCTGAAAGCAGGACTTAATCACACATACTTATCAAGGTTAACTTGCGGCAGGCAGATTCTCAGAACAGGCACAGCATCTGACAATGAAGGACACTCAGAGAACTCTCATGTTTTTTTTTTTTTTTTAATTGTTAAAAGAAAAATTTACATTTTACTCCCCTTGTTCCTGGCCCTCCCGCTCCCCCACTACCCCACCACCCTCCCCCTACTTCCCTGATATGGGGCAGGATACCCTGCCCTGTGGAAAGCCCAAGGCCCTACCCCCTCCATCTCGGCCTAAGAAGGTGTGCATCCACATAGAATAGGTTCCCAAAAGGCCAATATATAAAGAAAAGATAGGTCCCTGTGCCAATATCCTTGGCTTATCTGTCAGTCCCCAATGGCAGCCACATTCAGAGAGTCCAGGTTGGTCATATGCTCCTTCAGTCCTGGTCCAGCTGGAATTGATGATCAACTCTCAAGGTTTTTAAGGCCAAACAGCCAGAGGGGAGCAGGCCCAGGTGAGATTCAGGGCGATTCTGTGGTCCGGCTCTCGAGTCTGTTATCTTTGATAAAGAGATGCAGAAACCGGGGGCATCTCTTTTTTGTTTTCTTCCTCCCTACTGAGATTAGCTTTTCCTTTTGTATGGCGACCCATGTTGCTTCCTTCTGAGATGAGGGCATAATGGGAACGAAAGCACTGGCTTCTCGTTCCTACCTGCAACTCCGGGGGTTTAATGTGGAGAGACAGGTAACGATGTGGGGCACTTAGGCTTCTTAGCAGAAAATTTCCACAGAAAGCTTGTTTTTGAGGTGAGGAGAGGGAAGAAAGGACGCTTATGGGGAAAGATCAAAGAACAAGCATCTACTGTTCTGTCTTCTCCAGCACGCGGTTGTAAGCCACACACTCCCAGTTTTAAGGAGATGCATAAGAAGCAGGGGCTCCGGAAACCAGAGTGCGGGCTTGTTATTGTTCCCGTCATCACAGTTTGAAAGGTGTGGCAGGAGAAAGCGAGCGGAGAATCTCAGACGAAACACAATATTGATCTTTGGCACGCTTGGGTGATTTTTCCACCCAAAGATATAAAATCACTTTACCCACGCTAATTATGCCTCCCCCACGAGGGCCAGGCCTTGGCACAGCCTGAGAGTCGCCGGCATTGACTTTGGCACCTCTAACCCCCTTCTTTTCTTAAGATTTATCAAAGCTGGCTCAGGGACCATCTGCCAAAGAACACTTGCCATCTGACATGAACGAGGAGGATTCCTGGGTCCCGAGCGGATCTACTGAGCTTGAATGTGTGTGAGTGGAGCCCGGGAATACACATAGCTAGCGGCCCCTACCTGCTGAGACTTCATGCACCAGACTTTGGAAGCCTCTGAGCTACCGAAGATCAATCCAGCCTTGAGAGAGACATGTTCTATCAGACAAATTCATTCATTTAAAGGGCACGCGGGGGTCATAGCACAGTTCACGGAATACTTGCTCAGCATGCTTGAAGCCCTGGGTTCAATTCCCGACATAAACCTATTAAGCTAAAAGGAGGCATTTTGAGAAGTAATTTGTTTCGTTCGTTCACTAACTCAATTAATAGTCAGCAAGCCTGTACCATGGTTCCCCTAGCAGGAAGGACTCTGGGAGCACACTGTACAGCACAAAGGTGACAAGAATCTCGTCCTTATGCCGTTTACACTCTGGCCTGCTGATTCGCCCCCTTTCCAGTCAACTGCATGGGCATCCTAACAACTGCATCCTAAGGGAGTATTGCTATCAGAAGAGCCACAGTTTGCTGGAGACAGTCGCAAAGCCAGCTGGGATAGGATACGAACCCAGAAGGACTGGGGTTTCTACCACCCCGCAGACGCTCTCTGGATTCAGTCTTCAGTGATTTCTGGACATACAATGTTTCTTTGGATATTAGATTTAAGTGCTTCTCACGGTTCACCCAGTGTGGGTGGGCACCATTAAGCCCTCAGAGCTGGAATAGAACTGGAAGGTAGAACAGGGTTGAGTGCACTCTCCTCCAGCCTGACTGTGGGAGCTGAGGGAAAATTAATCCTGTCCTGTGTTTGATGCTGTTGGTCCCCAGATATTCACAATTATGCCGAGTCTACTAAATCCTCTGGTACACAGACCTTTAAATGACACCGTTTGTTCCCAGTTTACCGAAGGCCGAAACGGACTTCCTAGCTTCATGACTGCTTGAGCCAAACCTTAGTGTAAATCTCTAGATTTATATATCCCATGTATTTGGGATATATAAACACAGCAGAGATTTAATCCAAGGAAATTTGAGACTAGCTGTCTAATACTGATATCTACCGTGTAAGAGAACTTGGTTTTTTTTTCCCCTATAGGTATTTAAACTCCCAGTAATTCTGGTATAATCCCTACCACAAATAGTCACTCATCAACTTAACAAAATAATATTTCAGGTAAGCGATGGCAATACGTGTATTGAAACCTGCCTTTCTATTATATCGGCATGGAGGAACTTAACATTTACAGGGACTCACTTATTCATTAACCAAATATTTATTTGGCATTTCTTGAGGACCAAGAACTACCTATAATAAATATTATGTTACCAAGATATTGCTGTAGTTACGATAGTTGATCAGAAAATGACTGGTAAGCACAGTTACTAGGAACTCATGACAAACGCGCATTGCTTAAAGCTAATCTGAACTTTGTGCTACTGGTTTAGATTTCTGAGACCGGAACTGACTATGTGACCCACTGTGACTCACGCCTGCCAACCTCCTGCCTCAGTGCTCTAAGTGCTGGGACTGTAGGCATGTACTCCACAATCAGCTCCAAACTGATTTAGAATATGAGCTGTCTGCTCTTTTCCCCTGAGAGGTGACTGTATAGGTGTGGAAAACTAGCCACACCCCCACGACTGGGGTAAAGGTTGTCTTAAAGTGACAGAGCGTCTGAACGGATGCCGAACTGAATCTCATCTGATTCATTGGAGTATCATAAACATACAATCGTCCTTAGCCTTTCTCCAAGGACCTTTCAAACGCGGCTGCCATGGAAACAGGTTGCCCATTGCCCCTAGAGCATTAAGGAACATTTTTGAACCTTCCATACCGTGTTCAACAGAAGCCGTAGAAGCCACCCCTTCCTTATGCAGACCTACATCCAACCTTGGTGTTCTGTGAGCTATTCCTTGCTGACTGACTCAAACACTTGAGCAAGCCCTGTCTTCCTCCCTAATCTGTCTGTTCTCAGGTAATTCGCAGGCTCCCAAGCATCAGATCCAAGTGGGCAGAGGGAATGGTTTTAGCACCTTTTGGGCCTACTGATTCACAGTAACTGTCAGGTTTTTTTTTTTTTTTTTTTTTTTTTTTTTTTTTTTTTTAGACAGGGTTTCTCTGTGGCTTTGGAGCCTGTCCTGGAACTAGCTCTTGTAGACCAGGCTGGTCTCGAACTCACAGAGATCCGCCTGCCTCTGCCTCCCGAGTGCTGGGATTAAAGGCGTGCGCCACCACTGCCCGGCTAACTGTCAGTTTTTAACAGTGCGGTTCGGTGACTCGAATTCCATTTAAATGTTATAAGTAGAACAGCTTTTCCCAGTGGTCACACTGATGATAGCACACCCCAGGGACCATATCAAACAGCTAGTTTGAACATTGACGTAGCCATTGCTGGATGTGCAACCTCAAGCAAACAGACCAGTCTCTCTCTCTTTTTTTCTCTTTCTCTCACTCTCTTTGGGTGTGTGTGTGTCTCAGTTTTCTCATCTGTAAAATGGGCATGAAAATAGTTCCTATCTCATGGGCTGCTCATGATGGTCAAATAACATACGTAAAGCGCTTGGCTAGGCATGGAGTACAGCAAGGGTTGAGTGTCATGTTGCTCCAGGCCAGGGTCTCCACACATAAGAAGGGTTTTGTACATGTCCCATACTGTTGCTCTCAGAATACTAGTTATCCACTGGCCTCAGATCACATTAAGTTGCTTCCTTGCCTAAGGGGGAACATTTATAAATTAATGCCTGTGCTGTGACATCCAGCACACCCCTTTACAGAGACCCCGATGCGTGCGTCCCTCTGTGTACGTTTTCCACGTAGTTTACAGCTTCTGAACATGTGGGACTCACTGTGGGAAGCTGTTAGGTCTCGGAGTCTTCCAAACCAGCCTAAATGTCAGCCCACTTTGAAGGGTCCATTAGCAACGCAAACATGAAGCCAACAGTACTGGGACTAATTATAATCAAGAAAGCAATTACAGCCAGTAAATGGCACTTGCAGGCCCTTTGGGTTCCCTGAGCTGGGCATCGCTGATTTCGAGCGGGGGCAGCAAAGAGAGCCACAGTCAACTGTTTCTGGGCAGACAGCACAGAAGTTCACACACGTTGCTTGTCTGAAGCCACTCAACACACCACTTTCTCCACAGTGGTCCCGGCTAACATTTATTGATCAGTTACCAGATGCCGGTTCCTGCTAATCTTTCTAGAGACATTATCTCATCTGACCTTTAGTGAGATCTAGTAAGAGTGGTGTTATTACTTCCAGTGAACTAAGGAGGAAATTGTACACTGTCAGGCTACACAGTGTGCCAAAATTCCTGGGTCTAGTCAGGGGGAGGGTCTAATGGCTGACACTGGGAGTGTCGAGCCCCACAGCCCAGATTCTTAGCCTCACCCCAGGCAGCGACCACGCTCTGAGTGTTTATTATCCTTTGGTAGAGCTTTGGAAAACTACCTTTGGGTCACTTCTTTTCTCCCCTGTGTCTTCTTCTCCCCTGCCCCTCTAATCTGCTTTTTCCTTCCATTTAGTTGAAACCTGGGTCTTATTACGAAGTCTTGCTTAGCCTGAAGTTTTCTCTGTATGGCAGGCTGGGGCTTCAGACTTAGGATGGTCCTCTTGCCTCTGCTGTCCAAGTGCTGGGATTACAGACATGCCCTTACTCCAGCCAAGTAAAGTAAAACTTTGTGTCACTCTCCTATCCTATCTTATCCTATCCCGAACTTTTGTGTATGTGTGTTCTCCTGGAGACAGAATCATAGCCTCATGGACACACAACGGAAGTGTCTTATTATTGAGTTATATCCTTAGCTTGGCATCAAATTTTATGAAGTAAAAATATTAAAAATGGGCATAAATGGATGTCTATATATGAGATGCAAGCATGTTAAAACTACAGAGTCTGACAAAGGCTCCTCCATTTTGGTGAGCACAAGGGTTGCCAGGGTTCTTCCTGTTGGCACTCCCATCCTCTTCCTTTGCCTTCCTCTCCTAACTACTGGACAGCTCTACTCTAGTTCTTCCTCTTCTCCTTCTCCCCTCTCCTCCCCTGGACTACTTCACACAAACACCTAAAGGAGCATGAGGCAGTGCTACCTTTGCTGGTAGACCGACCTGACCCTATGGAAGTAAGTCAGAGACACTTTAGGTTGTCCCAGTGTTCCCACACTGTGGCTGATTTGCTTTTGTCTTTTTTTTTTTTCTAACAGAATGTCACAGGACTGTGAGTCAAACACACACACATTTATGAAAGGAAGGGTGAGTTTGCCTGCTTGGTGCTAACTTGGTTCTCTTCCCCTTGATGAGTGTGAGCTTTCTGAATCAGCTCCCGTGTCCTCTGTGGGAGGCGTGTAACCCAGCACACATCTGTGTTGAGTCAGAGGTGCCTGGTGCTCACGTTTTGTTTCCTTGGGCTAGGGCACACATGAAAGTCTGTCATGCACGCTTTTTACTTAGGCCCCACAGCCTCTGCTGGTTCCTGGGAAATGCCATCAGGAGGACTCACTGGGAAAGGATTCACAATAGGGAATCATCTGCAGCTAAATGATTCTATTTCCTCTTAAGCGGTTTCATGTTTAAATACTGCTTGGGGGTAGGGAAGGCAATGGTGCTTTTGAAGGCAATTCTCTCTCTCTTTCTCTCTCTTTTTTTTCTCCTGTCAGAAGAGGTGATGCTGATGATACCCAGAGACCATGATTTTGATACGATCAGCAGAAACCGTGAATGGCTAATTTGGATTCTGCTTGTTAGAAGAACATCTGTGTGATTTCTTTTTCTGATAAGCACATCTGATTTTAAATATTCTAGAAGATTCTGGGCTTTACAGTTTCATGCTTTTGGTAGATGCTCAGTTAGTGTTTATGGAGAGCAAAGCTCTGACTAGATACTGGGGAGAAATGTTATTTAAAGAAAAGACACCTCGCCGTGAATAAAGCAGAGGTTCAACCCTTGGAAGGGTGTACGACCTGTGGGAAGAGACAGCACACACACACACACACACACACACACACACACACACACACACACCATAAAGAGCTCTCTGCTTCCACCCACCTTGCGGATCCTAAGGCACGCACACTCACGCTGTAAGGCTGGGTGGCGAGCGCCTTTCCCCTTCACTCACATTTGTGCCAGCATTCTTTCGTGTCTATTAATTTCCTGCATCCATTCAGAAATCACACTTTATACATCATTCGGTGTGGGACTGATAGTCTCAAGTTAACTGGAACCATAAAAACAAGATGACTTGCTTGTTCTGTTCCCGAGGACGGGGGTTTGGCTAGTGTGCGTTCTGTTGCATGCAGTAGCTCCCTATGTCTTTCTTTCCTCTTTCTTCAGTTCCCACTATGAAGATATGAAGGAGCTCCTACACTCAGCATTAATGTGGGGGAGAAATAGGGCTGCTCCAGGGTTCACCATCAGAAGGGAGAGAGACACTTTCTCCATACATCTCTATAGACTCTCCGGATCAAGAGGAAGTTTAGGGACCCAGATGGATATTCTTCCAAAAGAAATTCTCCTTCCAGTATCAGACAGTTGCTCGAATGGCCGCCTGAGCCTCAGTTAACTTACGAAGGCTTCTAGATCACTCTTTTGGCATGTCCTATACCCACTACGGACAAGCTCTTCTTAAATGCAAGCGGCAAAAGGCTGATTAAGCATAGCTTAAACAGAACTCCCATAGTTTGCTTTTTGTAAGTGGAGAGACATTCCGCATGTTGTTGTTGGGTACCTTGCCTTTTTCTGCCCTTGGGCTCCTTTTCAGACATCTCCGATTGGGACGTTTATAACTGCGTGCGGTTACCCAGCTTTTGACTAGCCCGTTCAGTGAAAAACCTAAGTATCTTCCTTCAAAGTTGAGGTGGGAGAAGACCTCAGGGAGAGCTTAGATTGGACCATCTTGGGTGCCGTGTCTGTGTCTAAATCAGGGAGATGGGTGGCCAGCCTAATGAATGTGCTAAGTCTCGCTTGGACCGTAGTGATTTCAAACAGGGACAGAAATGTTTCCCAAGGCTTTTTGGTATCTCAATAAGCATGTTTACCATACACATCTAACTCAAAACGGCTACAACCAAGTACTATGTGTCTCTCTATTTTTCAGCTTTGCGTGTTTACACATGTACGTGTGGAGGCCTGAAGATCACCTCAGTGATTGCTTGGAAGCATCCATCTTGGTTTTTCTATTTGACTTTTGTGATAGGGTTTTTGCTCAGCCTCACAGGCACTGCTCTAACTAGACGGGATGGCCAGGAAGGTTCTGGGGCCGCCTTATCTCTGCCTTCCCAGTGCGTGTCTCAGCGTTGTCTTTTCTTGTCTGGCTTATGGATGTCCAGCTCAGGTGGTCCTCATCCTTGTGGGATAAGCCTGTTACTCTCTGAGCCATCTCCTTGTCCCTTCCCCTGCTTTAGTCAGCAACACATTTATGATCTTTATGCTGTCTTAGCCAAACCAGAACCTAGGAACATTCTAGATTCCTTCTCGAAACTCCATATTCATTCACCAAGTCTTTTTATTTTGACGTTACTTTCTCCAAACCATCTACTTCAGCCAGACTGAAGTTTGTCATCCTCTCTGGGTTTTCTCAGCCTTTTAACTGATCTCTTGGTTTAAAGGGCACTGTGCAACCTAAACTCACTCCTTCGCAGCAACCAAAACGATGTCCTCAAGGCCAAAGTCTGATCATTTTGAGGCTAGTCTGAATATTCTCCGTGGCCTTGCTCCTGCGTTTAAGAGAAAGAACAAAACTCTGCAATGTCTAAAAAGGTCCCTCATGATTTGAACGTCGTATGTCCACAGAGCTGGAGCATAAAGTTTTGTTTCGCTTGTCAATTCCTCTGGCAGTATTTTAGAATGCTACAGTTGTAGCCACGAGTTTAAGGGACCAATCTGAATACTTTTCAGATGGAGTGATGGAAGGGGTAAGTGGCGCCCGCAGATGGCTTGCTCTCTTCTTCTAGGCAGGTGGATGGCTTGTCTTCCTTACGTTGTTGGTACTTTGTCTGCAGATAATCGTGACGGATACAAAGGCTTCCAGAACATACAGCCTTTTGCCAAAGTAATTTACACTAGATCTAACAGTGACTTTTCCTCCAGCTGGGATTTGGGAGTATTAAGAACTCTAAGTAGACTCTCCCGGCAACTTATGATGGACAAGAAATAGGAGGTGGGAAAGAGAGTTCAAAAGGCACTTAAGCCAATGGTGGGGATGTTTGTTATGGAGGCATAAACTAGCCCATCGTGCCAGAGGAAGGTAAATCTCCCCTCCAGTTTCAAGAGTTAGTTTTCTTTATTCTGTTGCTGGAAGTTCGACTAACTTTGGGCAGTATTATTTGATGACATTTAGCTTATGCTGTGTGGATATTAGGTGCTTGGTAGTATTTCTAGAAGTGAATTTGTTCTATCTTGAACGGATTAGATGGAGGCTTTTCTGAATTTAGGAAGCTAGGTTTCATCCCCCTTCCTCTTAAAATAGGATTCCATGGAGACCTGCATAGTCTTCAACTCACCGTGTGATTGGGCATGTCCTTGTGCCTCAGATGGCCTTGCCACCCACCACCCCTTCCAAGTGCAGGAATTACAAGCATGTACCATGACTACCATCATATATTTCTCCTTCCTGCCTTTCCCTACAGTGATGGCTGAGAGTGAGTTATTAAAATGACCAGCGAAGCACTTTCTCTCTACATCTTCCCCCTCAAAAGGTAAATAGTAAAATATACAACCATAACTTTAGCCTATCCTACTACTAGTTAGAAGTAAACACCATTGCTTTTTTCTGAGTCCATATTACAAAGGCATGAGACATTTAATTTATCACCTTTCAAAGTGTTTCCTTCCCACGGTAGGAATTGGATATGGCCGATTCCGAGAAGACAGGAAAATGGCTGCCAGCAGACCTGTGCCTTACACACGCCTTACAATGTCTGCATTTGAAGTTAATCTTTCCCAGAACAGATTTTAGAGAGGCCTGAATGAGTGCTTGTAAATTTGAGTCAGTGTTGGGGAACAGTAAAAAAATGAGTAAGGAAGGAACAGATTTCCACAAGATAATCCTTTATTGCTATAAAACGACTGGGTCCACCCCACCCCAAAGCTCATTGCAGTAGTCGGCTGTGGGACTCATAAAAGACTAAAAACACTCACATCGCACTAAAGCAACCCTGAAATTAACAATGCCAAGGCAGACCATAAAATTTCCAGGGGCCAGTCAAAACCTCTGCCCAACTCAATGAAGATTCCACGCTGAGGTTGGCGTGCGTTTGTCCACGACAGCTGAACCTCCTCTAATCTTGCCTGATAATAAGTGCACCATTCATTCAGGGAACACAGCCTCAGGATTTCAGAGGCAGATCTGAGTGCAAGGACTTTTCATCAAGAGAGTCCAAGTTCCGCACGGATTTGAGTCTGCTTTTCGTGTCCTTTAGTTAATCACCTTGGAACAAATGCCTTTTCAAAGAGTAATTCAGAGGCTGGGGAGAAACTCTGGGGGTAGCTTGCTTGCTGCTCAAGCACGGACCTGAATTTGGACCCCCAACATCCATCTAGAGGATAGGTGTGGTGCCACATGTCTGTGACCTCAGAGCTGAAGCATGGATCCCAGGAGCTAGTGGCCAGCGAGCCAGACTAGTCTGAGAGGGCCAGGTTCAGCGAGAGACCCTGGCCCACCAGAGAAGGCTCAGAGAATTAAAGGAGCCCTCTAGTTTTGCATGTGCTAGAATGGGAGATCACTACCCATGCAAAAACTATACCTCTCTCTCTCTCTCTCTCTCTCTCTCTCTCTCTCTCTCTCTCACACACACACACACACACACACACACACACACGAGCGTACCTCTCCACGCCCCCCCCAAAAAATATCAAAAACAAATGGCACAGTAAGCAATGCCTTGTTTAAATGTGTATCATTTTTATATTTAATTTTGATTATAGGGATGTGCACTTTTAATTACTTTTTAATTTGTTTGGTGTGTGCATGTATATGCCTTATGTGTGGGCACACTTGTATGTAGAGTTCCAAGCACAATTTCTAGCAGTCACTTTTCTGCTTCCACAACGTGGTACCCAGGGCTGGAACTCAGGTTGTCAGCCTTGGCCATCCTCATCTTTACCCACTGAGCCGTCTTGCTGGCCTGGCATGATTGTATTCATTTCATGAATAGAAATTTAGATCGGGAGCAAAGCACCCATTGCCACTCATTTACAGCAGGGGCTCCAAGCACAACGGCTTTCCTTTAAAGAGCTTTCCCCATGAATTGGGACTGCATCTAAGCTGACCAAGTGGACATAGCCTGAAGCCTGTATCTCCTTTGTGCCTTTTCCCTATCTACATAGCTACACCTAGCGGGTGTATAGAAAGTCATGGAAAGATATGTACTAAGTCATTTTAACCTAAGTGATTTATTTAGTGGATTATATACCATTAAGAAGAGGCAGTCACATGGTAGACTTTTCAGGAAGCTTGCAGGTTTTTCTAAATAAAAATAGGCCTTTTGTTTTTCTTTGTAGTCTACCTAGCATGGCTTATGATGTAGCATCTTTTCATTAAAATGACATCGTAGGGGCTTGAGAGATGACTCAGTGGTTCAGAACACTGGCTGCTCTTCCAGAGGATCCAGATTCAACTCCCAGCACCCTCAGGGTGGCTCACAACCAACTGTAACTACAGTCCTATGGAATCTGATGCCCTCGTCTGGCCTCCATGGGCATTGCACACTTGCGGTGCACAGACACATGCAAACCAACACTAGTGCACACAAAACAAAAAATGAATAAAATCTCAAAAATATTTTAAGTTGCATTGTGAAGGCTCTTCAAGGCAATTATTTTCTGACCTTCAATTTCATAAAGTCTGATAAACATTTTAAGTATTTTCATTTATTTATTTTCATGTTTGCACGTGTGTGTGCTTGCATGAGTTCGTGAGTACCAATACTTGCAGGAGCCTATGGACGTCAGAGGAGACACTGGATTCTCCTGGAACTGGAGCTACTGATGGGTGTGAGTCATCACGCAGGTTCTGGGAATCAATCCCAGGTCTCCTTCAATACAGTGCATGCTCTTAATCTCCAGGCCATATCTCCAGCCCCAATTGTCATATTTCAAAATTAAATAGACTATTCCCATGAAGCTTTCTCAGGCGACATAGGAACCACTCACTTGAAGACTAAATTCCTATTTCTTTAAGTTCCACAAGGGCTGAATTTCCACTGGTAATGGGAACAGGAGGTGCTGTACATAGCATCTGTTCAGTGGAGACACTGCTCATCTTTATTTATTTATTTTTTTAATTTAATTCATTTACATTCCAACCATAGTTCTCCCTCCCACCTCTCCTCCCATCCCCTCTTTCATTCCCCCCTACCACACCCACCTCCCATCCACTCCTCCCAGGTAAGATCTCCCATGGGGAGTCTATAAAGCCTTGCACATTCTGCTGAGGAGGGACCAGACTGCATCAAGTCTGAGCAAGGCTTTGAACCATAGGGAATGGGCTCTTAAAAGCTACCCCATGCAACAGGGATAGATCCTGGTCCCACTGCCAGAGGCCCCATAAACAGACCAAGCTATGCAACTGTCACCCACATGCAGAGGGCCTCGTTTGGTCCTATGCAGGCTCCATAGCTGTTGGCCTAGAGTTCATAAGTTTTCACGAGCTTGGGTCAGCTGTCTCTGTAGATTTTCCCGCCATGATCTTGACCGTCCTTGCTCATGTAAGCCCTCTTCCCTCACTCCGACTGGGTTCCTGGAGCTCAGCCTGGTGCTGAGATTGCCTATCTTTTGCAATAGGATGGGAGGGTTCATAGACTGGAATGGTCTAGCATCAAGACAGGTAACCAGGGGCTTCAATGTCTGGAGAGATGTAAAGCGAAGTCCAAGACAGTCTGCTTTTTGTTAGGAATGTGGGCCAGCATTTCTAGGCTATGGTGGTGACAAATGACGTCACTTCTTTGGGGTATGCATCTTCAAAGGGTTCCCCTCACCTGATCTTGGCAAGTGAATGCTTTGGAGCATACTTTGGAGCACTTATATTTTATTTAAAAAGTAATTTTTGCACTCTTGAATGAGCTTTAATTTCAAAAAGTTAAGTCATCTCCACAAAGGAACCAGCTTTGTCTTCAATGGGTAACAAAAGCCATTCGATGCCATCCTGGGCCCAGAAAGCTGAAGTCCTCAGGGTGGCGAACCAAGTCATCCCCATTTCATTGTCTTCGGTGCCCCTGCCCTGGTTTTCTCTTCTGCTTCTGCCTTTCTCTGAGTGGAGACAATGGCAGTTGGGAATTAACGATAAGCGAAGGTAGCCGGCTAGGCCTGGGACTCTCTCCACAAAGAACACATGCCTGAGTAATTAAGATATCAATACATCATTTTTATAGTTCTCATAATGTGTTTGCCTGGGACATTGCTACACATTATTCACAGTGTGTGATTTGGCTTCATTGAAGACATTGAGCCAACAATCATAACAATGTTCTTTCTGTCTTACAATCACTTCATCCTTTATTATGCCTCTTAATATTCTGGAACTGTGCATGAACACTGAAAGCAGTAGAGAGAGAGGTGTTTGAGATACATTTATTCCTCATTTTTAAAGGGAAGGCAATGTTTTATGGCTAAAACGATTGCTTCTGGATCTACCATGTACTAATTATGCGGTAACTTTCAGAGAACACTCTTTAACCCCCCCTGAACCCACACTTCCTAGTCGAACGGAGAGAGTGCTAATAGCTTACATTACTTTCCTGTGGGGTCCGCTGTCAAGGGCAAGAGAGGCAGCGTGTGGGAAAGGGCTTTGAAAACTCTGAAGCTGAGTTTGCAAACAGGAAAAATCCACAGGAGCCAAGAGGTGACCCTAGTGTGTGAATCCAGCTCCGCATAGCAATTAGAGCGGACGAACGGGGGGGGGGGGGTGGTGAAGAATGGGGGCCATGCCGAAAGCCATCCAGTGTGCTGCTTTATTTTATAAAGTATGCAGTCAAGCAAGGCAAGCTAAGTACCACTGATGGTTCTAAGAGTTACTTCGGCTGTATTTGCAGGGTATATGGTATGCCCCATCCAAAAATGCAAGAATGAGTGAAGAATGGATTCAGGTTAATATTCGGGAAACACATCCCAAATAATTAAACATATTATCTATCGTCTTATCAGCTTGGCATTCAAATACGGCCCCCATTGTCCGTTGGCAGAAAGCCCTATAGTTTGCTCTGATCTCAAGAGGAACCGTGTGTGGGTCAGGAGGTGAGAGAGGGGATGGATGGAAATTGGGACTCCTCTGGTCCACACTGTGTTTTGCCTTGTGGCAACAAGTCCTGCACTTCTGGTCAGCCTTTACCCACGTTTTGCCGTGTGCTCTCAGACTCCACACCCTCTAAAGATCTGAGCGGATCTACATAGCCCAGGCTGGCTCCACAGAGGACTCATGCTGCGCTGGCTCTGCCACCCATGCCTTGGATTGCAGACGCGTGCGACCATACTCCACTCATCCTTGACGGGCAGCCAACAGTTGTGTTTTTCCACCGATAAACTCAACTATCTTTTCTTCATTTATAACCAAGTCAAGTACAGCAAATCTTATGCAGAAGTTATCGAGACAGGGAAAGAACCCAGCGGTGAATGGGCGGGAAAGAGTCATCTGTGAGACAAAGAGGAGTCTTGGTGAAGGAAGGGGACAGATGCAAGAATCCGAAGGTTTGTGTCTCCCATCCAAGTTCCCATGCTGAAACTCGATCCCGGAAGTAGCATGAGGAGACTGGGCCTTTGGGAGCTGACTAGGCCAGCACGGCAGAACTCCAAGGATGGGATTAATGTCCTTATAAAGACCTCAGACTTTTCTTGCCTCTCTGCCATTTGAGGACAGCGTGAGAAGACATCCTCTCATGAGCGGGGGAGTTGGGCCTATGCAGCCATGTTTCATCTTCTTTCATTCACGTATGAAATCAGCTCTGAACTCCTCTGTCCTCGTTGTTATGCTGAGCCTGATTCCTATGTCCATATTGTCTCTCGGCCCTGTGGAATCCTCACCGTGTAAACTTTGCTTTACTTTTCAAAGCCGTTCACCTTCATTATTTCCTTCGCTCTTTACAATGCCCCCCTTCCCAGAGGTATTATATTCATAACACCAATCTTCCCTTTCAGACTAAAAATGTTTTGACATTTGATAGTATGTCTTCTTTTTTCCTTCCTTTTAGTTTTTTTCTTTGTAGAATTTGTTCTGATTTTTGTTTGTCTGTGTGTCTCTGTTCTGTCGCAGTGTTGAAGTCAAACCCCCGGCCTCATGTCTGCTACTGCCATTGCTCTATAGTTCCAGCTTGATATCTTGGCATCTTGTTAATATTTTGATAAGAATGAAGAATACACACACACACACACACACACACACACACACACACACACACACACACATACATACAAAGTGATGCTCACATTTTCAACTTTGTTCTCCTGTGCACAGGAAACCACCAACAGGGGTTGGTGAGATAGATGGCTTACGGTTAAGAGCACTGGCTGCTCTTCAGGGTACCTGCGCTCAGTTCCCAGCACTCACCTCAGGCAGGTCACAACTGCCTGTGACTCCAACTCTAAGGGATACAGCGCCCTCTTCTGGCCACTCACTCACGGCAAACACACACACATAGAAATGTAAAATAAAACTGAGAAGAAGCAATTGGTTATATACTTAAAACAACTGATTTCATCGGTATTATTGGCAGTTGTTCAGATCTGTTTTGAGACCCGTTAACAATGTCTATAACCTCTGAGTCACAGCGGTGGACAAATTCTACATGGCACAAATTCAGAATCTTTACATGATTTCATTTTTCTTCAGAAATGGTTACTTTAGTCGATACTCTTTATGTGAAACCCATTCCCTGACAAAGATGAAACAGATCTATCTATTTACAGATGACTCCATTTTTTTTTTAAAACTGCATACATGAGCACGGCACCTACATCCCTCCTGCCCCCTCTTATCGCCAACTCATCTCATGTTGCCTCTTAAATTTATAACCTCTTCACTTCTCTCTCTCTCTCTCTCTCTTTCTCTCTCTCTCTCTCTCTCTCTCTCTCACACACACACACACACACACACACACACACACACACACACGCTCATCCTATTAAGCTAAGTCCATTTAGCTTGCCCATGTGTACGTATGTCTAGGATTGATCACTGGAATTAGGTAGCCTATGTGGGAGCTCCTCCCTGGAACAAACTGGTTCCCCCTCTCTGAGCAGTTGCTGACCATCTGCATAGCTCTCCACCTCTGGGCAGGACCATGTGCAACTTCCCCCTTCCATATCGCCATGTCAACTGGTGTCATATGCCGGTCTTGCCTAGGCGAGCATGTTGCTGCGATGTCCCGAGGGCACTACTCTTGCCAAGCCTATGGGATCGTCTCTAGCAGCACACATGCTGGTCCTCTGGCTCTGACAATCATGCCATCCACTCTCCCATGGTTTATTCTGAGCCAAAGTGTGGGGCTTGCTTTGCGTATGTATCAGTTAGGGTTGGGTACCCCATCGTCATTTGTTCTCTGCATTTTGACCAGCTGCGAATCTCTTTAATCCTCTCCATCTGTCGCAAAAGTGATGAGGGGTGAAAGCTGCCCTTATAGGCTGGGTCAGTCACTGGTGTGTCACCAGAGCTAGGGTCCCAGCGTTTTAGCCTCTGCTTAGTCTGTGAAATGTTATCACATGCAGTGGTGCAATCTCATGTTAAGATGGGCTTCTTAGGCAGCATCTTTCTCAGCCTTGGGGCTAAGGGAGTCAGCTGTGGGGCACATGCCACCAGGGCTCCCTTACTTAGTTCTTGGTGTGCTTTCTTTTGGGCCCAGCTGAATAGCTGTACCAACCCAGGATGCCTATGGAGGCTGGTTTTTTGTTTTGTTTTGTTCTTTTGTTGTTGTTCTTTACAATGAATCAATATCCCCAGCACCACACTTTCTAAGTTAATTTGAACATGGCCCAAAATCATTTATTTAAAATCTAATGATAGAGGCTGGGGAGATGTCTTGGCAGTTAAGACACATACGGATCTTTCAGAGGACCTAAGTTGGGTTCCCAGCATCCACTTTGGATAGCTCACAACTGCCAATAACTCCACCTACAGGGGAGTTAGAACCCTCCTTTGGCCTCGGTGGCACTACACACATTTACACACTCACAGATCCTCTCTCTCTCAAACACACACAAGTAAAATGATAAAGACAATCTTTGACTATTTGATGAAATCTTTCCACATTTTGATCTTGTTTCTTTAGTAACTATAAAAATGAAGTTTCCAAATTTATTACTTCAAACTATGATCAGTGAAACTTCCAGAACAGCTAAATACACATGAATTGAATTGTGCTGTTAATTTCTTGCTTCATGACAGTAAATTCATATTTTCTTCCAAAGTTCATTGTACTTCATGCCCTAGGTGGTCACGTCTTGACTTAATAGCCCTCCCTTGCTCCAAACTCATCCAGATTTTCCGTCTTGGCATCTGAGTTCATCTGAATAATGTTCCTTGATTGTTCTGTAAATCTCCACATAGCTGAAAACAAATTCATTATTTTTGCTTTATGATCCTCTAGTGGGCTCAGCCTTTCAAAGCAGAAAGTTTTCAAGCCGTATCCACCAGGAATGTTGGAGAATGCACTCTGCACTGGGGGAGCTGCTGGGATGAGCCTCCAAGATCCTCCTAAATGCTTCAGATTTTGTGTCTGAGTGGTGTTTAAGGCTGAAACAACTACCCAAGGATGGCAGGCTCTTGCCCAAGCATCTTCCAGGTATTTTATGTCCATTATCTCTAATCCTCCAAACAATGTGGTAAGGTTGGTTGTATTATTCCCGGTCGACAAATGAGGTCATAGAGACTCAGGTTCATTTAATTAGTGCGTTGTTTATTGGGGATGCAAAATTAGGTCATTTGGCTTTCCGCGTTTATAGTCCCTGTGATATTTATACTAGGCACCTGCAGGACCTGGGAAATTACCAAGATGTCAAAGGATACGTCTTAAAAGCCAAACACAAACAGGGCCTGCATGTGAGAATTCCTTCACTTTTGAGGCTTCCTTCTAGATGTCTTCTCCTGGCCCAGCACTTACGGAGGCTCTAGTGTATTAGGATGGGAGACATTCGAGGTTCTGGTGTCATCGGCCATCCAAGCAGTAACATGGGTCAGGAGACAGCCAATGAACAGCCAAGAGTATTGGCCTGTGCTTTGGCTCCTGAAAGCAGAAAGTGACCGTGGTACCAAGAAGTTCCTGCTTAATGTCATTCTGTACGTTTCCTATATGCTCAGCCCATACTCTATTTGCAAATGCATTTCTGAATTTCTCATTAGGTTCTCACAGGATGATTTTAGGTGGCAATATCTTGTTTTTGCCTTACCAGGGACATTAACTGGGCTTCATATGCACCTGGTTATTATCATTTATGTTTAGGAGGCCTCAAAAGAGACTTTACTGAGTTTCAGGGAAGCACAGTTCCAACATTCTAATTCTCATCCTGGAAAATAAAATGAGACAGAGTTTATCGCAAGAACAGACAATAGGCAAAAAAGAAAAAAAAAATTCCTGAAGATAACAGATGTACTCAATCTATGATTTCTTTGCAAAGAACATGTTCACCTTTTAACACATTGCCTTTCAATTATGGAGGCCAATATCTATTTTAACCTATCAGCTTCATGTATTGTCTCATAATCTCGGTACATCATTTTATATCTCTGAGCCTTTGTTCCTTATCTGGTAAGCGAGCATAATCATGTTGGCCTTCCGCGGTGGCGTGAGCGAAAATGGGAGCTGCATGTGAAACCTCTAACCCTGTGCACGGCATCACATCCCCGGTAAACGTGCCGCTCCCCCTTTTCTCCTCTCCTTGAGCCTACACACCACTCTAAGGAAAGGTCAAGGTTGAAGGTGAGAACTTCCTCTCTTCCCACTCATTTGAGAGCATCACAGAATCCTCGGCTTTTAAGAACCAGGATTGTTTATTGCATGAGTTTTCAGAATAGCCATGCAGGAAACAGAATTATAAGAGGATAATCTAGACATTTCCATGCACGTGCTATGAAAGGGATGGGGATAAAAACCAGGAAGTGACAAGGAGCATCACACCGTATGTATTATTTATAAGCAGGGACACT
This sequence comes from Dicrostonyx torquatus, assembly GCA_028555095.1. Taxonomy (NCBI): domain Eukaryota; kingdom Metazoa; phylum Chordata; class Mammalia; order Rodentia; family Cricetidae; genus Dicrostonyx; species Dicrostonyx torquatus. The sequence continues at coordinate 3,318,372 of JAQHUG010000036.1, forward strand.
TTCTACGCTCACGCTGCTGGCACCCGTGACTTTGTACACTGGATTTTCTTCTTAAGGGTGGGACAGCTTAAGTCAATGATGTGATTCATTCTCCTTGCAATGTTTTATTTATGTTCTCTTTTAAAGGGGGAAAGAATAATCAAGAATAATGAGATGCTTATTTTTGTGCAGAATAGGAAAGGGAAGTATGTTTGTGTCTGTGTAAATTCGCCCATGATTTAGACTTAGGGTGATTTTTATCCATATCAGCTGCAGGTTTAGTTCTACAACCTTTTAGTGATGTCGAGGAAAACTTAACATTAGGCTAAGGACAGAAAATGGCAGCCTCCCCTTAAACAAGACAAAACAACAAACAAAAGCAAAACAAACCACACACAATGACCCCTAAAAGGCAACCCCTCCCAGATCCATAGACGTTTCTGCCGGGACCTAGCCCTGTTCCCTCCTGCTTCAGTTTGGTTACCTCTGGGGAATGTGCTGTTCCTCTGAACAAAAGCAGAGAGGCTGAAAAGTTTAGGACTTGGAAAATATGTGGCATGTGCTCTCGAAATAATGATTTGTATTTTTCTTTTGCAATAAATATGACCAATGACCCAGATAGGATGATGGCAATTACGTAATGAAGCAAGCTTCAGAAACATAAAAACACTTCGCAATAAAAATGAAAGCAATAATAACAGGAAGCCAAGCTAAGTAAAGAAGCCCAATGCTTCGTGTATCTATGGATGCACTTTTATAAAATTCCAAAGCCATGACTGGAGAGGGCTGTGATTCCAGGGACCCCAGCGCTCTCGGTTCTTCCTCATTTGGCCATGATGACACACTGTGCGGACTTCCGGGGCTATCAGTGAGCCAGTTAGCTTGGGTTCACCTGTATGAGATTGCGAGTTAACAGCCCCATGTCTCTGGTAATCATTTACTCTCCTGCAACTCACTTTTGGCCCTAATAGCCCCATGCATCTCAAAGGGAATCATTTTCAAATCTGGTATAACCACTGTAGAAATACCTCTTTTTGGTTTTTCATTTGGTGGTTTGTTTTTCTTTTTTTCTTCTTAGTTATGTATTTAAAATCTGCAAGCCATAAGAAGCCTTCCTCAATGAGGGACTTTTCTCCTGTTCTGTGACATGGAACACATTCTCAAGCTATAGAGAAGAGGAAAGAAAAGGTTTTGTCCCAGGAGTAGTTTAGGGAGGAGTAACTCTGGCTGGGGAAGGTGTTTCAGAAGCATCTTTGTGGAGGCAGCAAGGCTATAAACTCTCTATGTTTGAAAGGAGACGTTTGTAGGCATTTACCCCAATGCTTAGGTAAAGCCAGGGATAAGGAGAAAGTTGCATCTTATCTTACAAAAAAAGAGACTGGATTGGATGCTGTGTAAAAGCCTCTTCAGCCCAAAGACAGCACTAACGTGGAAATGTTTTCGGTTTGGATGCTGTGTAATAGCCTGCTCAGCCCTAAAGCCCCATGAAAGCAGAAACGCTTTCAAGGACAAAGACTAATTTAGAAAACAGGATCGGTGTAGTTGTTAACAGACAGCAACAGCCACCATCCCCCAGAAAAAGGCATCAACAGTAGCTTTGTCTGCCTCTCTGGTCTCCATGGAAATTGTAGTTGATAGGACATTAGGACTGGGGGAATCGGATGGGTCTCTCTGCAGCCGCGGGCTCTTCCCTGTATGCTAATATTAACATGTACTGGTCACCTGGAAAGTCAGCCAAAAGCACAGTTGTAAACTTCTCAAGCCTGGAGATTTGAATTCAGTAGAGTGAAGGTAGGGTCCCAAACCATACCCCTCCCTCCCTCCCTCCTTCCCTCTCTCCCTCCTTCCCTTCCTCCCTCCCTCCCTCCTTCCCTCTCTCCCTCCCTCCCTCTCTTCTTCTATCTCTCCCCTCCATCTTCTCTCCCCTTGCTACTTCTCCCTTCTTTCCTATTTTTATTTTCTTGAAAAGAGACTCACTCTGTATCCTCTTCAGCAAATCAACCAGTATATGCAAAACACAGTCCACATTTGGTATGTGTTTTCTCCCCCCCTCCCCCGTCTGTCTGTCTCCTTTGGGAACTTTTTCCATGCTTAAGCAGTTCTTGAACTGAGCCTTCTATTGTGAGGCTCCTGAGTGCTGTCCTTACAGACTCGAAGCAGTGTCCAGCAAGAACCAGAATGGTAAAGACATCTCCGCAGATCCTAACTAAGGGGCAACACATCACGAATTACTACAAGTTGCAATGGAGAAGAAAAATCTTTCTGGGTATTCTCCCAGTACTATGTAGCTATGCGAGGGAAAGGAAGTCCCTTACCAGTCAGACCTGGCTAGAGAGACTTGACATTACAGCTATAAAATCTATGGCCTTCCTTGTGTGGATTGAGGCTGAACCACTGCCAAATACCCTTGGTCAGTTTCAATGAGAAGCAGTAAACAAAGGAACCTATAGAGCAAATAACAGTTGGCAGGAAAAGAGCTCCAGGGTCCAATCTGTTAGTAGGAAGGAGGGAATTAAATGGAGAGCACTTAGAGTTCTTGCTACATTTCTAAAGAGCAGAAGGCATTTATTTGACACATTCTTGCCTTTAATTCTTTTTTTTTTTTCTTTTTTTTGGTTTTTCGAGACAGGGTTTCTCTGTGGCTTTGGAGCCTGTCCTGGAGCTAGCTCTTGTAGACCAGGCTGGTCTCGAACTCACAGAGATCCCCCTGCCTCTGCCTCCCGAGTTCTGGGATTAAAGGCGTGCGCCACCATCGCCCGGCCGAGCACTGATATCTTTAGAGCATCCTGGAAATGGACAGGGAGGGGTGAGTATCATGGTTATCATCGGCCAAATCCATAGGATTAAAATGAGTGCCAAATCTCAGTGCATGTCCTTGGAGTCACAGTGTGTCTAAGAGTTCACAAAATTCTAGCCAGTCTTTTGAGGTAGGACTGTGGTTGGGAGAGCTGATATTTTAGAATATGCCTCACATCTTAGAGATAAAATCTTGTAAGGAAAATTTTGCACACCAGACTGAGCCTACCTTGTTTGGTCCTTCCAGTGATATGACAGGTCTTTCCTATAGGGCAGAGATAGGCCTTGGGATCTTGTGGTTTTCTCATATTCTTGAGACTAAATGTGGGTTTAACTCAAGCTCGTAGAGGCTTTGGAGTCTATTAAACTTGGGTCCTGCAGCATCTTTATCTCAGAGTTATCTCAATTGAAATTAACTTAAGAGTAATTATACTTTAACTCCTCCAGGCAATGAAAAACAAAAGATCTATTTCCAACCCCCGCCCCAATAAAAATCCTCAACACATTACCTGAGCTTATACAAAGATTATTTAGGCTCCAGAAGGGCTTAGACATGAGCAATGGCACCAAATGTCCTTAGAGATACCATGGTGATAAACAAACACATTTAAATTCTTTTGGGAAAAATCCATTTTATACAGAGCATAAAGGAAGGGGAGAAATTCTCTCGAATACACATTAGTATTATAAGAACTTGTTAGTAATGAAATAAAATTTAATTTATCAATTGATTTTAGAAGCAGGAACATGAAGTTAACACTTGCTTTTCTTCATGTATCCAATTTTCTTGCTAAGAAGCATCTAATGTCTTTTTTCTTATTTTTACTTCTTTTATTGAAAATAGCTTTTTGTCTTACATAATGTACCCTGATTACAGCCTCCCCTCTTCAACTCTCCTTCCATCTAAATCCATTCCCTTTCTGTGTCTATTAGAAAACAAGCAAGCTTTTAGGGAATAATAATAATAATAATAATAATAATAATAATAATAATATAGTAAGGTAAAATAAAAACTGAAACATCAGAATAGAAAAAAGAAATAAAGGAGAAAAAGAGAAAAGAGTCCAAGAAAAGGCACATAAAGCAGATAAAGATGCAGAGCCCTTTTGTTTACACAGTCAGGAATTCTATAAAAACACTAAACTGGAAGCCTTAATATATATACAAGAGAACTATAGAGTAAAAGTAGAGAAATATACACATATTCTCTCTCTCTCTCTCTCTCTCTCTCTCTCTCTCTCTCTCACACACACACACACACACACACACACACACACACACACACACCCCTCTTTTATGCTACAGGCTTCTTGGAGCTGTAGGACCCCATCTGGTATAGACCCATGCAGGCCCTACCCATACTGCCTCAGTTTCATGTGAGTA
>JAQHUG010000036.1:3330450-3356576 GCA_028555095.1 Dicrostonyx torquatus
TTTTTACCTCTAAATTTATTAATTTGGATATTTTTGCTCTGTCATTTAGTTAATTTGAATAAGGGTTTGTCAACCTTATTGATTTTCTCAAAGAACTAACTCTTTTTTTCAGTGATTTTTTTTTGTGTATTTTGTTTGTTTATTTAGATTTTATTGATTTCAGACCCGATTTTATGTCTTTCCATCTTTTCCTTTTGGGGGTGATTTTTTTTTCTTTTTGTTCTAAAATTTCAGGTGCGCCATTAAGTTACTACTATGAGATTGCTCTAGTTTTTCTTCTGTAGCCACTTAGTGCCATGAATCTAGTGTCTTCTTAATGATGGGAACCTAGTGTAGTTGTATCTGTTCAGGGAAAGAATGAGTAAGGTTTTCAGACAGGGGTGTTGGTGAGTTAAGGGCTTTCCAAGTAGAGCAGTATGGTCAGGAAGAGAACTAGTTGCATCTTATTGTGATATGGAGTAGGTATGGGTGGGTGGCAGGGCCTGAGGCTAGAAAGATCAGTTCTATAAAGGCCTCTGCCTCTAAAGTACATGGGCTAGCACAACTGGCTGTTTATTTATTTTAGACTCTCTTGTAGATTAAAGGCTTTCAGTTTGGTCTCTTCATACATATGTATCCTTATACATTGCTCTCATTTGTTTCCCTTTGATACACTGATTTTTGAACGTTGATATAAGTCATAGTAAAATGTCTAGTAATATTTTTGTACCAAAAATACTATGATGTTTATTTTATATTCAATGACACGTATCATTGAAACAGTTCACTTATTTCTTTGCCACCATTTTTTAATGTAACTGCTTGCGAATCTAGAATTACACCTGTGACTTGCACTGGCTTTCTGTTGTCACGGCTGCTCCGGATCGGTTGTCAGCCCACTACAGCCTAGCCTGGGCCTTGGAAACAGCTGGCTGTGGTCGAGACTCTCTAGACCCATCCTACTCTAGTCACTGTCTGTGGACCAGCTGTATTGACGTCACACAGGACTTTGTCGCGAATGCAGGACTTGGCTCTCTACCCCAGACCTCCTGAGATGGAACTGTCATTTTAATAAGCTCCTGGGTGACCCAGACATGCAGAGAAGACAAAAATGACAGCCTACAAAAATGGGAAAAGATCTTCACTAACTCCACATCAGACAGAGGTCTGATCTCCAAATATGCAAAGAACACAAGAAATTGGTCATCAAAAGAACAAATAATCCGATTAAAAAACATGGAGTATAGACCTAAACAGAGAACTCTCAACAGAGGAATCTAAAATGGCTGAAAGACACTTAAGGAAATGCTCAACATCCTTAGTCATCAGAGAAATGAAATCCAAACAACTCTGAGATTCCATCTTAAACCTGTAAGAATGGCCAATATAAAAAACACTAATGACAACTTATGCTGGAGAAGGTGTGGGGAAAAGGGAACACTCCTGCATTGCTGGTGGGAATGCAAGCTGGTACAACCCCTTTGGATGTCAGTGTGGCAATTTCTCATAAAATTAGGAAACAACCTTCCTCAAGACCCAGTAATACCACTTTTGGGTATATATCCAAAGGATGCTCAATCGTGCCACAAGGACATGTGCTCAACTATGTTCATAGCAGCTTTGTTTGTCATAGCCAGAACCTGAAAACAACCTAAATGCCCCTTGACTGAAGAATGGATAAGAAAAATGTGTTACATTTACACAATGGAGTACTACACAGCAGAAAAATTAATAACATCTTGAATTTTGCAGGCAAATGGATGGAGCTAGAAAAAAATCATTTTGAGTGAGGTAACCCAGACCCAGAAAGACAATTATCACATATACTCACTCATAAGTGGTTTTTAAACAAAGAAAACCAGCCTACAAATCACAATCCCAGAGAACCTAGACAGCAATGAGCACCCTAAGAGAGATCTACATAGATCTAATCTACATAGGTAGTAGAAAAAGACAAGATCTCCTGAGAAAATTGGGAGCATGGGGACCTTGGGAGAGGGTTGAAGGGTAGGGGAGAGGTAGGGAGGGAAACAGAGAAAAATGTAGAGCTCAATAAAAAAATCAATTAAAAAAGGAAGAACAAAACAAAACAACCAAAAACAAACAAAAAAAAAAGGGTCAACAGAAGATATATAAGAAGTTGGGCAGCTAGATGATTCTTTTCTCTGAAAATTCTTAGTCAAATTATAAAAGTATTTTGTTAGTCATTTTGGTAAGAACATGAAAAATACTGTATTTTATAAAACATTAATCTTGAAAAAAAAAAACATTGACCAAATTGGCTTTTTGTTTGGGCAAAGTGAACCCTGTATTAAAGAAGCCAAGAACTGAGGATAGTGGTACAGTCTTGTAACTCCTGGCCAGGCTGAGACAGGAGAGTTCTAAGTTCAAAGCTCCACATCAAAACTCTATCCCCAAAGATGCTACACACATACAGACGTATACGCAAGCACACGCAAGTGTTTCTGTATCTTTCAATGATTTCAAATGGTTTGGCTATCAACTAGCTGCAGAAAGGAACACTGGCAGAGAGAGCTTTCCTGCAGAACGTCCAGGGTCCACACCGCAACCGTTGACAGGCATCTTGGCTGAGGCTGTGGTTTCCGTGTGCAGTGTGATACCATCTGAGGCATATTAGAGAGTTTGTACAGCAGGTCCGAGAACAGAATATACAATCATCATGCTAAGAGAAGGATGCAGAACCAAACTGAACCCTAGCCTTGCCAGGGAGGAGACATTGCAGGACTTTGTTCTTCCCTGGGGACTCAGGAAAGCAATAGACAAGAAGAGAAAACACCAGATGGGACCAATGCTACAACTCAGTGGTAAAAGTGCTTGCTCTCTAAGCACTGTAGCCTGAGCATGGTCCCTGGAACCTGCATGAATGTGAGAGGAGAGGACCAACTCCATGAAGTTATCATCTGAACTTTCTCAGGTATGCCACGGCACACACAAAACCCCAAATCTTGTGCATACACCCCCCTCAAACAGCAACAATAAATAACTGGAACAGGCCAGTGATTTTCAAAGTCATATTCTTTTGGGGGGGCATTATATGTCAATAGATTCAATTTTCTGTCTTCTAAATTAAACTTTCACGGAGGGTAATTATGAAATTACGGAGCATTTAAGTTTCAGCTCAGACATCACTAACTCATTATTTTGATATTATCCCAAGATAATTTTCAGGTTAGTTTCTGAAATATCCTTGTTAACAGAATGCAAACATGTAGTAAAGTCCACGATTTTTCAAAAAGCCCGACTCTACTGCTCGTAATTGTGGGAGCTCTGCCATATGCAAGGGATGCTGGGAGCTGTGGTATGTGTGAAAATTGCAGACTCTGCGTCCGGTGTCTTTGAGCTCTCACAGGATATAAGCAGAGCCAGTAAGTAAATGAACTGAAAAGCACTGTGAAGCAAGTTATTAGCAAGCGAACACCATCTTGTTTATTCCCTTGCTACCTTTGGCCAGACTCAGTTTCATCTTCCAGTCAAGCATCTTAGTGGGCCTGAACTTTGGGCCCGCTTGTAGAAGAGTCAGAGTGTAAAATCAAAAAGAATGCAATCTATTGAAAAAAAAAAAAAGAAGGTCTCAAGTCAGAACCTCTTTAGTGGGAAGAACATTTTTTTTAAAGCTACTTCTAGCAAGTTCTAATTTTGTATAGAAGAACATCTTTGAATGAAATATTGAGGGAAAAGATTATTCTAAAAATTCCAAAGACAATTGGTGCACATATGTAATTCCAGCACCTGCGATGTGGAGGCGGAGAGCTGCATTTGAGGCCAGTCTGGGCTACATAGTAATACCTTATCTCAATTAAGACAAAAGAAAAAAAATTAATAAAGTAGGGCCTGGTTTCTGTCTCCAAGTGCGGTTGTACATGTTGCCACAAATTACATGGCTGGGGAAATACACAGCCCAGCGTCCTCAGGTCCCATAAGCATGGAGAACTCTGGGGAATATTCAGTACTCAGACGTTGGATCTCCGTTTAGTTTACAGTTTCATATTTATGAAAAGCCTGAGGATTTGTGGCACAGAAGAGATAAGATGATTTGACTTGGTTGGAAGAATTCAAACATCTGCTTATCCCCTCTGAATACCTTGTGATTGATGTGCCTGTGCAAACTTGAGGGCTAGAAAAGCCAACTAGCGATGTAGTACATTCTCTCTTCGCTTTAGGGAGCTCCAGAACCTCGGAAGTGACTAATGATATTGCACACATAGATTAATTTAATTCTTTCATCATCAATTTCTGTTTGTGACTGCATGGTAACAACGGCGAAAATAGAGACTAAGCGCTCACTGCTTGGAACGATTGATTCTGTTTTCTGTTCGCTGAATTCAGGACGATGTAGCTACGTTCCACAATTTAAAGAACGTTTCTCTCCTCCCTCAGCATCACGATGACTCAGCAATCTAGCCTTGTGCCATGGAAGCAAAAGAAGAGAAGTAGACTATTCGAACCCTGGCTTAGTGGGGATGGGTGAGGGCCCCCCCCCACACCATGCCAAGTCAGTCTTTACACTTAATGCCACCCCTTCAGTGACAGCCGCAAGATATTTGAAGAATGGGTTCTAAACTGATAGTTACTGTTTTGTCTCGACAGTAGTAGATCTTAAAAGAGAAATCCTTCACTCTTTCTGCTCCCAATGTCTTTAGCCTCTTACACTTATGGAAAGAATGGCTTCTATTTGTCCCCATGCTGGGACTTCAGTGACCTGTGTTGCAGCCTTGAAAAACCTTTCTTTCCATCTTGGATCTATTTTCCTCATTAATTGTGAGTCCAGTGTTTTGTAAGGCTGGGATGTGATTGGAAGTCATTCCTGTTTCACTGCAGTAGCTATCGTTTCTCCCATTCTTTCTGCCTGTCACCCTGTCTCCCATTCTTTCCTTTCTCATTCTGAGGCGGCTCCTGTGGACTTTCTTTAGTTAAGCGATAATTTAAGTCTGATTTCATAAGCCCATTACTGTGGCCAGATGACAGAAGAGCCTCTCAAAGGGCACACTTAATACAGGAAGTGAGGTTAATGATTCAGTAGTCGAAACTCTGACTGGTGACTCACCGTAGTGTACCACCTAATAAAATGCCTTGGTCACAATGGAGATTTAGTCAATGTTTGTGGACTGATTACTAGACCGCTGATAAATCCTGAGTGTCAGGAAAATGTCATGGAGAAATCAACTGTTTCAGCCCTAAAGATCAGGAAATGGAGATGGCAAACATAAGCCGGTGGACCTGACACTATCTAAGGGGCTTCACAGCAGAAACGTTCCTGTTAATGGCTCTCTTTTATGTCCATATGTGCCCCTGTCTTTCTTTCTCTTTTCTCTGAGATACAGTCTCCTCTTGTAGCTCAGACTAGCCCCAAACTCACAATTCTCGCCAGCAGCCTGCTGAGTTTTATGGATATCCTAAAATGGTACTACGGACGTATGCAGCCCCAACATTTTGCATACACTTCAGCAAGCTTTTGTAATATCTCCTAGTCTCTTTGTTGACACTCCATGTAACCATGGAGAGAAGCAGAACAAAAACCAAGAGTCTCTAGCTTAAAGAATCAGGGGACACATCTAGCCTGGTATGCTGTTTGTCTTATTTTTCAGAGGAGAAGGGACCATGTTGTTAAATCTTTAAATCTATTTTATAGAACATCAGAGAAGCATTTTCTTTAAAATGTGTAAGTTTAAAACACCGTGAGTTTCGTTTTATCGGTATAATGTTCATGCTAGAACTTGCAATTTTTTTCTTACTTTAGTTGTGACTCATAAAGTTAGACTTCCATCAAGGTTCACATGATGATAATTGAAATCATTTCCAGTTCTAGAAATAAGAATTCAGGGAGTCTAAAAGATGGGAATGACTCTATCTGCAGAAGACAAACTAAGACAGGAGGAGCTGATGGGCCCCAAAATCTGATTATGTAAATAGGATTATACTAGCGTTCAAATACAGCCGCTTGGTATTCCTATGGCTGGCTTTGTGCTCCACAGGCTGTTAGATAATTGTGGCAGAGACTATAATAATATAGAACTCAAAATATTTCACCTGGCTTTTAAGAAAAAGAATATTGACCTTTGTTCTACAGTGTCCCAATTCCCAACTTCTCAGACTTAACATCATTGATATGTTGGTCTGGATAATCTTTCTTGGTGCTAGGAGACATCTTTTGTACAGTAGGATGCTGGCTTGTATCTGTGGTACCCATCAAGTGTCAGAAGACACACCCCTACCTTCATGATGACAAGAAAAAAAGGCGTCTAATTCTTTTCTTTCTTCTTTCTTTCTTTCTTTCTTTCTTTCTTTCTTTCTTTCTTTCTTTCTTTCTTTCTTTCTTTCTTTCTTTCTTTCTTTGTTTATTCGAGACAGAGTTTCTCTTTGTAACAGTCATGGCTGTCCTGAAACTCACTTTGTCTACCAGGGTGGCCTTAAACTCACTGAGATCTACCTGCCTCTGCCTCCCAAGTGCTGGGATTGAAGGTGTGCCCCTCCACTGCCAGACATCCTCTAGTTATTTCTAAATGTTTGCCTGAGTACCACTATTGTACCTAGGGAGATATTCTTTGTCCCTGGGAACCTAGCTTCATGTCTTAAGCATCCCTTCTCCCAGGAGGAAGCTCTTGGTCTTCTTTCAAAGAGGAAAACAGCTTCTGCTATGGTATCACCTCAATTCTCTTTAACTTCTAGGTGAGCATCGACCACATTCCCATCGCTCTTTTAGATCTCAGTCAAGACAAATGTGGCCTGCTAACCCCCGAACCCACATAAAGATGGAAGGAGAGAACCAACACCACCATACTCTTCTCCAACTCACATCTCTGTGTTATGGCATGCATACCCCCAGCCTTCATTCATACACAGTAAGAAGTTCAGTGGACCTTTACAAGGTGCTCTAAAGCAGTAAGAATGCTACTGATCTCCATCACTTACACAGAGGTATCTTTGAAAACTTTATAATTGCTACAATGCCAGACAGGTACCTATAGCTCAGATACACAAAATAGTTTGGATTCTGTACTAGAGACAAAGACACGGTTGTGTAAAAGCAAGTTGTGCCACTCCCCCAGTTCCTCTGATTTAACTGACATAATTCCATTAAGAACCTGATCAAGGGGCCAGAGAAATGGCACAGCAGTTCAATGTACATATAGCTTTTGCAGAGGATCTGAGTTTGGTACCCAGCACTCATATCAGACAGCTCACAGCCCCCTGTAATTTCAGCTTTAGGGGTTCCTATGCCTCTGGTCTCTGCGGGCTCTGAGCGTTCTTGCATACACCTAATTACACACACACACACAAATTCATCTTTACAAAGAAGGTTAATAAATGAGAACTATTGTTGACTGACACCCAATCAGAGGAGCATCAGCCCCTAAGAAGGCAAACGCACGCTTTCCGAAGCCTGCAATCAGCTTCTTCTGTTACCACGAACCCTGTCATGTAATATTGCAATTACTTTTCTTTTCATGTCATATTTTTATGTCAAGGCCTTACTGATATGTGAAATTACAATGTCTCTTCCACTTGCCTTAAAACAAAGGGATAGCTGAGAAGGAAAACGGACTCTTTCTGTGTGGTCTAGATGTGTGGATGGTGTTCATATGTGTGTGTAGTTGCATATGCCTGTGTGTGTGTAGGCCAGGGAATTACGTTGTGAGTCCTCTGTCGCATGACTCTCACTAAACCTGTATCTCCCAATTTTTTTCAGATAGGCTGGTGGGAGGCCAATAAGTCCCAGTGCTTCTCTGCCGTGCACCCCCACAGCTCTCGGGGTGAGTGGCATGCATGGCTACTCCTGGTTTTCTTACCTGCATGTTGGGGATCTGGACTCAGTGCTCCTGCTTGGGCTGCAAGCACTCTTATCTGCAGAGCTCTCCCCAGCCTTCCGAAAAACTAAGTTTAGTGCAATTGTTGTTCTTTATTTGTTATTTTAGAAGCTGCCATCTGAGGAGGAAAATCTATCTTTACTTTTAGGTGGATGAATTTTAGCCAAGCTTAATGACTCTGAGGGTACTCACACTTGTTGATCCAAGGAGATATCTGTTTTAATATTTATCTTGAGAAGATATGAATAAATTGACTGTCAATGTCTTGCTGAAAGCAGACAAGGAACTTTTAGCTGTTCCAGAGTCTACTCTAAGACTGATGATGTGTTCATAGAGAAAATCAAGCCGTTTTATCAGTCCAGAATAGCTGACATGATGTATTGCTGCGAGTAGATTACAATGAGAAACCCACACACCTTGAAAACAGCATGAAATTTAGAGGTCAGAGCTGAATTTATGGTTTGGAAAAGCGAGAAGGGAGCTTCAAATGAATTCATTAACTCCTCGGCTTTCCTGACCCGCAGCTATGATTCCTGTGTCTTACCTGATGAGGTAAATATGACCTAATGTTCTCGAAGCTTGTTCAGTACGTGTGGCAACTGTGACGTCGCCATGGATCCGAGCAAAATATTGTTTCTTTGGCTAGGCTTCTGTTAGCACTGCTGTTAGGTAAGCTTACTCATCAGAGCCTGGATTAGGAAACCAGCAGAACTTGGTCAAGCTGTTGTAAAATAATCCCGTGTGTCGCTTACCTTTCTGTGTAAAATTGTGTCGGGGGAGTTTGGATTCTTTTCTTTTCTTGGGTATAAGAAATCACTTTCAAAGTGTAGGGAAAACAAACATCCCATAATGTTTCCTCTGAGGCCAGTGCCAAAGGGATCAAAGTTCCCGGTGACATCAAAGCTGGAAGCATGTGTTGTTTTCTTTGTTTTGTCTTTAGTGATACAAGGTGGTCTCCTTTCTTTCCTTTTGTTTAATTAATCAAATTTCCCATGCCGGAAACTATTACTGTTTCATACTTGGGTGGATAGTCACTCTGACCTTCTTACGCAAGGAATTAAAAAAAAAAAAAGTTAAGTCAAACCCACAAACCAGTGTTTTTATTTGGAAGAAAAACAAACTTTTTGTTTCCATGAAAAGAAAAAATAATGAAAGAAAGAAAGGCAGACCACAGCAATTGCTGCTATTCACGGTTATGGTGGTGATTATCCAATTACATGTGGTTTGTCCTGTATCATCTTGTCTGTATATCTTATGGGTGTTATTCTGTTTATTTTTTGCTTTGATTATTTTAGAATAAGTGCAACATAGAGTGTGCCTGAGAGTAGAAGCTACTTTCAGGCCTGATCTTGTCAATCTCCCCCACCCGTTTCCTACAAAAGCTTCCAGAGGTCACATGAAGGGGGACAGAGGGGAGAGAGAGAGAGAGAGAGAGAGAGAGAGAGGAGACAGTCTGAGAGATCACATATAGAGAAATGGGGAAAGGAACAAATGGTTTAGATAAGGGTAACAGGCATCCCCCCCCCCCACACACACACACTGGCCATTCTTCATCTTTGTCTTTATCACAACCGCAGGATAATTCACAGAAAAGATGAGATAGAACGGGCAAGCAATATGTAGGCCTTCTCCTTCTGAGAGATGAATCTTTCTTTCTGGTGCTAAGGTCCTACCGGTGGCCTCCAGGATGGAATTTCCCGTAGGAATCCCCAATTCTAGCACCCCTGTTCCAGCACCTGGGCCCCACTTTGAGTGCTGTAGGGCACGGTACCTGGGAGTGCAAAGGCTAGCCCTGGGCGCGACTGTTTCGGCCTTGGAGGAACGCTAGGGTTTTTTGCGCAGCAGCCACACATTTCATCTTCCCCGTTAACAATGGTCAAGGAGCCCAGATTTCCATGACTTTTTTTTTAAATTTAAATAATAATCTTCCTAGCGGGTATGTCCACAAATTAATACAACACTTTATGAACTATAATTAGAATATGCTCATGTATTTCCATTATCTTAGTATAATGGGGCTCTTTGGTTTCTGAGCACAGTTCCGAGGGTTCATCGTGGAAAGAACTTTCTGGAGGAAAGTCCCTACAGTCGAAGCTTGGAGCCTGCTCAGGAGTGGTACTTCTTGCAGTGAAATACAGCTCCTTGCGTTCTGAAAAGTGCATGTAGTTCATGACCATCTAGTCTTCGTCTGGGTGGAAGCTAAGCACTTGCAGGACATCCTATGAAACAAAAATAGCAGTTGAGTTTCTGGGGTAACTTTGTGGGGAAAGTCAGGAAATCATGGGTTACTGATTTCTTTATGTGAATCACACCTCCATCTTCTTCTGCTTAAAACACAAACCAGAGTTGGTCGGCTCTAAGAACAATTAGCAGCTGTCCTCATAATTAAGTACAAACCTAAGGCAAGAATGTCCTCGTGCTGCTGGCAGAGGCAAGGGTCAAATCAGACGAGGGCTGAAGACAGCAGCAGGAAGCTGCCATCCTGCCCTCTTCCAGCCTTTCGGGCTCAAGAGATTTACTAGCAAGGGAAAGAAAGCTGTGGTTTTGGTAAAATGTCCAATGCAAACGGAATTTTAAAAAATGGTTTCCTTTTCTCCCCTTCATGTAAGGTTTTTGACACTGCCAGAAAAGTCACCTGGGCCTAGTACAACAAAGGTTTTCTGTCGCCCTATGTGTCCTGGGAGAAGGGACTTTTTAGCCAGAGAGGGGGAAAGGGCATTTTATATATTTCATGCAGATTGCATTGAAAAGATATTTCCTAAAATTATTAAAAGTAGGGCTGAATATTTAATTCCGTGTAATTGCCTTCCAAGGGATGTTATTGGTAAACTTAGAATTTGCTTCAATTTTTAGGTGGATGCCCGTGTGTCATGGATGTGAACTCAAGGTGGTTTGTATTAGAGAATATTTAGTCTCGTGATCCATACTTTTGAAGCTTTATTTTCCTGTCTTGGCAATCAATATTCAATAAAAATGGAACTTTAAATTGTAAGATGAATTGAATATCTGGCCAGTGTTTTAATTGAAATTAAAATCTTGATTGGGCATCAAATAGTAGTTCTCTGACTTTCAAAGGTGTAGCATCTAAATCAACCCATGTTAATCTAAAAATCTTGTAAAATGAAAGTGCCCTTAATACACGCCAGCTACAGAATATCACAGCTTAGTCTGGTTGACTTTGGCTATACTCACTGCGCACATATTAACCTCAGCTAACGCAGAGTGGTCTGTAGTAAAAGTGTGAGCGAGAAGAAGAAACACCTTAATTTAGGCCTAGAAGTTTAGAGATATGTTCTGGTTTGCTCGCTCTGTGCTGTGTTAAGTACCCTGACCAAAGCAACTTGGGAGGAACGGATTTATTTCAGGTTACAGGTTACAGCCCGTCACCAAAGGAAGCCAGGGCAGGAACTCAAGGCAGGAGATTGAAGCAGAAATCACAAAGCAAAGTTGCTTTCTGGCTTACTCCCAGGCTTTTGCTCAGCTACCTACCTTATACAGTCCAGTACCACATGCCAAGGACTAGCTCTACCCATAGTGGGCTGGGCCCCACCACACCACTTGGGAACCAAGAAAATGCCCCTTAGAAGTGCCCACAAACAATTCTGTTTAAGGCAGTTCTTCAACTGAAGTTGACCACCTATCAGAGGAGACAAGCTGAAAATTTCCAAACCATTTAATATTAGACAGAGGGCAGTATTTAGAAGAGATTGTAAAACCTTCCTTAAGACCAGAGAGAAGGACGCTCATTAATAGGTGCTATTTGTGGGGTCAAGATTGGGTCTCATAAGCTTATCTGCCTCTTATGCAACTTGGACTCATCTTCTGTACCCAAGGTTGCTTTTCTAGACTGAAGTATGCAGTCCGTCTCTAGGCTCTTCATCTGCACTCACATGTGCTCTCTCTGTAGAGCCCTGGTCTACTTCCCTCTAGAGGGGGGCTCCTGGAATGGCAAAGGCCACCCCTTGGAACAGCAGTTTCTTTGTTGGGTAGAGTTCAGTACCAGGCTTCTCAGCAGCCTTGTAGGAACAGCGATTCCTTCTGAGGACTGTAAACATGAGATCTGAATCATTACATCGACGATCATGAGTTGTGACTACAGGTAGACATTTCACCACACAATGAAACCAAAGTGCCTACTGATCTCCTCTGGCTGGTGTGGAGTATTTGGGAATGTCCATGGCTAAAATGTTGGAAAATGAGTGGATGGAAATTCAAGGTACCCTGTGTGAGAATGAGTATTTTTCAAAGTATCGTTTAGAGCTTTATTTCACTAATACCATTTACTGAGAGATTGACAGCTTGAGCATCTTTAAAATTTTTCATATATTGTATGTTTTAAATTTATATTTTTATTGTCCGTTATGAGCCCCCAGTTTCTTACCAAAGGTAAGAATTGGGTTGAGTTTCTATCATCAGTCCCAGATGACATGTCCACCACAGTTTGCTTTCCCCACCACTCACTCATTGCAAAGTCTTTGGGGGACAGTCTGTCTTCTACAGATGTGTGTGTGTGTGTGTGGGAAGAATGTGGGAAAGATAAGATACCCTACCACTGAGACATTTTCTTTTGTATGGGAAGGAAGGAATTCTTGAGCTATACTTGTCTCGATGGCTTATTAGCCTTCTTGTCTCCATTTCTTCAATATGTTTTGTTCTTGTCAAAGACTTATTTTAGGATTGTTTGCACATCTGTACTGCATATCTGCTAATGATGTTGGACTTGATGAATTTCATTTCCTGTACTATTATATTCATAAAAATTTCCCAGCTAATCCTGTACCATGTATGTTCAGGAGATAGCATCAATAAAAGGATGTTGAATTAGAAACATCAGGTGCCTAATAATGACCTCTTATCAAAGTAGAACCTTATCTTCATGCGTTATACAAAGAAGGATGTTGTCTCCAAGTAAAAGTGACTAAATAAATAATAACATAAGAACATAATATTATTTGAATGCATCACAGTCTAAGTATGTCCATGTGGACACTTTAATAAACCATAGCTAATGACTCCAGAATACAGTTAATTTAATGATGGAAGACACAGCTAATCTTGTGTGAATTACTTCTGTGGTATTTGTCATGTGACTATCTATGAGGCTCCAACTGCTTTACAAGATGGCTCGTACAATAATAATAATTAATCATGATAATTCCTTGTTGAATGTTCTCTATAACCGTCCACTCTTCTATGAACAGTCACATGTCTATGTTACTTGGTCCTTCCCATCACTGTGTAGAGGATGGGCTTTAGAATAATTTCTTTGTACACTGTGTGAATATATGTCACTGTGATTGGTTTAATAAACAATCTGACTGGCCAAGAACTGAACAGGATAAAGTTAGGCAGGAAAGCCAAACTGAGAATGATAGAATGAGGAAGAGCTGAGGCAGAGGAGTCACCATCTGGACTCAGAGGGATAAGGAGATGAACATGCCATGCTAATAAAGGTACTGTCACATGGCAGAGCATAAACAAAGAAAATGGATTAATGTAGAATGTGAGAGCTAGTAGTAATAAGCCTGAGTTATTGGCTGAGCATTTGTAATTAATATTAAGCCTCTGAGTGACTATTTGAGAGCAACTGCAGGACAGGGAACTCCACCTATGGAGATGCCTATCATCACTGTCTTACAAAGAAGGACACAGAAGTGTAGTGGCTTTTAAGGACTCTTTCATGGTCAGGCTTTGGGTGACGAGTGGTGCTGGGCATTGAACTCACTTTCAGAATGAGTTTTTGCCTGAGAATCTCCTAAGGACACACGTATGTTGTAACCTCCCTTTTCTCTTCATCCTACAGAACATTTGCTTTAACCTACACATGGAGTTCAGTCAGATATGTTTGCCATGCCAAAGCCGTGCTGCCCATAAAGTTCCAGGATACAAGGATATGAAAGGAAGAAGAGGAAACGTTTGCTTCCCCATTATGGAATGTGTAAAATAACAACAGTTCATCAAGTAAAAAGCTCTGTGTGTACATTGACTTCTCCTATCCATTTTTTAAATATTTAAAGTTTGTTTAGAGTTTTTATTTTTTTAAAGGATGATGTGTTCCTAAATGTAACCTCAGTAGCACAGACACTGAGAGAAACAATTAATGAATTGGACCTCCTGAAACTGAAAAGCTGTAAAGCAAAGGATATGGTCAACAAAACAAAATGAAAACCTACAGAATGGGAAAAGATCTTCACTAACCCCACATCAGACAGAGGTCTGATCTCTAAAATATACAAAGAACTCAAGAAATTGGTCATCAAAAGAAACAAGTAATCCAATAAAATAAAAAAAATGGAGTACAGACCTAAACAGAGAACTCTCAACAGAGGAATCTAAAATGGCTGAAAGACACTTAAGGAAATGCTCAACATCCTTAGTCATCAGAGAAATGCAAATCAAAACAACTCTGAGATTCCATCTTACACCTGTAAGAATGGCCAAGATCAAAAAGACTGATGACAACTTATGCTGGAGAGGTTGTGGGATAAAGGGAACACTCCTGCATTGCTGGTGGGAATGCAAGCTGGTACAGTCCCTTTGGATGTCAGTGTGGCGATTTCTCAGAAAGTTAGAAAACAACCTTCCTCAAGACCCAGTAATACCACTTTGGGGTATATATACAAAGGATGTTTAATCGTGTCACAAGGACATGAGAGAAGAGAAAAATGTAGAGCTCAATAAAAATCATTAAAATTAAAAAAAAGAAATACAATAAAACAGAACCCTCCCTCAAAAAAAAAAAAAAGAATGCTGGGTTTTAAACCTAATACAATTTAGCTAGGAAACTTCACAATACTTAAGAAGGAAAACTAATAAGTTTAAACTCTCTGTGTGTGCTTACATATACATAAAACACAGATTTGCATGTTAGGCAAGCACATTACCACTGGATCACACATCTAGACTCCCATTTATCGATTTTTTAAAATTTAGTTGCCTACGCTTTTGAAATTTTCAGGAGCAAAAACTATCACCACTAAATAATTCTTTCCTATATCACTGGAAAATTTCTCTGTATTTTCTTTTAGCAGTTTTATAATCTTGAGTATTATATTTAAGTTTTTAATCCTTTTTAAGTTGGTGGGGTTTTTTTTTGTGTGTGAGTTGAGAAAGAGTCCTCCTTTCCTTTCCCTTCGTATGTATATCCCTCTTCCCCACCACCATTTATTGAAAAGACTCCTTTTCCTAACACATGTTTTGGGCCCTTTTTGAAAATCTGTTGACTCTAAATGTATAGATTTCTTGGTGTGCTCTTTATTGTCGTCTGTTGACTAATGTGACTATCTTCATGAGAAGACCATATTGTTTAATCACTAGACCTTCCTGGTACAGTTTAAAAACAAGTAGTATGGTGGTGCCCTTGGCCTCATTTTGTTCCCCATCAAAAGATAGTTTTGAGCCTTTTTATGTTTTAGCTCCTTTTTTAAAAAAAATAGAAACTTAGCCGGGCGGTGGTGGCGCATGCCTTTAATCCCAGCACTCGGGAGGCAGAGGCAGGCAGATCTCTGTGAGTTCAAGGCCAGCCTGGTCTACAAGAGCTAGTTCCAGGACAGGCTCCAAAGCTACAGAGAAACCCTGTCTCAAAAAAAAAAATAGAAACTTTAAATATTGTCTGAATATTTTTCACTTCTTTTGATAACTGGTTGTTCAGTTCGTTGGCTCATTTACTGATTGAATAAATAAAAAAATTGTTCTCTTAAAGTTTAATTTTTGTTATTCTTCATATAGAGTTAATTAATTAATTACTTAATTACTTAATCACCTATCTGGAGTCTACCAGGACAAAGATTTTCTTTCCTATTTCTATAAATTATCTCTTCAATTTGGCGATTGTTTCTTTTGCTGAATAGAACTTTAGTTTTTAATTTGCATTTATTTATTTATTTGTATGTATATTTATAAGTGTTCTAGAGTGGACCAGTAGAAGAGAGGTCAAACGGTGGGAGTCAGTTCTCTCCTTTTAACATGCAGGCGCGAGGGATTGAACTTAAGTCATCAGTGTCCATAGTAAGCCTCTTTACCCTGCTGGCCACTATAGAGGGCATTTTAATTTCATGTGAATTAATCTAGCTGATTTTGGGATTTATTTCCCTTGCTATTGGAACCGTTTTACGAAAACTCTTGCCTATGCCGAACTCTTGGTTTCCCTTGAAATTTCAAAGTTTCAAATCTTGTATGGAAATCTAGTTCCCAACACTATTTGGTAAAGGTCTATAATGTGTGTTTTTAGTTCTTTTTTTTTTAGAAACCAGTTAGCAGTAGTAGTTACGGGTACTTATTTCTAACTCCTTATTCAATTTTATTGGTCTATATGTCTGTTTATCTGCCGCTAACCATGCTACAATGATTACTATGATTGTATAACATAACTTATGGTAAGATCTTATGATTCTCCCAGGATTGTTTTTCTGTTAAGTACTGACTTGGTTTTTTTAAATTATTTTACATTTCCATATAATATTGCCAATATTCCTTTTTTAGTTTGATAAAGACTGCCATTGGGGTCGATGGACATATTGTTTTTTCTATAAATGGATTTCAGTAATATCACTCTTTTTACGAGGAGGTGACAGACTTTAAGGCATTAAAGAAGGACAATGAAGAGGATCCTGAAAGACGGAAAGACCACCTGTACCCATGGATTGACAGCACTCCTATCTCAAAACCTTGAGGATCCATGGATTAGAAACACTGGAGATAAATGCTAAAGGCACAAAGAATTTAGTCAATGACATCATAATAGAGAATTCCCCCAAAGAGGTAGACATTCAACCAGAAGAGGTAAAACTCCGAATAGACATGATCAAAGAGGAGCCACGGAACAACACGGTTGTCGATATTAAATGAAAAACCTCAGCAAAAAGCTAAATTGAAAACTACAAGGATTATTTAGAGCCTTGAGTAGACATAAGCAGAAACCCTCTCAACAGCATGGTGTAGTCCATACGTAAACAACAGAAAGCAAAGAAATAACAATAAAAGTTACAAGGGAAAAGTACCAACTCTCCTCAAAAGGCAGACATTCCACAATGACAGCAGATCTCTCATTCGTCTCCCTCACAGCTAGGAAAGCATGTTACATTTCAAGTCCTAAAATAATTGAATGCCAACCAAGATGAATATAGCCAGTAAATTCATATTTTAAAAGCAATGGAGAACTATGTTAGTGAGACAGCGTGCTCGGAAAAGGTGGTTGCCACACAAGTGTGGCCATGCAAGCAAGGTCTCTAGAACACATGTAAATAGATGGGGAGTACAACTCTGCAAAGATAACCCTGTCTTTGGTACAGAATTGTCCTCTAGTTTCTCATGTGTGCTGACATATACAACTCACACACACACACATGTGCACACACATATATGTATGCATGCATACCATGACGGGAAAAGAATTTCTTTCTTTCTTTTTTTTTTTTTGGTTTTTCAAGATAGGGTTTCTCTGTGGCTTTGGAGCCTGTCCTGGAACTAGCTCTTGTAGACCAGGCTGGTCTCGAACTCACAGTGATCCGCCTGCCTCTGCCTCCCGAGTGCTGGGATTAAAGGCGTGCGCCACCACCGCCCGGCCTGGGAAAAGAATTTTTAGATAAACACAAACTAAGGTGATTCATGACAGCAAACCAGCTTTGTGGAAAATAAAGGAATCCATACACCGAAGAGGAAGAACTGACTGTCTTAATCACGAGAAGGATTGAAGAAACTGCATGAGAGGAATAGATGAACAAAGGGAAGCCAGGAAGGAACCCGCCATGTCAGCATAGCGAGCTAGCAACCCACTGACCATGAGAGGGGAGATGGTAAAGGACAAGCAATCTAACTCCCAAAAAAGCCATCAGCAAAATTACAGAAATTAAAAATACATCTCGACAAATACCTTACCTGTAAATGGCCTCAAGTTACCAATAGTGAGATTCAGACTGGCTCCCTGCATTGAAATTAAATACAGCGGTCTGTGTGCACAAGAGGTGCATCTCACTGATGAAGATACAGTCTGAGACCCGAAGGATGCACAGCTGTCAGGCATGGAAGCCAGAGCAAGTTGGCAAGGGTGTTCTACATCTGATAAAATGAACTTCATATCAAAATTAGTGAGGAATGATCAATACAGCCACTGCATATTAGTAAATATTCATTCATCAAGAGTATGTGATAATTATAAATATATATGCATTGACCATTGGGGCTTCTGGTTTCATAAAACAAACAGGGTTCTGATAGATGCTGATAGATGATGATACAATAATACTGTGATTTAAATACTCCGCTCCCATTGTTATTAGATAGGCCATCCAAACTGAAAGTCAACAAACCATAAAGTTCAACAATACCACAGAGCAAATGGAATTAATACAGTATTTCATCCAGCAGACACAGAATGTATGCTCTTCTTAGGAGCCCATGTACTTGTCTAAAATGTCACATTCTAGGCCATAAACTATGTCTTACTGGATACAAAAAAATCAAAATAGTTTCTTGCATCTGATCAGATCATAATGCCATAATCTAGTGATAAATAGCAAGACAGACTACATTAACTACACAAATACATGGAGACTGAAAACTATACTCTTGAATGCCTGGGGGGTCTTTGAAGAAATGAGAGAGGAAATTTAAAAATTTGTGCAAGCAAATGAAAATGAAAGCACAATTTTCCAGGAACTTTGGAATGGTATTATGACAGAAGATCCCCAATAAATAACCTAATTATGCATCTCAATGTCCTAAGGGGGAGAGAACAATTCAAGCCTCAAAGCAGCAAATGGCAAGAAATGCGAAATATCAGAGAAGAAATTAATAAAATGATGACTAAAACGCAGTGCATTGAATCTGCCAAACAAAGAACAGTTGTTTCAAAGAAGAAATAGATGAGCCGGACAGTGGTGGCGCATGCCTTTAATCCCAGCACTCGGGAGGCAGAGGCAGGCGGATCTCTGTGAGTTCGAGACCAGCCTGGTCTACAAGAGCTAGTTCNGAGACCAGCCTGGTCTACAAGAGCTAGTTCCAGCGCAGGCTCCAAAGCCACAGAGAAACCCTGTCTCGAAAAAACCAAAAAAAAAAAAAAAAAAAAAAATAGATGAGTCACCCTTTTTACAGATCTGTTTACTATTTTCTCTTGTGGCTCACGGCTTCCTTTGGGATTGTTGGTTCTATCTTTGAGGAGCATCTTTACAAACTGCCCTATGGTATGCTTATCAGAGATGAATTTTCGGGTGGTTTCTGCGTCTGAGAATGTCTTGAATGCCTCAGTGGAGAGTCTGGCTTAACAGTTCTCACTCTGTTTTCTTGCTTCCATTATCGCCTTGATAAGTGAGCAGTTAAGGTAATTGCTGCTTTTCGGTAGGTAACAGAAAACAAAAACAAAAACGAAACAGGCATTGCCTGTTCTTTTTAGGGTATCTGTGTTTACTCTTGTCCATTTTAAGGCTTCCCCCACTGTCTTAGGTATTCTGTAGTTTAATTCTGATTCATCAAGGTATAGATGTCTTTTTGTTTGCCATGCCTGGCATTTTTTGAACTTTAACATCCAAGGGTTTGTATCTTTAATCTGTTCTGGAACATTTTAGCCCTTGTATTTTTATCTTCAGTTCATCTCATTGTAATCTGGGTAAGACTGTCTTAACCTCTAAAATAATATTTTCCTTACTCTGCTTAAAAAGCAAATGGTATTGTATCATTGTATTTGTAAATACATTTATAGATGCTTACTACTTACTAGTTTATTAAATATCATTATCTAACAATGACTCAATATTAATGTGTCAGATTCTCTTTGAGGTACTGAACATGTTACTGAATAAAAAAAAAATTAGTGTATCGCAGTGGTAGTGAGGACAGTGAGCATTTTAGTTCCCTCTTCATGTTACCCACTTGTGCCTTCCGGACTGTCTCAGGAAGAATCAGGAATGAATACATTAAGATTATCTTAAATGACACAGAGAAAATAGAGGCCTGTTTTCCCATGTCCCTTGACCTGTTTCCAAGTCTTACCATGCTACCCAGGCTAGACCAGAATATGCGGTCAGCCTCTTGGGAGCTGGCTGTCCCAAACATGGGTTTTAACTTCCCTTTTTTAGAGGCTATTTGTTCGGCCTCAACACTGTTTTGCATATAATGAACAAATCTACAACATTTCTGAAAGAACTTTAGTGTTTTTCTTTGAGTTCTTCTAAACAATGTTAGTATAGTTAAAACCATGAAGGACAAAAACATAATTGTGGACCTGATTTAAAGGCTGTGACAAAACCCATAATTGTGGTATTTTGCCGAAGATATAATGGGAGATGAGAAAGTATATAAATGTGAAATTCTTTCTGTAATCCCTAAGTCTTTTCTCCTGGTACTAGGGGAAAGGGAAAGGCCTCACACAGTGGTCCTCAAGCTAACGTAGGCTTTCCTTTGACGATGAAATATTTGCCCTGTGTCATCTTCAGGAACAATGTGGAGATTTGCATGTGTGTCTCCTTTGCATCGGGCATGTGCTGATGTGACCTGTTTGAGTCTTCCCAGCACTTGCAACTATGAGAAGATCACTATTCATGGCAGCAAGACTTCAGGGGAGTCATTGGCTTCATCTATCAAACATTTAGCTGAGCAGTAATTCACACGGGAGACTCGGAAGCAAAGCCTTTTCTTTATGGGCACCTGGATTACATACTATATTAGCTATTTTTCTCATCTCCATGAGCAAGTACGTGACAAGAAACAACTTAAAAAAGATAGGGCTTAATAAACCCCAGAGCTTATAATTTCATAAGGGAAACAGTCCATCACAGTGGAGGACACATGGTGGCAGGAGCCTAATGTCACATCATAGCCACTGTAGGTACGTAAAAGACTGGGCAAGATACGGTGCCTGGCTATCCAATGTCAAGGCCTGACCCCTCTGATTCACTTCCTCCAACAACGCCCCACTTTCCTAAGGATTCAATGACCTTCCTAAAACAGTACCAGTAGAGGGGGCCACGTGGTCAAACCCATGAACTAGAGGGGCGACTTCTGGTTTCAGTCTACTTACCCGTCATGCAACTGAAGCAGAGCTTACATCTTAAGATGCAGTGCATCTTAAATGCCTCCATGTCACACATCTTGACAACTGCTTAAATCCTTGAAGCAGTCACAAAAACTAACCTGGGGTTGCCTGTGAAAAGCTCCCCCGTGGCCCTTTCTAGCCAGTCTCTACTGAAGCAACCTCTCGACGTACTTTGGTACGACAGCCTGACTTTGGCCCCTTTTGGGCTTTGTGTGGGTGGAGGCCTCCATTAATTTTTTGTGCTTAGCTACTGGCATTTACTTATTTTTTTTATTTTTTATTTTTTGGTTTTTTGAGAAAGGGTTTCTCTGTGGCTTTGGAGCCTGTCCTGGAACTAGCTCTTGTAGACCAGGCTGGTCTCGAACTCACAGAGATCCGTCTGCCTCTGCCTCCCGAGTGCTGGGATTAAAGACATGTGCCACCACCGCCCGGCTGGCATTTGCTAATTTTCTAATTAATAAGTAGCTTTACTTTTTATCTGATCTAATGAAAATAACTTTTTTTTATTGTTAAAAGCAAAATTTACATTTACTCCCCTTGTTCCCGGCCCTCCCGCTCCCCCACTACCCCCCCGTCCTCCCCCTGCTTCCTTAAGATGGTGCAGGATACCCTGTCCTATGGGGAGCCCAAGGCCCTCCCCCCTCCATCTCAGTCTAAGAAGATGTGCATTCATATAGAATAGGTTCCCAAATAGTCAATACATGCAGAAGAGATAGGTCCCAGTGCCATCATCGTTGGCCTCTCAGTCAGTCCCCACTGGCAGTCACATTCATAGAGTCCAGTTAGGTCATTTGCTCATTCAGTCTTGGTCCAGCTGGATTTGATGAGCTCCCAATAGATGAGCACACTGTCTCTGTTGGTGGGCCAGTCCCTCATGGTCCTGACTTCCTTTCTCATTTTCTCCCTCCTTCTGCTCTTCCACTGGACCTTGGTAGCTCGATCCCTTGTTCTGATGTGAATGTGGGTCTCTGGCTCTATCTCCATTCATCATGCAAAATTTCTATGGTGACGATTAGGATATTCAACAAAGTAACTATGGGACAAGTTCAGTTCAGGCACCCACTCCTCTGCTGCCCAAGTACCTAGCTGGGACCTCCCTATGAATGCCTGGGATCCCCTCAAGAGACAAGTCCCTTGCAAATCTTAAAAAGACTCCCGTTAATGTAGATATCTTATTCCCTTCCCCTGAAAATAACTTTTAAGGCAATCCTCAAACACTTTGCTTCGAGTTGAGTATTTGCCTGGCCTACTGGCTGTGTATAGGAGCTTGCAATATCCATGCAAGAGCACAGGTTTCCTTGCTAAACCACATGAGGTTTCCTAGTGCCTCTCCAAGTCAGGAAGTGTTTTAACCTTTGCAGTTTCTGTTGAGTTGACCATGGCAGTCAGCTGAGCAGCTAAATTCATAACGACATAAACTTTAGAGCCCAAAGGGCTCTCAGCAGTCACCTAATTGCTCCACTGTCTTTGGAACTCTGTTCTCTGGCAGCCGTTGTGCTAGATGGAACTTGAAGATAGAGTCAGGAATCAGGTGGACAATGTGTCTGAAGAATTCAGAGCAGGAGAGGTAGAAGGCCGACAATAATGACAATGGCAGGTGATGAGCTGTCTGATGTTGAAGATTGTGAGATAAGTGTTAATCTGACTCCGTCAGAACTTCACAGAATGAAGCCCCAAACTATGGATGCTTAGGTGAAGGTGGAAAGATTAAACAGGAGTAAGCCAGTGAAAGAGGCAGAGCAGAAGAAAGAAGGGACGGGAAGATAGGTCCAGAAATGGGCGGTAGTAGGGAGTGTTAATAATGCTCCAGGGAACTGAGAGATGCTTAGTAATGACTGAAAGGGGTCAAAAAGGAAAAAAAAAAAGAAGAAAAACAAGCAAAAGTAGAAGGAACGTCACAGCCAGGTAGAAGTCTCTAATTTGTTCTGAAATCAAAACAGGCCCCTGAGGGGTTTCAAGTGTGCTGTTACCCAGTCAAACTAGCAGAAATATTTTTCCGTGCTGTGGGGAGTGGGCTAGGAAGAAGCAAGACCAGAGTCATGGAAGTCATGGTTTGAAACAAGGTGTGGAGCCAGTGAGAAGGAGACTGGGTTAAGAGATGTGTCAAAGGGAGTTATGTCAAATTTGGTAAACAGGAATGGATACTGAGAAAGATAACTAAAAGGTGAAGCACAGTGGCGCTGTTTTCTGAAAGGAGGATACTCGTGCAGACTACGTCAGTGTGTGTGCGTGCGCGTGCGTGTGTGCCTATGGGTGTGTGCTTGTATGTGTGTGTGTGTGCATGTGTGCATGCGTGTGTGTGTGTGTGTGTGTGTGTGTGAGAGAGAGAGAGAGAGAGAGAGAGAGAGAGAGAGAGAGAGAGAGAGAGAGAATATACAGTGGAGAGAACCATTAATGAAAATGTTGGACCAAATTTTTAACAGACTTTTCTGTCATTAGCAAGATGTTAACAAGACATTTGGCTATCCGGTGCCAATATCCTGCTGAGGAGAGAAAGAGTTTGACTGCTTACACAAATTTGATCATGATCCACAAATAAAAAGCTTTTGAAATTGCCTACAAACCCAGGTAACTTTTAAAGATAATATATTGTGTGTCTAATATGTGGTGAATTTCATGATGGACTTCTTTCAGAAAGCACCGAATAACACTTTTCTCTTCAAAATGTACAATGTACAGGAGTGAATGAAGTCCACCAGCGTCAAAATCTGTTCAATTTGTACAATACAGTGTTTCACAGACACCCCATTGCTATAGCTATTAAAATAGGATTTATATGTTGGCAAGATGGTTAAGTGAGCAAAGGTGCCTGCTGCCAAGTTTGGCAAACCGAGTTTGACCCCAAGAACCATGAGTTGTTTGACTTCCAAACAAACACAGGGCACATACCCCTCCGATAATGTGACAAATTTAAAAATTAATAGAACACAATTTACATAAAATAGAACATGTGTATTTTAGGTTCACTCAGAGGAGAGAGGACCTAGCCCCGCTAGCCTTTGCAATGCAGTTTCAATTATCTTGGCCTGGAACAATGGGTATTCTGTTCCACTTCCCTGGGGTCTCATAGGCTGCAAATAAGTTCGCGTGATACAGTTAAGGGTCTGGATTTGCTGACTACTTAACATCGCATTTAGAGATCATCCTAGGTTCAATGCCCTTCAAATTTTATGCTTCTTTTCTTTCCTAAGCTCAATTTTAAATTGAGGGTGCTATGGTTGGATTCTGTAATAACTGACAATTTATTTTATTGTAGTGTTAAGTTACTTTGTTCCTTCTTTTAAAGATTTGGAAAGACTGTGGCCACTAAGTCTTTTAAGTGACATAGGAACATAACTTGTGAAGGTGTACAGTATTTGCTTAATTAAACAGGATCGTCTTAGAACTTCGCAAGAGAAGCAGCTGGGTACCGTACTTAAGCAAACTAACTAGAATTCTTTTGGTGGGATCACTGTCTCACCTACATCTATGGTGTTGGCCTTTAATGGCATCGGGGTCTCTCAGATGAGCACTGATTGCAGGTTGTAGGGTATTTTCTCCTCATGCCTCATATATAACATAAAACTTGTTGGCTTGAATTCCCTGACAGGGGACGTGGAAAGATTGAATCATTCCAAGCCTATGTCTCTTCATTTCTGGCTTGCCTCTTGGCATTTATTTATTAATTCTTTCAGCACGTGTTTTTCGATCTCAGAGATTCAGTTATGGCTTCCTATTCTGGGGCAGAATGGAGAAAGACAGAAGTTGTAGCTGTCGTAGAAGTCACCAACAGGACCCACCAAACTTGAAGCTGTTCTAGGAAAGAAAAAAACAAGTACATATGTGAAGGGCATTGAACCCAGAACCTTCCGTAAACCTGGTATTAAGCATTTAGCGAACAAACCAAGACTTGTTCAGAGATTTCCTCCATCTCTCAGTTCTGCCCAGTATCATGTTTTGCTCTCTCTCTCCTCCTCCTCTTCCTCTTCTCTCTCCAATTTTGTTATCAATTCAATTGGCTAGTGATTTTGCAGGTCTCTGCTCCACCCCACTCCTGTGACTTCCTGTCCCAGAGCAGATCCCCACGTCTAACTTGGGTTGTTGCAACACCCCTTATCTGGCTCCACTGCCTCTTCTTTTATCCTTCTCTGGTCTCCACCCTCCTGTTAGCATTATCTTTTTAAAGCCAAAATCAGATCCAATACTTCTACTTTCCATCCTTAATCACTATTGTTTATGAGCGATACATGATCTTTGATCCCTAATCTGATTTCATGAATCCCCTTAATCCCATTTTCCACTTCTTTCTTCACTCCCCCTGAATTTCTTCAAGACACTGTTAACATGTTGTTCTCTGTCCCCTTGCTCCATGCCTCTTCTCCACGTCCTGGCTTAAAATGCTTTTCCTCACTTCATGAGTCTTAATGGTTATTAAAAATACTTAATAAACTCAGATTTCTCCGGAAAGATGGAATAGTTTTCCCATGGTAACTTGTGTGTATTAAAGCATGAGCTATTCCTATGAAAATGAAATATATGTGTCCGCATATCCCACTGTAGAATATGAGCTTCTAAAGCAAGTGTCTGCAAACAACCTTTAAGGGCCACGCAGGCCAAGTGGATCCCATCGTGTCAACCTCTCAGCTCAGCCGTCACACCAAAAAAGTTCATGGACTAATAAAAGTAAAATTCACAGATGAGAAAGTGACAAAATCCTTGTTGCCACCTAAGTGTACAGATACGAAGAGTTGGCTGTAATATCATTTTTATATCGTGAAATAGTTCTCTTCTTTTTCTTTCCATACAACCACTCAAAACCTGACAATGATTCTTAGTTTATGGATCATGCAAATATGACCCTATCCTATGTTCTGTATTTTGATCTCCCCTTTCCAAATGACAGGGTTGTTTCATATTTGCCTCATGTTCATGGTTCCTGCACCACTGGCAACTCTCAGCACACCTGGGACTAAATGGATGCTCATGAAATTCAATGCATGGACCAAAATCGGATCATTTTATGGTGTCTTCCATTACTAGCTGCGGCGATGTGATAAATTAAAAGTATTAGTTAGAAAACCATTTTCAATTTTATTCCCTGTGCAAAATCTTTCTGAAGTGTGTTATTCTGTTCTAGTAAGTAAGGCTTGGTGAATATATTTAATGATTTTAGTACAATGGCCCAGGTTATGATTAATGACAAGAATTCTTGTGTTGCCAGGTAACAAAGACAGAGAAGCTAGAGCGAACTGAACCCCAAATGCCTATAGATGGGGTGACTATAGAAATTGCCTTTCTGATGCAGAGAGTCTCTC
>JAQHUG010000036.1:3357601-3433325 GCA_028555095.1 Dicrostonyx torquatus
CCTGTCTCGAAAAAACCAAAAAAAAAAATTATTATAACAATAAACTTGAGTCCAACTCTTAGTGGTGACACACGCGCATCGGTGTGGAACCATCCACAGGGGAATGAATGGCCTCCCAGCCACCACAGCCCTAAAAGAGAATGACTCTCTCTTCCTTAGCAACCAACAACTGACAGCAACTTCAATTTTAAAGGTGGGGCTTGGGGAGCCTCTCTCCCAAGTGCAGGAACTTGACCAAGCTTGGTCTTGCTTAAGTCTTAGGCAGTCAGGCACAGCTCTTGGTAACTGATGTGTGCAACGGGTAAGCTATGTATCCAGAAGACAGCACTTCACAGCTCTGCTCCCACCCTCTGCTACTTACAGTCTCTGCAATGGGAATTGTTAAAGAATGCTCATATTAATCCCACAATACTGCAGTAGATTTAGGCAACACACAGTGGCTAGGTCTGCATAGATGGAATGCTTAGCGGGATGAGCGTAGCGGCCTACTATGGCCATCTAGTTATCTACATGCACAGAATATAGCTTTATCTTTTACGTTTTTTATTGTTATATTAAGGAAAAAACCTCAGAAGATGATCTTGCTGCACCATTGCATTGTGGTAAGAGAGGAACTGCTTCTGTTTTTTTTTTTTTTTTTCAAATACATCTTTAGGGAGAGAAGAAAATTAAGCAAAGGGTCCTGCATGACTCTGTATTTGAACATTGGCTGTTGGATTCCCATCTTGAGGGATCTGCTATTCACAGAAGACTCTCTTTGGTCAGGGAATTTCTGAACAAAATATATTCAGTGCAGGGGAGTTCTAGCCTAGGGCAGGCCTGGTCCTGTGAAAGCTGCCTGCTGTTCACAGCAGGGAGTGCGACTACACATGGTCACCTGGGGAGCAGCCTTTGAGAGGCTGCTGATGGATCCTTTGATAAACCCACTTTATCCTAAGTGCTAAGGCATTTGAGATTTCCTAGGAATTCAGCCTTGGGGATAAACGTGCCCTTACCGCTCTCTGTGTTATAGATTCACTCTCAGGCACCTATCAGAGCCAGTGTTGTACAAAACAAACAAACAAACAAACTCCGAAATACAACTGCCTGAGCTATTACGGTGTCGCTGGTCTTCTGGAGATGGAAAGCTAATAGTGGTAATACCAGCTGACACTTATCATCCCTTAGACACCACGCAGAGTAGTTTGTAGGTATTTTCACCTGCTTAGCATGATAAACATAAAGGAGAAGCATTGAGAACCAGCCTTACAGCTAGACGCCTCATCCCAAGACGTGGACAACGTGGAAGGGAATGAGAACAGTTTTGGAGTAAAGATGGAGAGGCAAAGATTTTGTAAAAATCAGCTAAGAAGCATGGGGCCTGTCCTTAAAAATGCTTCGCGAGACTCCATTGGATAAAACTGGATTTTCATTTGGGAATGGTCACCAGCTGGGAATCCCTGGCTTAGGGGTGGGGCTTGTGTCCATTCTCCTGTCCGTGCTGGCACCACATCTGCTGCAGACCTTCGCAGTTGCTGCACTTTTGCCAGGGTCTTTGTGTCTTCAAATGTGCATCGGACCTGCTGTGTTTGGGAGGCTTAGTTTTCTTTTTTTTTCTTTTTTCTTTTAGAAGAATTCCATTCTTTTTTTAAAAAATATCTTTGTGGTTTGTTTAACTTTATTTTATGTACATTGGTGTGAAGTTATCAGACCCCCTGCAACTGGATCTTCAGACAGTTGTGAGCTGCCATATGGGTGCTGGGAATTGAACCTGGGTCCTCTGGAAGAGCAGTCAGTGCAGTGCCCTTAACCACTGAGCCATCTTTCCAGCCCTGTTCTCTTAGTGTCCTCCATCCCTTCTGGCTCTTAGAGTCTTTCTGCCTCTTCTTCCTCAAGGTTCTCATCAACATTTGAGTGCATTTAAGGCCCACTACCTGCCAGGGATGCCATCCCTGACACTACTCAGATGTCTAAGAATCTGAGACCAGATTAGGATTAGGATTAGGTCCTTGGTCATAAGGAAACCCCAAATACTACTGGTTTGCTAAAGAAGCGTAGCGATACAATGACACCGGAAAACATTTTGCTATAGTCATGGATCAGTGCCTTGCTCAGTCATCACCAGAGAAGCTTCCTTCTGCAGCAGATGGGAACAATGCAGAGACCACCAGTCAACAATGTGCAGAAAGGGAGAAGGGAGACACCTGGAAATATCGAGTTATTTGGGCCATGTTTGCCAGTTTCTGTTTTTACCTCATAGGTCCTTTGTATATGTATTACAGCTTCCAGTTTCGAGTTTTTATGGGACAGCCGTGTGTGTGAATGTGCGTTTCTGCATCCATGTTTTTCTCGTGCTTTTTCTTTACTCTTTTTCTTCCGTTTGGTTTGTCTTATCCCAATTTGTCTGCTTTTTTTTTTTTAAATCTTATTTTATTTCACTATTCTCTAGATGTCCATTTGTTTTCTAAGGAGAGACAAAAAGGGTGTAGGAAAAGGGGAAAGGAGTTGAGAACGATCTGGGAGGAGTTGGGGGTAGAAACCATATCAGAACATATTAGACAAAAATAATCTATTTTTAATGAAAGAAAAATGGGGAAAAAGTCACCTAAGCGTTACCTTAGTAATTGCTATTTGTTTTTTATTTATATATTAAATTGCATTTAACTGATTGTGTGTGTGTGTGTGTGTGTGTGTGTGTGTGTATGTGTGTGTGGTCATGCAAGCTATGGCACACATGGAAGTCAGAGGACAGCTTGTCTGAGTCGGTCTCTCCTTCTACTTGCGAGTCCCGGAGATCAAACTTAGATGAGCCAGGCTGGGCAGCAAGTGCCTTACCCCACTGCGCCATTTCCCCACACAGTGGTGGCTGTTCTTCCTATTGCTGCCATTTCTCCCCTTCTCACCAATTCCACGCTGTTGCGATATTCCAGGGCATGGCCCTTATCTTCCCTTCTCTACTCCCTAGTTCCTCTTTGGTACAAACACTTAGTCCCGGTTTGGGCAACTAAATACACCCTGACACTTCCTACATTTGCTGTGCTTGCAAGACTTGTCTCCTAAATCCTACACGTACGTTTCCAGTTCCATGCTGGAAACTGCTTATAGAGCCAAGTCATATGTGTTTACACGTGAATTCCTCTCTTCCCTATTCCTGCATCTCTCACAATTGATGAATTCATAATTCCAGCTTCCCATAATAAAATCTTTAAAGTCGTTATTTGACTCCTCTTATTCTCTTGCTCCTCACACTTTAATTTGTCAAGAGATATTGGAAGCCAGCACTACCAGTTAACAAGTACGTTGACATATTCTGCTGAGATGTCTTGAGGACCTACAGGGTTTCTACAGTTTCTTTGCTAAAGAACCTATACAAAATCATGAGAATATTGTAGATAAATCTAAACTATCAAACATGTCACAAAAGACCTGACTGTTTTCTGGCAATGTATCCCTCAAGTTGAGACTACTTCTTGGCATAGTGTCGATGCTCTAGGAATACTCGTTGACGTGTTGAATAAGAGGTCGGGTAGAGAAGAAGTGGGAAGCTCTTTGGTAGGAAGAGGAAAGCAGATAGGGTGAGTCCACAGCTGTGGACACAGTGACAATGACCACACTGTACTCCACGCAGAAAAACTAGGCAGAAGGGAAGAGGGGTGGCAAAGCTTCCTGTGAAGATGTTCAACGGTAAGCTCGCTGCGTATCTCTGCAGCTCAGAGGGTGTGTCAGGGATGGACGGAGAAAATTGACGGTCTCTGGTATTTGTGGGCATGAGAAAAGTAACAAATGGAAAACTGTTTACAATATATATTGTATATATATTCATGATTCATTCATCCATGATATATATATGTGTGTGTGTATATATATGTGTATATATATATATATATTCATATCATGACAGGTGGACACGTGTGTGGATGAACTCTTAGAAGGCAGGGGTTGGGGTGATTGAAGTTAGGGTGTTGATTAGGTCGTGATGGGGAACAGTTTAGAAATGAAGGTCACTGCATGTTAGACACGTGCTATGGCTCCTTCAGAATCTGACAGAACACTAGCAGGCTTACGGGGAAAGGGAGGGAGGCTTAGAGAATGCAGATATGGTTCCTCATTGTGAAGCAGAAGCAAAGGGTGGTGGAGCAGAAACTCAAATGTCAATTCCATACAAATCAAAGCAGTCTTAACATAGGTGACATTGTTCAATTGTACCTGGGGCAGGGGACGAGTGTGCCAATAGTGAGGTATAGGGACACTGGCCTCTTAATTTTGTAAACGCCAACAGCTGAGGGGACACAGTGGCATTTCTGTTGGGCTTTCTGACTATCACCTTGTCCTTTCCTTGGCACATAATTTTGTCATTACAGCTTGCACTTGGCACCGATCTGATTCATCAGGGAAGGCAGAACTCTGTGTTTGCATGCTTTAAGGAGAGATGAAGTCTACTTTGGCAAGGCCCACAAGGAAAGAGAGAAAAGAAAATAAGAGCCATAAATCCTCTGGGGGCCAGGACGCAGGATTAAAGACACTCAATCTATTTTGGAGAGGACGCAAGCATGTGTTTACCTAATGGCAGCTTCCTCTCCTTTCAGACTCTGGTCCTGTCCCTTTCCATCGGTTTGAAGTGTGGAAGTGACGTTTTACATGAGAGAGTGCTATGGGGATAGAGAAGACCCCATTATTCCTCGGCGACCCTCCTGGGCCTCCTTGTGTTGAAGTAGCCCCACGTTGGAGACTTTCTCTTTCTTGTGTGTGTATGAGCGTATCTTCAGAAATCATAAACCCTTGCACCTCAACCCCTGCTGCTCTGTGATAAACAGAATCAGGAAGGGCAGGACTCCCATCTTAGAACTGACCTGATCCCTTTGATGCCACCAATACGGTCGCATGCTCCTGAAGTCTTTCTGAAAATCAGATTCTAAGGGGCACACCCTTACAGGGGCTGAGAAATGTCTTTTAATGAATTCTGAGCTTTTAGATTGTGTTCTCGGAGACTGAACTTTAGTGAACTTTTCTTCCTTTCGAGATCGCCTAAGAGCAGGTCTCCACCTCATCGTTAGTCACCTCGCTAGTTCTTGCCTGTTGAGTTTGTAATAAAATGCTGCTGATCAAGTCTATGCTGTCGCTCTACAGTTTGTGAAAAGAGAACAATATGTATTTTCCCAATTAGACCTCAAGTTAGAAGTGCAAGCTTTAGTTGTCATTTGCCCTTAAATGGAATGCAAAGACGATTCTAGCAGGAACCTGGCCAGATGATACCAAGATTTGCTTCTCAGGGCTGGAAGTTTGTCTTACATGGATTCATCAATGTCCTTTTGAAAATGAAGGGGCTTGAAAGAGAGGACCAGCAAGATGGCTTAGTGGGTAAAGACACTCGCTACGCAAGCCTGATGGCTTAAGTTCAATCCCTGGAAGCCACACAGAGGTGAAGGGAGAGAACGGGCTCCACAGAGTTGCCATTTAACCTCTTCCTACATTGTGGCATGTGAGATGCCCCTCCCCATCATGCACATGCTTGCACACACACTCTATGAGAACATTTACTTTTTTTTAAAAATTTATTTATTATGTATATAGTGTTCTAGGTACCAGATCTCATTATAGATGGGTGTGAGCCACCATGTGGTTGCTGGGAATTGAACTCAGGACCTCCGGAACAGCAGTCAGTTCTCTTAACCTCTGAGCCATCTCTCCAGCCCGAACATTTACTTTTTTAAAGGCAAGAAAGGGAGCCAATGTTTTGGAGACCCTGAAACCCTTTCTGTTGTAGCTGAACACAGTCAAAGACAGTCTTCAAATGACGGTTTGCCAGTTACTTGTTTGCAGTTAGAATGTGTTTCCTCGGAGTGGGAGAAGGTGGCCAGGGCTTCCTCTTCCGGTGTTTCCAGTGTATGGTGCAGGAATTGGAGAGCTGAATGGACCATGACTTAATATTTGTGGGATGAGTACATCAGCAATTAGTCAAGGATGAAGTGTTCTATTGGATTCCAGGGATGGCGGGGGGTGGGGATGATGGTGGTCTTTCAAACATGTTCTCCTATCGTTTACTGGAGCTGAGATCATACTGATTGAGAAAATAATGGCAGGCCTACCCCTGGAGACTCCTCAGTCTATCACCGTTCCCCTGCCTCTTCTTGAACACTACTAAGAAAGAATCACAGTCCAGTTGGGAAGGGGACAATTAAGGTTGTCTTTCTTGGATACTCAACCTTCTTTCTGGACCACAAACCTCATCTGGCAACTTACCAACTACCTACTGGAAGAGAGTCTCCATTTGCAGTCTCCCCTCCCCCCCCAAAAAATGTTTGAGTTAAGATTTGAACTCCAGAGCATCCGAGGTTTTGAAGGGAAGGTAGTAGCAAAAAGGGGCCGAATTTTGTCTCCGCTTTTTTGTAGCTTACACAAGCAACATGGCATCCATTGGCAGACTTTTTAACCAGCTTGAAGTCTGCCTGTCACAGTAGTGAAACCTGGGATTCTAGTTAACCCCTTTACTTTCATAAGCCCCAAAGACAAAAAGTTAAGCTCACTTTGTTGTCCTGGTTCTAGTCATCGATGCCAGGCTCTGAGAAGCTTGCCTTGCTTGGCCTTAGCCGAGCCTAAGTAAGTCACAGATGTGGTTGGTGGTGCTGTTGTTTGGTGACTAAGCAGGCAGACTCCCGTTTCTAAGGTGCATTCGGTTACTTCAGGTCAAAGGGATTTATTGGCATGAGAAATTTTTGCAGCTGGAAATATGAATCGCATGCTTCATAATTGCATGTAGAATAAGGGAAGGTTTTCTTTTCTTTTCTTTTTTTTTTTTTTATTAAAGTTTCAGGGCAGATTGGATTCACAGACCTTAAATGCCAACAACAGTAAGCCCCGCAGCCTGTTGTAAGGGGCTCCAATCAATAGTTGAGGTCAGTGGAAACCTGGGTTCCGAGGAGCCCTTGTGATGGCAGCTACCAGGCGCTAGTGCTGAATAAGCAGAAAACAGAAAACGGGTCCTTTTTTTTTTTTTTTCTCTCACGTGAACAGTCAAGTCTTGGGGGGGGGGGCAGGGCAGGGAGCAAAGCCTGAGAAGTCTACACACAGTTTGAATCGTTACACTGGAAATCTGAGAAGATGAAAGGTGAGCGATTAAGGCGGTTTCGGTCTAAGCTGTTGTGAGCGGTTCAGCCCTCTTTTTGGCACAGCTCGATTAGCCAGAATCGTTACACCCTTCTCCGGGCAGGGCTGGAGGCTGGAAGATTTAAGGGCAGTGCAGGTCAAAGGTGAGCCACGGCAACTTCTCTATTTGGGAAAGTAGACAAAAGCCCTCGTTAACCTTGGCTTTTGAAGGCTGAGCTGTCAGTCCCTCGTGTTCACAGATCACATTTTTATGTAGAAATGTTTTTGAGCAGTCTAGTACCGAAATCGGATCTGTGTCTCTCAGGTAGAAACATGTTGCCCTGCCCGTAATGCTGTGTGCGCTGGCAGCTTCCTCCTGGAGATGCCTACCATGTGAGCTCTTCTTTTGTTCCTATAACTTTCGTTACTATTTTAGGAAAGAAGGTAATTTCTTTTTTTTTTTTTTAAAGATGGGGTACAGCGAAAGTACTTGATTAATTTTTAAATCCTTTTTTATTTTTTTTTAAAAATTTTAACCTTTGGGCTCCCTAATGTTTTAGGGACATCCCTCTCCTCCTCTCTCCAAAGGCTGAGTGTCTTCTTCATCTTGGGGGAACACAGCAACAGACCATTACTGCTTACTGATTGCTTCTCCTAGGAGCAGGCAAGCTGCCTTTAATGACAGCTTATGCAACAACAGACCATGATATATAGTACTTACCTGGATGTAGCAACAACTGTGCTGGAAGCCAAGAAGAAGGGGGGAGGGGGGTAGTCAGTCCCTTGTGCGTGAGAAGCCTTGCAGATACCCCGAGGTGACTTCATATAACTCTAAAATAGCAGGTAGCTTCTTGCATAGCTAATCAAGGTATCAGTGCCTGGAGCAAGTGGAGGTGGCTGACAGTGTACTTTGGTTTCAGATGCATTCAGCTCTTTTTGAGTGATATGAGCTTAATTCACATTCTCGTTTCTATACGCTGAAAGTTCATGCATTCGGCTTTGGCAAACAGCCTCCCTAGGAACTCGACAGCTCTGAGCTCTGACCAAGTGGCTGACCTTAATGTCTTCCCTGGTGTGTGTTCATTCTACGTGGAGGGAAGGGTGGTAAGGCTGAATAAAGGACCATTTGGGTTGTCTGTTTTGTTTTCTTCAGTTTTGTGTGTGT
The DNA here is from genome assembly GCA_028555095.1 of Dicrostonyx torquatus. Classification (NCBI taxonomy): domain Eukaryota; kingdom Metazoa; phylum Chordata; class Mammalia; order Rodentia; family Cricetidae; genus Dicrostonyx; species Dicrostonyx torquatus. Next base: position 3,365,829 of record JAQHUG010000036.1, read on the forward strand.
GTATGTGTGTGTGTGTGTGTGTGTGTGTGTGTGTGTGTGTGTGTGGTTTTGCTTATTCTTTCTCTCTGTCTCCACCCTCTGGTTTCTACTCATTGCTGAGCAGGAGACATGGGTGGCTCACCTGAAAAACTCGAAATTCACACTCCAGGAAGGTAGAAAGGATTTAAAGAGAAAGAATTCACTCTGCCTTGTAAAGCAGACAGGTCAGTCCTGGGGAAAGCAGTCCCTGGGTCAGAGTGAAGGTCATGTGCTGTCAGCCGTGGGTAGTTTCAGTTCCTGTGTCTAAGGATGACTTTACTATTTCCTTTATCTTTTCTTTCTTTCTCTCTTTCATTTTCTTTTCACGTATCCTGGCTTGCCTTAAGCTCTCTAGGTCATGAGAGGACAACTTTGAATTTCTGATCCTCCTGCCTCCACTTCCTAAGCACTGAGATTACAGGCATCTGGTTTCTGCAGTGCTGGGGATGGAATCCAGGCAAGTGCTCCGCCAACTGAGTTAGAGGCCCCCTCCCAGGGCTGTACCTCTGATTCTAAGGGACCCTCTGGCTATCGCACAAGGAAATAGTTTTAGTTAGGACCCTCTGCCACTGCGTGAAGTATATCTGTCTGGTTAAACGGAAAGCTCCGAGTCCCATTTACTGCCCCGGTGCTCAGGAATCAAGTGGGAAAACTCCATGTGCAAAGAGCCCATAATTTTACCCAACTAGATATTTAGCAGCTTATGGGAAATAACAAGGACTGCATTCAGCCAGGCGCCATCCAGGAAGATGCGGTGGGTATTTTACATTCCTGTCTACCAAAGGAAAAGCATAATTTTTCATACTTCCCCAAGATATATGGATATTTTGGAATGCAGAGCGATAGCACCTTGGAAGCTGAGCCGAATTCTGCTTGGCCCAAAAGGATTTATTGCTGTCAGTATAATGCGGGCCAGTCAATCAAGCTGAATTTTTCTTCTGAAGCAGTGGATGAGAGCCCGCTCAGGCAGCTACTTGCTTTATTCATTCACATACTGTTTGGTTTTCCTGTACGTAGCTGACCTTCGCGGCACCCGCCAAGGTGAACTCTCTAACTCGCCTCTCTGTGCTTCTCTGCTGCTAGCCCTGCAGACGCCAACTCATCTCTACCTCGTCTCTCTGTGTTCCTCTCATGCTCATGCGGCCACCCCCTTCCTCCATCCACCCCGCCCTGGACAGTTTGAGGCTCTCATGGTCTTCTTTTCCACACACTCCAAATTCACTGTGACTAAGCAGAATTTGCATCCCTTTTCCTCCTCCAATCTCAGACTCCTCTAGATTGTAGTCTGCCACGGAGTGGCCACCCCAGCCTGTGCGTCCAGATCGGATTACTGTCACTTAAGCAGGAGTATAGTGCAGGGTTTCTCCCAGCAGGGGCTCACGGTCTGCCGTTAGCACAGGTGGGAGGCACATCCTTCTGACTTAGCACTTAGGGTGTGAGTTCTGTCACTACCCTGTAACGCAGTGACAATGAGAGGACTTTCCTCGTGCCTCCAAACACAAAACTACCAATTGCTCAGTTCCAGTGTTGACGCTTCTCCCTGACCTTCTTTCTCTTCCATCTTTACCCTCCCACAATCAGTGCGGTTGTCTTCCTTGCACTAGGAATTCATCCAGACCCTACGTTCTTCAGTCACCATTGTCCTGTCAGTGGAGGCCTTGGCTCACACTCAAAGTCCCTCCCATCACACCCTTCACCCAGAGTCTCTGCAAGTATCTGGACCCTGCCCTCCACCCCGACAGACATCAGTGCTTCCCAGTCCGTGCTTTCCACGTCTCTGTGCCTTTGCTTTCTTTCTCTGCTGCTTGCTAAATTTCACTCATCCACTGAAGGCCTCATAAAATGCCCTCACCTCCAGGAAATGTTTCCGTCTCAGTATGTTCCCGAGTCTTTCCTGGCTGTCTACATAGATTGAATGTCTTTGACCACAAGTTTCCCCATGCTTTGCTTGTGCTTCAAGTCAGACTCAATTGGTTGTATTTTGGAACAGAGTCTGTTGTTTGTATCTGCCTCCTTCGTGGAATTCTAAAGTTTAGGGCAAGAATTCTGGCTTAAAACAAGTCAGCCTCCACTTAGTCTTATACAATCAATACGTTTTAAAATTGAATTGAAACTGAGTACCAAATGCCTTTAAATATGGGTGGCTGAGCTGGGGCCATTGGTCTGGGTACATCTATTATAGGCTATAGTCAACATAACTTGGGAAACATGATAGTTCAGGGAATGGAAAGAAAGGCGTGTCCCAATCTTTTTGACCTACAACAATGGAAATGGTCCTTATCTGTCCCAGACTGTGGTCATACATGGAGAAGAATAGGAGTTTCCTTTTTTACTAAAAGGATGGAGAGAGATGTGGGGGAGAGGGAGAGAGATGCTAAATAATCCCCCAAATGCGGTTCTTGTGAGAATGAAGATTCTTTTTGAGATTACAAGGAGTGTCCAGATTAGGCCAACATCATATGAGAAGGTTTGTTTTAGCACAGCGTGGAGCATACATTCTCATTAGCTGAAAAAGCTGCCTAGTTGTGTAGATGAGGAAGGTGTACAGAATGTCCATGGGGAGGATGCCTCTCAGCCACTAAAGCCACTTTCCCTCCTTCTCCCCCCAGTAACAGGCATAGCTGAGATCTGATTGAGTGCCTAAGTTGACTAGAGTTTCTAGCTTCGCTTGCAGCTAGATCCTAGGGAAAACAATGTCCTCAATACATGTAACTTCCTGTTCACTTAGTAAAGAAGAATTACTGATGTTAGAACTGCTTTTGCCTCTCTTCCCTTGACTTTGACGAAGGCTGATACTGGATGCCAGTTGTGCAGTATGACGGATCTGTGTCTTGGCTCCCTGAACACCTGAGTAAAGGAAAGTCCTGTTGGACTTGGAACAGGGTCAGCCATTGCTTTGCTTTGTTTTTAGCAACTGCCATTTCTTTGATATAGTGTCTGTCCCTTTTTTGTCCACATAAAACGAGCATTGAACATTATGTTAAGCCCTGGAGATATAAAAACATGAATGAATGTGTCTCAGTCCCTGACCGTAAGGCGTTTATAGTCAGATAGAAGAGATAAGACACACGATCATAAAATGAACCTTACAAGGCAGGCTGTCACTCAAACCTCAGAGAACACACAGCAGGGCAGAAAGGGTCCTTTAGGTTAACGTGAGAAAAGAGGTCTTAAGAGGCCTTGAGACAGAAGGAAAAGTATAAGGCTATTGGTTTAGAAGGAAAGAGCAGTGTTTTTTTGGTTTTTATTTGTTTGCTGGGGGAGGGGGGCTGTTTGTTTGGTTTAGATACTGGGATAGGTAACAGTGGATTCATCCTAGCTTAGGATAAAACAGCTAGGTCACATCAGAACATGGTCGAGTGACCTCTGGGGAAATTGTTGGTATCTGACAGAAGTGAGTCTTGAGAACCAGGCTGCCCAGGAAATGCATTTCTCTCTTCCAGACACAGGTGGGCGAGCTGTCTTAGGCAGCAGTATTGCCTGCCCTTGTGACTCTTCTTGGGAGAATGTAGCCTCCCAAGCCAGAGTTGTTCACAGATCTATTCCCCACAAGATGTCTGGTTTACAGATGTCTCTCTACAAACAGCTGATCCGTGGAGCGAAGGCACGAGGCCATCCCACAGGGCAAACTGCAGAGGGACAAATACATGGTTACGTGTGTCACAGGCTCAGCCTTTTTCTTTTAACCTCGCCTTTAAAACAAACTTCCTCTCATCTTCCTGGTCTCCCATTTTCCGTGCCAGTGAGTTCTCACTGTACCCATCTTTGTGTAATCACTTCTTCAAAAAAGAAAAAAAAGAGTGCAGGTAAACTCCGCATGTTTAAGCCTATTCTTCTTACCTCACTGACTGGCATTTATTGATTTCCTTGTGTCAGAAGTCATGTTCAGACTCGGTTCCTCCATAGTCAATCTTGTTTGTTTGTATTTATCAGCCACCTAGCAACAGAGTCCTCAAGGGAGCTCTCCCAAACAATTGCTACCTACATGCATTTCTACCGTGCTGTGGAGGTTTTTCCGGCTACGCAAGCTCCTCTCTCTTTGCGTCCAGTGGCAATTATCACAAAAGCTGAGAAAGGACCATCGCCTCGTCTTTCGCCCCTGGGAGAACCAGGCCCATGGAAAAGTTGCTGCTAGGTGTTTTTCCTTGTTTTCCCTCTCTGGTTAGACTTCTGTTGTCTGGAAAGGTGCAGAGGTTTGGATGAAGGGAGCTAGCTCCATTGCAGCTGGCAACATTTGAGTCCAATCTTTCAACTTGGGCGGGCTGACATTAACTCCAGTGTGTTCTCTCAACATGTGAGGTTGGAAGGCTAAGATGCCGGAACACTTTCCTGTGACCCTTTGTCCTGGACTGATCTTTCCTGAGTTATTGGATCAGAGGAGGGAGCAAGTTGTGTAAACAGAAGAGATCCTCCTGTCGTTAAAAGCTTGAGCTCCCTCCACACAATGTTATTCCTGACAATGTCACAGGACATGTTGGATAAAGCTGCTTAGGAGCTCAGGACTAGGGACACCTTGTGGGATGTCGTGAAAGGACCTCAACTGGAAGCTGAAGTCCCAGTGCCTAAGTAATGAAGTAGTCTGGTTTAATCAACAGAACTGTGGCAGTAGTCTGACAGGCGAGCTTCCTTTCTGTCTTCTCTGACATGCTAGGTTTACCTAGGTTGTGGTATAGTACCCTTTAAATGACACCCATATGTTTCCTACTTGAAGGACACATTCTATCAGTTTGAGAAATGGGCTAATATTGGTTTCCTGGGATATATGGAGGTGGAGTTAGCAATATCCCTATTTAGAGTCTGCCCAGACTCTTATGACTTTCCTTGTGTTTTTCTGTCTCTTCCTGCCAATTGCTATTGCTTCCTTAGCTTCTCTCATTTAGTCTTCCATTTTGCTTCCCATAGTTCTTTCTTTGTGTTCGTGAAGTTTACAGCTGGGGAGAGAAAGGATAACTAATGTTAGGTGGGCGGGAGATTGCTTTCCCATTGTTAAAAATACATTCTGCAATTGACTGTGCTGCTGTAGAAATGCAGTAGATACTTCAATGTCTCTGGCTCTACTTTCTGGGATTTCGGTCACCTGTAACCAAACCAAGTATTGAGAGAAAATTCCAGAGCTACAGCTCATAAATTGTAAACTGTGAGCTCTTCTGAGGTTTCCAATGAACCTCTAAGCCCTCTCCACATTTTCAGTTATCTTCTTCCTCTCTGTCCATACGTATGTGCTCCCTGTCTACCTGTCCTTTCCTAGCCTTCAAGGCTATCAGGCTGACTGCAGCTATATGATAGTGCCCATATTCCTGTCACCTTTATTTCTCTTAATGACCCAAGTGCAAGACCAGAAATGCTAGAAATTTGAATTTGCCAAAGCCATGGACAGAATGTTCCCTTTAAGTAAAAAAGTGGAAATTCTGAGCTTAATTTAAAAAAAAGGGGGGGGATCGTATATTAAAGTTTTTAACGTCTAGAGTAAATCAACTTTGAACCTTTAACTTGATTTGCTTTGTACATTAAACTGTAACACAGCTATGACTACACAGGACAATTCATAGTATATAATACAATGTTTGATAGGCCCTTCAGTCTGGGTCATCTACTGGAGAACTTGGACTGTTCTCTTTCATAGAAAATAGGAAAATATCACCTATTACAAAAAAATTAAAGGTACACTATATGTGAATTTTATTATACATATTTATTTATATAATAAATTATATATTCATTGTGTAAATTTATATAAATAATAAATTATATGTTTATTATATTTATTTATATAATAACATTCACACATGTGTACCTTTAATTTTTTAAAAATTGTTTTTATTGAGCTACACATCCCACAACTTCCGTTCTGTCTACTCCGCCCACCTAAGGGTTGGCCTAACTATAAGCCAGGCAGGTCTTTATTTAGCCAATCAAGGCACAGAAATACAGGTGGACCCTCCCACACTCCTCCCTTCCTCTCCCCTCCCCTTCTACCCTCTCCCATGATCCCCATGCTCCCAATTTACTCAGGAGATCTTGTCTTTTCCTACTTCCCATGTAGATTAGATTCTGTATGTCTCTCTTAGGGTCTTCATTGTTGTCTAGGTTTTCAAAGGCTGTGATTTGTAGGCTGGTTTTTCTTTCTTTTATGTCTATGAGTGAGTACATATGATATTTGTCTTTCTGCATCTGGGTAGCTTACTCAATATTATATTTTCTAGATTCATCCATTTGCCCACAAATTTCAAGATGTTATTTTTTTCCACAGTGTAGTACTCCATTGCGTAAATGTACCACATTTTCCTAATCCATTCTTTGGTCGAGGGGCATTTAGCTTGTTTCCAGGTTCTGGCTATGACAAACAAAGCTGCTATGAACATAGCTGAGCACATGGCCTTGTGGAATAATTGAGCATCCTTTCAGTATATATCAAAAAATGGTGATTTTGGTTCTTGGTGTAGGTTGTTTTTTAATTTTCTGAGAAATCGCCATACTGATACCCAAAGCGGCTGTACTGGTTTGCACTCCCACCAGCTGTGGAGGAGTGTACATTTAATTTTTTGTTATAGGTGATATTTTCCTATTTCCTATGAAGGAGAGCAGTCCAAGTTCTCCAGTAGATGACCCAGACTGAAGATTTATATGTATATGAAATTTATTTTGGAACTTAAAGTTTAAGCTAGTTCCCAGGAGACATTTTCTGGTTTTGCATGATCAGCATAGTTTCTCATTGCTGTATTTAGAAGTTTGTCATAATATCAGATTGCTATTCCTTTTTTAAAAATTTTTATTTTTAATTTTGCGTATACAAACATTTTGCTGATATATATATATACACACCCACACCCACATATACACACACACGTACCATGTGCATGTCTGGTGTTCAAGGGGGCCAGAACAGGGCATCAGCTCCTGTGAAATGGTCCTGAATCACCACGTGCATCCTGGAATCGTACCATGATTGTCTTTAGTATTTGCAGGTGCTCCTAGTCACTGAGGTGCCTCCACTGCCCCAAGATTTTTATTTTTAATATCTTCCAATTTTGCAGGTTTTATTCAGCCGTGCTAGAGACCTGCTGGTGTGTAAGGGGGTATCCATTGCGTGACAGCATTGCCCATCAGGCAGAAATACCATTTTATAACAAATTTCTCTTTTTTAGACTCAATTGACAGCTTCTTTCGCAAGAAAATGAAACTTAATAGCTGTTAAAAGGCTTGGGTGTTATCTTTCCTCCCATTTGCGCACATGCACCACTCGCAATAAAAGTAACTGAACCCGGCATGCATTTCATGAGGAGGCTTTGGGTCAGTACCTGTCACTATTTAAAGGCAATACCCTCTCTGATGCCTAAGTCAAGCTCTAGCACTTCACAGAACATTTGATATGTTCTTTTTCCCATTTCTCCAGTTACTGAATATTCATATCTTTCATAGGCAAGCCTATTACACAGAAACGCACTTTGGAACTTTTTCGATTTTGCTAATAAAAACTCAATGTGTCACATGGCTGATTTTTAACCAGGTGAGATAACTATCCTGCATTATTAGCACCAGATTCATTCCTGAGTGAGGATGATAAGAGTTCAGATTCAGATGATATCACAGTATTTAACATATCAAAGTTGCGTTTCGTGGCCTCTCGGCTTCCATCGTTGTATCCTGTCATCAGTGTTAGCAGTCCACTGAGGCACCTCCGAGATCATTTGCTGCACACATATGAACAAATACGCAATACAGAATAATCATATGTGAATAACTGAACCACCGGCCTCTTTGTTGCTATTACTGTTATATATATGTATAACACACACATATATATATATACATATATGTGTGTGTGTGTGTGTGTGTGTATTTGCAGAGCTACATCTTGAAACTGAGATATTTCTTTTAATGCCTTTGTTCTAATTGATGGTATGGAAAAGTCTTTCTTTTCTTTCTTTCTCATTCTTAATTTTTGGTGTGAGGACCCAAACCCAAGATCTCATGCGTACTGGATAAGCAATCCTCCATTGCTTCCTTAACCACTCTCCTCTGAACAATATTTACATGTTGTGCTTTTCGCTCTAAGAGCCAATTCTCCTATTCATACCCTTCCTCCTGGATGCCCCTTTGCAAGCATTTCGAGACATGTGTCTATTAAGAAGACCTAAAAGGAACATTGTTTTTTAGGCAAATAAACATTATGCTAATGTTTGGATAGATGCACTGCTTCCTCTGTTTCCAGTGACAGAGCTGTCACTTAGGTATCAGCAACTGCATCATTTGTTTCTTATTAAAGACACAATAAAAGTATGAGAGTAGAGGGGGAAAAGACTGACATGAAATTAAAAAAACATGGAATGGCAAAAACAAATGTCATGGCTCAGAAAATGTCATGACGTAAATAATATCGTTGCTTTCTAATTTTTTCTTTACTACTTTATTAATGCCTCGAGAACTTTATACACTGTGTTTTGATCATATTTATCCCCCCAAGGTTGTGTGAAGTCCTAAGTGAATGAATATTGTCTGACATGGGTATGGCCGTATCCAGGACCCTAATGCCTCAGACCCATGGAAGAGGAAAAGCTTTCCCTTGGGTGAGGCTCAGAGGGATGCCAAAGCCTTCCTCTGGCCTAAGTGCCAATGTTGACCGTGTGTGCAGAAAATGTCCACCATAGCCATTTCTCTCTATGGGTTTGTGGGTTGGAGACTGTCCTCTACAGAGATTGCTCCCGCCGAGATGCCCTAAGCTGCCTCCGTGTTCAGTCGTGTATATTAACCCCGCCTGTTTGTTCATCTGGCTGAAATAGTGCTGCCTTCTCTTCATTCGTATGCATGAACCCTGCCTCTCTGTTCGCTATGCTTTAGTAAGCGTGTTGAGCTCCCAGGAACGCTATGGCTTCTCTGTCAGAGTCTACCCCATCCCAGCTCTTCTGTCTATGCGTGAGTCTATCGCATCTTTGTCCCCTTGAAAAGCGAGTCAGGTCAATCCCTGAGACTGTATTATTAGCATCAGATTCATTCCTGAGTTATGATGGTAAACGTTCAGATTCAGAAAATATGAATTATTATAAGTCATGGCACCCTACTCTTCCCTTGGGTTCTACAATCCACCCAGCCCTACCTCCCTGACACCCAACTTCATGTCTCTGTTTTTCTTTGTCTCAATTATCCACAGACTTGAATTTCTGCTACCTGTATGTTCCTGGGTATGGGGCCACCCACTGGGGTATGGCTGGCCCTACCAGGAGCCACACTGTTAAAAAAAAAAAAAAGCCATCAACTGTCAATAGCTCCCCAGGGATGGGGTCTCATGATCCCCTTCCCACTCCGTGCTAAAATGTTGACTGTTAACTGACGTGATCTTGTATGATTCTTTCTGCTCTTATCAGCCTTTCATGTAGATATGTCAAAATACACTCTGCTTTGATTCATTCGTCAGGTTCATTAAGCACCATGCTGAGCAAGGCTTTGGCAATAGTGACAAAGAAAGTAGGAAAAAAATACAAAACAATCAAACAACAAAACCTTATGTTCAAAGACTTGACTCTATAATGATTGAAACAAATAAATATATTTTTAAAATATTTAACACATAATAGCTCTGCTAATGAGTATGGAAGGAAAATATTGCAGTATTTGTCTAGGAAAGAGTCACGAGAGAAGTTGCTCTGAGATGGCATCATTTCAGGCAAACCTGAGTAACGGGGAAAACTCAGACGTGATGATTCACAGTGAAGCAGAGCAGTCCACTGTCGTCGTCCTCGCAATGGGCAGTCATTGGGGCACACGGAGTGGAGGCATACTTTAGCTAAATGTGTAGCTTCAAAGGAAGATTCACAAGCCAATCGGAACATTGTTAATATATCCTGTGTGGGGCAATGCTTGATCTTATTATGGTAAGGACAGTAGAGATGCAAGAATTCTTGATTTGAGAGGTATAGCCCAGTGCATGATCTTCTATGTTTTCTGCTGCCTATCACTGCGGCATACTCAGTAGACGTCTTGCTGAATGAATATTTGCAAAGGGCTGTTTGGGATGAAATATTTAAGCAACAACAAAGAGCCAATGAAATATTGATCTTTGATGGCAGGAAATGCAGACTTTTACAGTTAGGAATAGTTGAGTTCCGTTAGGTGCCACTGGGTTGTCAGAGCCTGTGATATCAGTAGAGATAATACAGGGGTAATGCTTTTGTATGTCACTCTTCGTCAGAAAGTGATGCTGAAAGAAAGACTTTCATCTGCGATTAGAGAGCTGGTGTAGGGGAGAGTCAGGGAGGGTTTGACTTTGATATCTTGCTGTCACCTATTGCTGTGTCTCCTCGCCCGGGTGCTATTCGTTGAGTTAAAACACCCTTTCTAAAAAACCTATATGGAGCACATAGAGAGACACCATTCATGGGCTAATATTCACTAGGGGCGCAGAAATGGAAGTTATATGATGAGGGATCTATTTTCTGAGCAATCCATTTCACTACTTAATACACAAAGAGGCCTCCAAATTCAAAAACAATCATTTTCCCTGTTTGGGTGTCTTCTTTCCTGGAAATTAACTGTCTCACAGGAGGCCCAGGCGTCCTTTCTGGGAAGCAGCTGGCATGGGAGAGAAAGAGCATGTCCACGGGATGTCACTTCATATTCCGGTTCTGTCACTTGAGCAAAACACGTCTGGCTTCAGTGTTCTCAGCTAGAGCACGGTGGAGGAAATATACTACTTTAAAAAATGACCATATTTGAATGCTATTGAGGGGTGAGACATCTTACCGGAGGAAATTGGAAGGGCAACCTCTTTGCTCCTTCCCCCCAGCCCCACTTCCTTTACTAAAGATGCACGAAGCCATCTGATATCATTTTACTGCTGATCTGCATTCTTGTGTCATGAGCACGGAGGATCCAGGGTTCTAGGCAAAGGCTCAGCATGGTGCTGACCTGGGTACAGAGCGCTGGCTTTCCTGCAGGACGTGCCCAGCTAGCTAAAGCAGCCAAGGATTAAGTGAACTGATGGGTTTCTGTGATTAAGGTAGACTCTCAGCTAATGGTAAAGATATACGGCCTGGGAAAATGAGCAAGCCGAAGCTAGCCGTGCTGGTTTAGGCTTGGACAAAGGCTGCCGAGAAAGGAAAGGGCCGGCTCTCCCTCAGATGCCAGTGTTTGAGTTGATTACGTTTTGTTGCCACTCCAAGCTGCCACTTGATTTTCAGCTTTCAAAGGAAGAGCCAAGCATTTGCTTTTGTAATGTGACAATTATGATCGCTCTCTGGAAAAGGATTACCGAACTTTCTGTACCTAGTGTTTATGCATCTCACTAGCGCAGCTGTTCCCAAGCACACTGAAAACCTTTTCATACTGGGACATTTTTCTATCTCTGCATCTGAATTTTGTACATCGTCATCTGAGGAGCTTGCCTCTGTAGCTTCACAGAGAAACCTGACAAACAGTAGGAATTTGTTCTCAGCAGGGCAGAGATGGACAAGTCCCCCGGGAGCTTGGTGAACATACAACAACTATCTTGCTGTGAACCAGGGGTCTTTCTTTTCTAAGAAAAAGATTTGTAGAGGGGGAATGGTTCTTGGGTGATATCAAACTCAGATACAGGGAAATTCAGCCACAGCAACGCATCCCGGAGGCTTGTTTGTTGGCAGAGAAAGGCCTGCATGTGCGTTTGCACCTTTAACTGGACTTAAGGGTTTGAGGATGCTTTTGTATTGACAGTCAAATGATGTCATCGTAGAGGGCAATGCAAGCAATGACTTGGTAATATGTCATGCCTAAGCTTTCAAAACCTGGGCATGAGCAGGAAAATGTCATGTGCAAAGCAATGAGATTGGGGAGAAAAGCAAGAGACAGATGTCAAAGGGCTTGCTGGGACAGTCCCCAGGGCCTAACTGTGGTTGGAAGAAACTATTGGAAGACGAGGAAACCATGGAGGGGAGGAATCAAATGGGGGATGTTAGAGATTTAATTTAGAAAGGAATCTAGTACTGGAATTCAGTGGAGGCTTGATTTGAGGAGTGCAGTCTAAAGGTGGGGAGACTGGGTGAGGCTTCATTGAAGACTCAAGGGGAAGAAAGAAATTGTGAATTAAGGCCACCATAGCAAGGTGGGAGAGACTAAGCTTAGCCTTGGGTGAATAGCAAATAAATGAAGAACCAGTAGCAGCATGATAATAACTACTAGAAGACACGATCAGTTTAGTCTCTTGGCCAACACATCAGTCAATAGACTACTGACAACTAAACATGCACACACACCCAGTGTACAAGGCTCCGTATGTGCCTATAGATAAAGACCAACATTGATGTCTAGATATCTTTTTCTTTCTTTTTTTTTAATCCCTTACTGCCTTACTTCTCTTGCTGAACCCAGGATCTCACTTATTTAGCAAGACCAGCAACTGTGAGCTCACACATGTGTATACAAACTATACATAAATAAATCAAGCCATATTATTTTGAATTGGAACTTTAATTAGCTTTAAAGAAATAAAATTGAAAATTATCTCCAAGTTGGGCAATGAGAAAACAAAAGCCATTAAAAGGAACTTGGAATAAGTTCTAGAAAGACTCAGTCTTTGGATGTCTTCAGGAGCACACAAGAACATCCAGTCTTAAGTCTAGTACTGTGGGGTAGATGAAGGTATAGTAACAGTAACATATCGGGCAAAAGCATCAACATCTTATTGCAGAGTTTTAAAACAGATTAACAGAGCAATGACAAAATCAAGGTTGTTGGAGCTGAAGAGAAAGGTTGCGTTCTGTGATGAACTAGCTCATGAAGCAGCAGGAAAACTGGTGTTTCCTGTGCAATTGAAATGAGAAAAAAATAGGGAGAAACAAAAGGCAATAAAACACAACACCATAGAATGTTTTGTTGTCAAGCAGCATCCAGTGGGACTGGCTAAAAGTGCATTTAGAAAGGTTCTAGAAGTGGCCCAGAGCATAATAAACTCTTAAGTCACCCAATGAGAACATAACATGGCAGCGTGTAAAGAGACAAGATGTCCAACATGTCAACATTTTATCTCCAAACATCCTAAGTTAGGCAATTGACCAACTGAACAAAATGTTGGACAAGACACTGTGAAGTGAAATTGTTGGCAAGCCAAAATAAATACCGTTGCATGTGACATTTCCAAATGACAAGGCTTCAAGAGGATAGGAGAGGAAGAAATTCTCACCAGTGATGAATGGAACTAGAAACCCTGGGATCTTTAAGAAAGACAAACAAAGCCAGGCAGTGGTGGTGCATGCCTTTAATCCCAGCACTCGGGAGGCAGAGGCAGGTGGATCTCTGTGAGTTTGAGGCCAGCCTGGTCTACAAGAGCTAGTTCCAGGACATGCTCTTGAAAAACCAAAAGTAAAAACCAAACAAACACAAAGGAAGGCAGAATTTACAGCAGTAGTGGTTTAGGGGCATGGATTGCATCTTAGAAAGCCTATCATTGTCTCTTTCTTTCCGCCAGATGCTCTAAGTCCATGCCTGGCAGTTCAGGAGAAATCTGTTGCCTCCACTGCCATTAGGACCCAGACTGCATTTTTCTCTTCTATAGAACGCATGGACTGAAATTAAGAAAAGTAGTTCAGTTCTAGGTTTGCATTTCTGTGACAACTGATGCTCAGGGAGGTTTTTGCATGTACAAACTTAGACCCTGTGTGCTATCAGAGAGGAGATTACTGCAGGGACCCTTGAGTTCCAGGGCTAATAGTTCTGTTGTGTTCTGTGACAAGTCACTCACTCATGGCCTCAGTGTCACATGTTCCTTACATAAAATAATAAGTCAAGTGTTCTTTAAGAGCTTTAGTAATATAATAATAGGTCTAGAATGTTAGTATTTATAATAATCTGTCTTAGAGTGGGCCACCACACTGGGAACTGTCTAAATAATCATTCCCCCCACCTAAAAAGATATCCAGATACAGAATCAACTCTGTTGTGGGTGACAGAGACTGGATTATCTTCTAGAAAAGAAATGCTTCCCACCAGGGAATTTAAAATCTAGTCCCGAACATGGCACCTAGTGGCTGCAGTGACAGGGCCTTGCAGGAGAAAAGGTTATTGCCTTTTTTGGGTCGGGTGTCAGGTTGTTTTCATATGGTGTCCCGAATGAGGTCACAACGGATATTGTGGCTGTCATACTATGGCTGCATATAGAGAGTGAACTTTTGGTTGGTTCCTTAAGTGGCCATGGTTTCCATGCACATTAGGGAGGCCTAATGGTGGCCTTCCATACTTTTCAGAAAGAGTGTATATATGTAAAAAGCCTTAAAGTCTTTACTGTATATGCCCGTGGTTCCTTGAAGCTGTGGAACAACTAAACCACACTTTCTTGGCCGATCACTGATTTATCAAGAATCTTGAGGAACAATAAAATATTTATAATAGTAAGGTAAAGACGGATGGTGTAGCAAACACCACAATACATAATCATACAGTCATAGGGAAATTTCACCTCACTAATGTAATAGAGAAACTGGCACACAGCTTTCCTCCATGGGGCTATTCAAGGACCTAGGCTCCTTCCATGTTGTGGCTCTGTCAAAGACAGTATAAGGTTTCTAAAGTTGGCATAATATTTTGAACAAAATCAACTGTAGTGTAAAGGGCCTAGAGAATTGTTTGAAAAACACTCTAGCAAAGTTATGAGTACCATTGACTAGTATTCAATCACATCGTCCCATGAAACTGAAGATTTGGAAAGGTATCCTGTCATAATACAAAGAATAAAACAGGCTTGGGGACAAACCTTCTTGGGGAGTGTACAATGACTCAAATATTATTTAGATATTATTTTCTATCTTGAAAAGTATACATTGATGTAAGACACAAATTCACAATTCTGAGTTGAACTGTAAGCAAAATTCAAAGAAATATTTTAGATAGCTTCAGCTGCTTGGTATTTGCTATACTCAACATCCTCAGGACTGTGTAACCTGTGCTCCCTAGTTAAAGATTATGAAGGGGACGAACTCTGTACTGCTTTATTCATAGTAGGCATTCGTTGTATGTGTTTTAAAGAAACAACTCGGCTAGTAATGTTTTGAAATACCAAAAGTAAACCTTGCTTTGATTCAGAGGAAGCAAATGAATATGTCAGAATGGCCTAGCTTCCTTCTGAAAATATTATCCTTTGGCCAGCTTTCAGGCTACCTGGTTTATTTTAGGAAGTCATACTAAAAAGGTGATGTGTTATTAGCCATTAATAGCTCATCAAGTCTTAAATTTTACCTTCAGGGTGAAAATTGGCCAAATCAAGCCTTTGGAAGTGGAAAAAGAAGTGAGGAATCTAGAAGTAGCAGGCCTTAGGTGGTGTATTTGGACACCAAAATGTCAGTTTCAAACTCTATCATGAAGCATGTAAATAGTGTTGATTCCATAGGTAAGTTACCTGAGTGGGCAATTCTGGAATGAGGCTAGGAGATGCATTTTAACCTGCCAACTCTATGATTCTGCAGAATATGATCCAGGAAACATAGTCATGTAGCTGTATAAAGAATGCCCACCATACTGGGTTCTTGAAATTCTTAGTGAGTTCTGAGCAAGTGGTCTCCCCATTTTCCTTCTGTTGCTGTGATAAAGTACCCTGATAGAAGGCAACATAAAGAAGACAGGATTTATTGTAGCTCACAAGGCCAGGTTATAACTGGTAATGGCAGGTAAGTCAATGTTGTGGGAAGCTGAACTAGCTAGTGACATCACATGGACAATCAAGAGCAAACAGAAACAAAGCTGGGCATGCTTCTTCGTGCGCTGCTTGCTCTTCGTACTCCAAGAGCTTCAGCTCATTCGGATGAGTCTTCCCACATCCATAACGCAAGACAGTTTCTCATAGACATGCGCACATGACAATCGAGACAATTTCCCATAGACGTGCTTACAGGAGATAATCTAGATACTCAGAAAGGTTCTTCTTCCCTTCACATCCCAGTGGGCTCTGCACATTATGTAACAAGGCCTTTCAATGTATAAAGGAAGCCAGCCATCTTGGTCCTCTAAAACTCTCTATCCATAATCAGTTAAGTATCTATGAGCACTCCTTGGTGGACCATCTAGTTTATTCAAATTTGTTTGTTAGGCAGTTTGAGTTGCTCGTTCAAGCAGAGTAGATTTATCTTTGCATTGAAAATAATTGAGAATGTGCTAGCATATAGGTGATATTAAAGCTGTAGAATTAAGTAAGGTAACATGGTGAATGTAGATTAGGAGAGATGTAAACACTGAACTTGGCCTCTCAATCTTTAAAATAATGAAGGCCTAACCAAGGAGTGGCCTGTGAGATCATAGGAGAACCAACGGGAAATTGAACCCCACAAGCCAAGAGAAACAAGTGTCCTAAGGAAGGTGACAGGATCAGGTCTGTCAAATGGTGCTGTTCAAAGGCAGATGGTAGTTGAGAGTTAGCCATTGGAGCTGGTAAAGTGGTTATTGATGATGCTGATAAAAGCAATTCCGTGCTGTAGGGACAAGGGCGTTTATGGTTTTGATTTCAAGTGTTCTCCTAAACCACATATGTTGAATTCCTCGCTGCTTGGGAGGTGGTAGACATCTAGGAGGTGAGGCCTAGTGAAAGGAAGTTAGGTCTTTGGGCATGTGCTCTTTGAACCCAGGTCTTTTATCTGTTTCCTTTTACTTCCTGGCCTTCCTGGATAGCAGCTGTAGCCTATAGGACCGGTGATCTATAGAACAGTGGGGGCCGACTGACAGTGAACTGAGCTTCTGAGACCATCTACCAAAACGATTTTCTTCTTTTAAGTTGTTTACTTTGCATACTTTTGTTTTCCGCAGTAAGACAAAGATGACACAGATCTGACTGGAGTAAGCTCAGGAGAGAATGGTGAATCAGAAAATTGAGGTAGGAATAAAAGACACCCTCCTCAAAGCCCTTTGCAGCAGTTACAGGAAACAGCAGCGCAAGAGACACAGGGTCAAGAAGCTGTTGTTTTGTTGCTCAGTGGGAATGAAGACAATGCAATAGAGAGAAAGACAGATGCAGGATTCTATCAGGGAGTCAGAGACAAATAGGTAAGTAACTTCATATGAGGACAGATGCTGGGGGAAGCCCAGCGTGATATGTCTGAGAATAATGGGGTCCTGCTGTGACTGAGGGGGTGGGGTGTGCATGAGCCTTTTCTGACTTGCTAAAGTTGAAATTCAAAGACCTTTTCAATGAGCAAGAGAGGGGAAGGGAGAAGAGAGTAGAGATGAGACAGAGAGGAAAGAGAAAGATCAAGTGGTCCCAGAGAGCTAGGCTATGGGTGTCTGTGGAATGACGTTAGTATATACCCGGAAAAATGAAAACCCAAGGTACCTAGAGCGAGACAGTAACCAGGTTGCAGGTCTGGAAATTGTATATAGATCATAAATTTAGATTTATTGTAAATGGAAGGAGAATTCTCTGGGATATTTTAAACAGGATAATGTTTTAATATGATCCTTAATAGCGGTGTTAATAAAATTGTAACATATTGCATTTGTAGGTTGATCTCAAACTCTCGGTGTAGCCAAAAATACCCTTGAACTCCTATTCCCCTTGCTCCCATCTCCCCAGGGCTGTGACTATAGGCATTTACCACTAAACTTGACTTCTCCTTGTGTTTTCTTTATGGTATACCAATGTTAACATCATCAGTGAAAGTTTGCATTGCTCAACCCCTCTGTCCAGTCCCTGAACACAAACTCAGGCATCAAGCTCAGAGGTAAGCATGGAGGAGGGATGCAAACTCAGCCGCATCTCCTGCAAAGACAGCATCATTTCCCCCTCCGCCTCGAGGAGGCTGCTCTTCTTGACCCTTCTTCATATTCCCCACACCCGAGATTCATTCTCTCATCAATGCTCCTTCCTCCACAGTCTCTCAACTGCTACCCAGTTTGCACTCATGCATCCCAAGGGGGAAACGACTTTATTCCAGCTCTCTTGCTTTCTTTGCTGCATCTTTGCCATTGCTCTTTATTTTATACGATTATAATAATTTCTCAGTGGTGAAGGACTTTGTCTTATATGTCTTTCAGTCAATCTTACTTTGAACAGAATAGATAATAACATACTTCTTAGGTAAATGAAGTGATGTGTTTCAAAGGTCAAGACATGTTCTCCTTGCACCTATGAAATCCCTCATTGATATATTAAGAGTGATGTCAATAAAATAATAACAGTGGAACTATTTTGACATTTGAGATTTCTGATCAAAGTCATTCTGGATCTACTAGAGCACTGGTTCTCAACCTTCCTCAGGCTGTTCCCACTGCATTTGGCTTCACCTTGTTTTCCTCATGTTGTGGTGACTCCAGTCATAAAATTATTTTGCTGCTACTTCATAACTATAATTTTGCGACTGTTATGAATTATAAAGTGAACATCTGATATGCAGGATCTATGATATGTGACTCAAATGGATCGAGACCCATAGGTTGAGAGCCGCTATACTAAAAGATATCATGTGTGATTGGAACAATTTTTTTTTAAGACGTGGGGAACATTTACTATTACCAAAACCTGTGAATTTTCAAACTTGATAGATTTCACCAGAAAACAGAAACATTTCTCCTCTGTACAATAGGAGGTACTTTAAATTATTTTTGATTTAGCCAGGCAGTGGTGGTGCACGCCTTTAATCCCAATACTTGGGAGGCAGAAGTAGCCAGATCTCTGAGTTCCAAAAATATCCCAGTTCACAGAGTGAGTTCCAGGACAGTCAGGGATACACAGTAAAATCTTGTCTTGAGAAAACAATAAAAATAATAGTGATGATTTATTACCATATGCACTGTGTGCCAGTGTGGTGGGTACCCATGTCATGTCACATATTTGGAGGTCAGAGGACAGTGTTGTGGAGCCACTTCTCTCCTTTGACTTTTACGTGGGTCCTGGGGATTGAACTCATGTCCTCATACTTGCATGGCAGGCAAACACTTTACCCACTGAGCTTTCTCACCAGCATCCCCATCCCCTCCCGAAATTTACTTTGAATGAGGAACTTACTTTTATTGATAACTGAGGAAACAAAACCAAATATCTATCAAGGATTCTGTCAACTGTGCTGGTTGTAGTGACACATACCTGTACTCCCAGTCCTTGAGAGACTGAGGCAAGAAGATCACCATGAGTCCGAGGTTAGCCTGATTGATATGGCAAGGTCCTGTTTAAAAACAAAACAAAACAAAACACCAGAAAACAAACAAACAAGCCAAAAGATGAAAATCAATGAGATTATTGATTCAACCACAATTCAATGAGCAGGACCCTCAAAGTTTTTGATACAGAGTATTTCCAATCTGATGTCCATGTTTCAGTAAGAATGCAGATTAGAAGACTTTCTTATTCATTTTATTCATTATTTCTGTTTGGAATTAGTCATGTATGAGTTTTGCTTGCAAGCTAAAGAGCAATGCCTGTTCAATCAGCTTTAAAGATTGATATCACCATCTCAGAGGCATGGGGCTCATCTAAGGGAATGGGGACCAAGTCTGAGAACCGTGCATTTTCTAAGTGGCTTTGGAACAACAGAATTTGTATCAGGCTGATGCAGAGAGTTAGCGACTAAAAATGGCCCTTTGGTTTGAGTGTTCCTAACCTATTAAAATCGTAATAGCAAAAATGAAAAAATACGGTTTCTCCTACTTCCATTAGGGAAATAAGCCAATGTAAGTAAAATTTCCTTAATATTTTGTTTATTTTCTATCAGCTACAGTGCCATAGGAGCAACATTGTTGTCAAGGTCTTATGTATTGCAGAAAAGTTTAAGTCATTCAAAAATTAGTATAAATAGAGCCATTTGTATTAAACTAAGTTCATAACTGGAGATCATGAGATTTTATTTTAGGTGGGGCATACACTTAGTGCAATGTTAGATGCATTTATCTACAGCTCAATTTTTTTCTACCTTATGTGAGAATAAGGCCTTTTTTTTTTTTTAGAATTTAAAAGCATCAAGAGGCAAAAGGGAACATCTCCCCCTAAAACTGAAATCATTTCCCTTGCAAAGGAAGATTAGTGCAGAAGCTTTCCTGTGTGCATTATCAAACTGAGGAACTGCTTTGACAGTAAGTCAAGCAGCTAGCTCATAGTCTTATGCTATTAAATCCAAGTAACAGAAAAGAATCTATCAGGAAATCTACCCATGATTCAACAGCAAGCCGAGCCTTGAAAATACTAAGGAGTACCCTTCTGTACATCAGTTTAGCTTTCATTTTGTAGATAAAATAAAGTTTTGGGTTTTTTTTTTCTCACTCAGTAGCCATTTATTTCATCTCAGTTCAGTATACTGAACAACGGAGAGCCCAAGTCTTAGAAAGCGCAGTTATTAGCTCCCCACCCCTTGTAAGATGTGGGCCCTGTTCTCAGGGAGTCTATGGTCTGAAATCAGGGAAAGGCGGGTAAGGACACATTAGTCTAGTGCAGGTCTGGCTAATCCAAGAGCTGGGAGCCATGATGACATAAGGGCAAGTATGTGTCTTCTGTTTCACCAGAGGAATCGGGAAGACTTCAGAGTATAACATAACAGCGTAACTTCAGAGTGTAATGTAACTTACATAAGCAGAGAACAAAGGGCTTTCCAAAAAGAGGCACATTAGGGTGGGACACATCTCACTGTAATACTTTAGAGTAGTAAAGAATTCCGTGTGTGTGTGTGTGTGTGTGTGTGTGTGTGTGTTCGCACGCGAGTGTGCACAGGCCCATGCTCACGTGTACAGATATATGCGGTGCATGTATGTTGTGAGGCTAGTGGATCCGGGACAAGGCTGACTGCCCGGTGAGCCATGGATCTGCCTGTCTTTACGTGCTGAGACTGCAGATGCGTGCTCTTACACCCAGGTTTTTGTGAGCATGGCTTCGGAAGATTGAACTAAGGTCACAGTGCTCGCAAGGCCAACACTTTACCAGCCAACCCAATCTCAGTTGCTCAGCCGAGCTAGTGGTTCAATTTAGAACCCTCCACAGTCAAGTGAGGACTCTACCAATGAGCATGTTCTCGGCCCAGCATGGAGTCTTGATAGGGGATAATTAGAAATAAATCTATATCAGATGACAGATTGGAAAAAATAGCTACTGGATCTGAGGATGTTTCTGAAGACCAGGGAAGCCTCGACAGAGATGTGACTGACACAGGGTACTGAAAGGAGGTGGGAGTGTTTTGTGACCTGGTTTCTGCCTTCATCGTGTCCTTTATCTGTGCCTGAAGTGGCCTCTGAGGTCTTTTCTCCTCACCTTTCAAACCTTAGCTCCAAAAATGCCTATGGGTGAAGCCTTCCCACACCCTCTCTGAAGCCTTGCTCAGAGCTTGTCCGGCCTCAGGACTTACTTAAAGTTATAATCTTAAGAGAAAACAGAGAATTCTTTGCTGCCGTTTATAACGAGTGAGCTCTTTCAGAAGGAGTTTTTTTTTTTTTCCTAAAGGAAAAAGGAGTTAGAACTTTGCTGTTGTCGTTTGCCGTCCTGAGTGTGACGGTGTTTTTCCATTTGGTTTTTGCAGAAATATTCTATGTTGTTGGCCGAATACAGAATTGTAGCAAATCAACTCTAATCTCGCCTCATTTTCAGTCACTTAGAAAAACTCATCAAGGTGCATAATCACAAAGCTTGGCACTGAGTTTTCTCTCAGCCACACACCTCGTGAGCTAGAAACAACCCACCCCTGAGCTGTAGGTTGGCCTCATGCTCTGTTGGAACACCAGCAAGGGGGTTTTGGTGTCATAGCCATTTCAGGCTAAGGGAAGGAAAGGGCCTCTGAAAACTTGAGCTCATTTAGAATGTTCGATGAAGATTGTTCAACCGAATGAGGCTTGAGAAGCAAAAATAATATGCTGGAAAGGAAACCTGGGACTGGAGGGAGGGCTCTTTGGTTAAGAGTGATTACAGCTTTTGTAGGGGACCCGAGGCGGTTCCCAGGACCATAGTTTGTGGCTCAACCTCCTGAAACCCCAGATCTGGGAGCTCTGACATCTTTTTCTGGACACCTTGGAAAGCAGTACACATGTGTATGTCCCCTTGACCCACAGATATACAAGAAATAAGAGAAATCTGAAGGAAGGAAGGAAGGAAGGAAGGAAGGAAGGAAGGAAGGAAGGAAGGAAGGAAGTAAGTAAAGAAAAGTCTGGTTCATTGGGCAAAACTTTGGGAGGATTTAGAAGGTTAAGGAGCAGACAAGGACTTGGAGGTCAAGACTGGGACAGAGGGTTTGAGAGGGCCTAAGGGAACCCAGTAGGCAGCTGGTGGGCTCTGTCACTGTTCATTGCTGGGTGGTATAAAGTGAGGGCCAGAAAACAGACCGGGGCCCAGGATTACAAGGTCCCTAAAACCAATCTTTTGAACTCAGGACAACAGGGGGAAACGGGTACTTTCCCTCCCTTTTGTACCCTAGGAGTTTTGAAAGCTTGGTGGCAAATGCAGGGCCTTAAGTCTTTAAGTGCCATTCAGTCGTCAGGGATTTTCCACAAGGCCTTACAAAAATGTAGATTGCACTGTAAAAAAAATGCTTTTCAGTCCATAAAAGTTAGTTTGTGCTGAGCAAATTTCTTTATGGTGTTTAACTTTGGTTCAGGTCCCGATTCCAAGAAGTGAAGTTTGGTGGCGTGAGAAGGAAAAACAACACGGAAATAAGAAAGACCCAGGATGGATGGCCATTTAGAACACAATGGGACCTTGTTTACTCGACCTGGACTTCAGCGTTCCCTTAAAAAATGCAAGTGATTAAGAAAATGCTTTGGGAACCTAATAATAGTTCCCTGAAACCCGAGAGCCACCTCTCATCTTTCTGACTCTCAGGAACCTGCTTAATAAGAATGTACGTTTTTCATATACTGATTCTTAGCAACAATGTAGCTTTTAATGGGTACAAAAGTCAAATAAGGCACTGTCCATTACTGAGCACCACAGACAGCTTTCGGTGATGTGTGCTGGCAGAGTCGCTCACATGTCATCTCTGTACCTGTAGTTGTGTTTAGTGCCAGGTCACTGTGCAGTCTCTCTCTCTCTCCCTCCCTTTCTCTCTCTGTGCTGTGCTGTGCTCTGTGTGTGTGTGTGTGTGTGTGTGTGTGTGTGTGTGAAATTCCTCTAAACAGTTGTTTCACAAGGCTTCTAAGTAGTGACTAAAACCAATGCACAATTCAAGAGTCAATAGTCTTCCTTGCAGGTAGACACAATACACGTGACACACATTCAGGTAAGAAATGCTTCCCTGTCTAGGGCTCGATTTAATATTGTGTTCTAAAAACTGCTGGCTAAAAGTACTGTCAGTAGCTTACAGTTGTGTCAAGGAAGATACTTCTCTCTCTCTCTCTCTTTCTCTTTCCCTCTCCCCACACCTCTGTGTTGTATGAACACATATGAACAATATGTGGGCAAGTTCACGTGCATGTGTGGAAGCCAGAGGTCATCTGGCATTTCCTCCTCTATTGCTCTACGTTGTTCTGAGCCAGGGTCCTACTCTGAACCTGAAACTTATCCACTTGGCTAAATTGGCTGACTGTTCAGCTCCCAGGATCATTTTTTCCTGCCTCCCTACCTGATATTACAGGCACCACCATGCCTAGCATTTTTCTTGGTGCTAAGGATTTGAACTCGGGTCTTTATACTTGCACAGCAAGCAATTTGCCAACTGAGTCATCTGCCCCGCCCCAAGAGACTGCCTTTTGAGTAAGATAAATAAAAATAAAATCCCAGGACTTGAAATAAGCCTGTGAGACCCAGTTGGATGGTATTTCCCAAGATCAGATACAAATGACCCAACCAATCCTTTTCGGTTTTAGTTTTTCTAATTCCTCATGTTGAAACCTACAGTTTTCTGAGCTAGGAAATCAAGTCTTGGCAGATGAGTGTAGTTTTTTTTGCATGACTGACTTGCCCAAAAGGAGGAGGACGTCCGAGAAAGAATGTGTGCCAGGTCCTACCACATCAATCTCAATCAAAATCATCTTGTCTGTACAGGTGTTGTAGCAAGAAGTTTTGGATGAAAAAGGATGCCAAAAATATGAGGCAATCTCACTCCATAACTATCTAAAACTGTTCTCCTTTCTCTGGGCAAAGCGTCAATAGAAGTGTGGACCTTATTCCCTGGCTCCTCACTGGATTCCAGGCAGCAGACAGACAGAGAGAGGCAGGGTCTTTTTAAAATACATAGTTGTAACGATTTACATCTCTAAGATCTCAAGTATTTTGTTTGTCGGAATGTCCACACACTACAAACCTTGGCCGTCATATTAAAATGGCAAATTCTATCCTTTGGCATTTGAAAGCACAACATACATAATCCTTTATCTCTCTCCGAGCTATTAGCTTCTTGGCCTTTGGCTGGCCGATGTATACAGTATCTATAGTTATTGCGTGCAAGGGCTCTCCACTGACTCCCAAGGTCTTTTGATCAAACCAGCTAAACTTGATTTTCCAGATTGCTGAAGAGACAAGACCTACAACTATCAGCTTTTCAAGTCCTGGCAAGTAATGGAGACCCCTTACTCCCTCGCTGGCTTTATCAGAGTCACGGTAAACAGGGGGCCCGGGTTTCATTGAAATATGTGGCATCAGGATCTCGCCTCGACTCCCACAGTTGTAGCAGCGCAAGACAAACAACAGTTGAAGTAAGAAAAAGGTTCCCTTGGCGGCAGATGCCAAACTAAATAATGACACCCAAAGCAAAAACATGCTTCACTGAAACCAGGCTTCAGTCCGTTCAGCCCTACTGAAAACAAAGCTTTTCTTGTGATTTCTAAAGTGAACATTGTACTTTGCTCTGGCAGCCATTTGTGTATTTTTGAATGATCCGATTATGCACAAATCCTTGGCCTGTGGACCTTTCAGCACCTCATCGTGAAAACACGACTGAAAACTTCGGCACGCAGTGCTTGCAAGTTCCTTCCTCTTCATCTCTTAAAACACAGCCTTCAGGTGACAATGTTTTGACACACATTGCTGTTCTCTCTCCATCTCCCTCCTTCCCCCTTTCTCTCTCTGAGATATTTACAGGAGACAGAGAACTGCATTCCTCGTCCCCGGGACCTCACTTTTCATGGACCCTCCGTAATTCTTGGGTGCTGCTCTCTTTCTGTGGATCCCACCAGGGCACACTTACTTACTGGAGGACGTCTTGCAGTCACCGTCGCTTGCAATTTGTGCAACCTGTGCTGGGAAGGTAACACACAAAGCCCAGAGGGTTTGTTCTGTTTTTAGACTTCGTTTTCTAATTGAACAATGATATATCAGCTTGGTTAGTAAGTAGACAATCAGAATAGCAGAGTAGAAATAGTACCAGTTTGAGAATACATGAGTGTTGGGGAGGAGGTGCAAGCAGGTACCAATTTTCTCAGGTCTCCTCTTCTTTGGGGGAAGTTCAGAGCTGACAATGCACACATAGTCCCTGGGAGAGGCAACACAAGGCAGTGGCACGTGATACATCTTGTGCCAGATCCCAGCACAATTTCCAATTGCTCCACTATTTTATTTTTCAAAATAAAATTGGAGGCAAATCCCCTGTTAGGCTGAATTCCTCAGCGCACCATTGCATTCTACATTTTGAAAGTTTCCAAGGATGTAAAGAAGGGAACTTTCCTTCCCTCTCTGAAGGCCTTGCCTGGTAGCTCTTGCCTGGTGCTACTGGGCAAGTTGGCTGGTGCGCGCCTCCTGCGTTAAGACAGAGCAGACGAGAGAAACAAGCACGAGGAGACCAGCAGTGACCGGTCTACCTGACAGATGCTGCTAACAGACTGTCAAGATTAAGAGTAGAGTCTCCAGAGACCACCATGGTGCCCAAGCACAACCAATGCTAGGTGAGGCTAAGTCTACAAGTCATCACAAGACTTCCCTGAAAAGTCATCTGCATTAAGATCAAGCTTTAAGAAAGGCAGACAACTACGTTAACAGGCAGAAAATTCATGTACGATGACTGCTCTGGTGGCTTACTGAATGTACACTTATCCATAAATGTACCCCCCACAGTATGTGTTTAGGACTGAACTCTGTTGTTTTCTCCTACGGCTCTGATAGCTTCTCAGTTTCCTTTGCCACAAGTCTCACTCTAGATGTTCTAGCTAGATAAGCTTGTTTACCAGTGCAGTTTCAACTCCCTGTTCGAGGCGGTGATTCTCAAGCTGGGATCTGGAGGCGATACCCCAGGGTTTCAATGTCCTTTATCCAACTCCATCTGCACTCCTCTTTCTCTCTCAGACAGCTCAAGCTGCACACCAGGGTCACGAGATTCACACCTCCCTCTGCTCTGTGACCTGTGACCTGCTGTGTGGGTAGCATCCCTTCACCGCATTGTTTAAGGCATACACCTAAAAACTACCCCCATCCCTCCTCTTCCACAAGCATCTAGTCTTGTGGAGAGCACCCCCCTTCCCAAATCCCGTAGACCTGCTTGGAAACAGGGCACACAACTCAGCTTCACCTCCTGCCTACTGTCTTGTCCTGTGTCTTCAAGGATGACCTTTCTGAGCTGTGGCTCAACTCTCCATTCTCCTTGGGGCTATCCATGGCTTCCTCTTGTTCTTAGGATGGAACATGAACTCTTGAGTGCTGCTTACAAAGCTTGTATGTTCCTGGATTCTTTACCTGGACCTTCTGTCTCTTTCAGCTACTATCTTTTAGGTCTTTCAAACTCTCTTACTTTAGGATCCTCTGCATGCAAGCCTACTGTTCTTGCTTTGGTCTGGTTATGGTTGCTTGTACTTGGCTCTCCACCTGCAAGAAGCCCTGCTGCTTGCCAGTCTAGTGATAATGCCTCCCATCAGCCCCTTACTATTCCACATTCCGGTACTTATTTCTGTGCATATGACATCCCTCCAGGGATTACTGTTTTCATCCTCCCATCAATTCTTTGAGGACAGTGACTTGATAGTCACCATACATAAATGCTTTAGGAAAAAGAAAACCACAAATGTATACCTTTGCCTATCCTAAGCAAAGTCTGACTTGAATGAGATAAAGAATCTGTCGTTTTCTTTCTATATCTCCAAATGTAGTCCTTGTAAAATCATGTTTAAACAGATTCAAAGAGATTGCAGAAATATTGGGACTTGAAGGCCTCTTATAGATCACCTTTATTTTATGCACAAATAACCAAGGCCCAAGGAGAGAAAATTACCACTTTGTCATCCTGCCCTAGGATAGTCCCATAACCCTGCCCTAGGCTTCTTAATTTGGGCCTCTTTGATATGTTTGAGAGTCTGGTCCACTTTTTTTCATCTCGATTTCTTTAGATGACGACTGGATAGAACCAATTTTTAGTATTTAATAGCTACTTGACATTTATCTTTATTCGGGTGACTCTGAAACCTTTATCAATTTTATTGGATCATCTGATTCTCTCTTATATGTTTAGGGATTTTTTTTACATATCCTGTATATTAATACTTGGTCATTTGCACAACTTGAAATTTTCTATTGAATTTTTCATCATCCAGGACCCAGAGTATGCAGTCACCCTCGAGGGAAACACTCATCTTCAAGGAAGTATTTGACGATATTTCTTGGGAGTGCTGTTTGCAAAAGCACACAATTGGAAATGCATAAATGTGTGTTTGTCTACTCCAGTTTGCCTAGTCCTGAATGAGTCAGTAAATTATGGTATGGTCACACAATGGAAATAAGAAAGCATAAATGAACTAACTGGTTCTACATGTTCTCTATGGAGAACTTGTATGTTGTATGGCGGAGAGATAAACTGATACACACAGCATCTGATGTAGTCCGATGCTAGTTTATATGTATGCGGAAATGCACGTGAGCTAGAAGTGGAAGAAGAGTGGGCTAAGGAGCCTTGAGTGAGAGCTGTCCAGCAGAGGATCAGATTTCTGTTCCCAGAAATCTATGTCAGCCAGGTCGCAACCCTCTGCTACTCCATTGCCAGGAAAGCAGGGCCTCTGGCATCCTTGGCATCCTGTACTCACTGCATATACCCCTCCCTTAGAGACAAACACACACGAACTTTAAAGAACAACAAAAAATAAAAATAAAAACAAACCCCCTCAAAAACCATGACTGGAAGAACATTCTTCCACCCTAGGGAGGAAGATGGGATCAAGATAGGGAACTCAGTTTGGCCTCTGATAGGGCTCTTTAAGAGGGATTTGTGGGAAATGGAAAGACGCTAGCACACGGTAAGTCTGAGCATGAGCAAATGAGGGCCTGTGCTCTTATTCTGTATTATTTGTGTATGGATCGGACTGTCTCCTGCTTGAAGAAAAGATAAACACATGGTGAACAAGGGATAACAAGACTGTCTTCCACTAACAGAATGTGCACATTTTTTGATACATATTCCACCAGAACATGTTTAAACAACTTGCAATAGAAGAGGTAGAGGCTCAAGCAATACAGGAAAGGAAAGGATAGCAACACAGAGAAGGCTAGAAGGGAAAGCCCGGGGAATAAAGGAGAAGGTACAGGAAGGGAATAGAGAGTTGGGGAAGGATGGACGGTTATAAACTACTCCGCTACCTAGATTACTTTGGGAAGAGTTGGAGGGAGAAGCACATCATTATGAGTCACAATCTTTGATTAAACCTTTATGAACCATTTATATGAACATATTATAGGAGCTGAAAAAATTCATGTAGGCCAATGTGTCCTTCATGTTAGTCATAAGGCAAATAAGGCCCAGAAAAACTGGAAAAATAAGTCCTGGCATTTTATTTGAGACTATCTAGCTACCTACTCCAGTCTTTGAGTATCACTGTGCTGGGTGACTTTTATTTGACATGACATCGATCTCTACTGTGGTTATATGTTTTAGACAGATGGTTAGAAAGAATGCGTAAGTTTTGATTAGGAGGCAAGGATGTTGTTGTGACTAAAGAAATGTCACAATACAGACTTCTGGGTATCCCTACAGGCAACACCTGTGAAATGGGTGTAATTATGGAGACTTTCAAAGAGGGACAGTAGAATTAAATTGCTGCTACCTCCCACTTGTGCCTAGGGGTATCTTGCTTGCTAGCTGATCAATATCATTCTGGTTACATCTGTCTTTTATGACTCTAATAAAGACTATCTCATTAGGTGGCCCAGGGCCAAGAGATAACTGTGAAGATCTTCCATGAAGTCCTTACAAAAGGTGGCCTCAGGTCACCACCAAGGAGGTGAGTCACACTGATTTTCTTCAGGGACTTTCTTCTACTTATGGGCTAGTTGGGAGATCTGGAATGTACCAATAACGTTCTATCTCTGTGTTGGTAACAGACAGAGATGACCTGGTGAGGAATGAACCTAATAAAGATAGAGGACGCAGCTGACTGAGACACGAAGTACTGGCCCATAGACTTTCCAACCCTAAGGGGTCTCACATCCCCCCAGCTAGAGACAATGGTCTGCTGATGTGTCAGGCTCGCTATCACCTTTGACATGAGAAGAGGGTCATCAGGCGCTTTCCCTCCAGCATGCCAGGACTACAATCAGTTTCCCAGACTAGCTAATCGCATCTTTGAAAGGAGTAGGGAGCCTTGTCCTCATGAGGTGACACAGGAGGCTGGCAGGTTCAGTTTGCCAGGAGAAGGTAGGCCCAATGAAATCAATCAAAGAAACAAATGTAAGAAACTTCAGCTTCGGTTGGTGGCCTCAAATTGTGGCATCGTCAGGTGATTTCATCCTGTTTCACGCCTTCTCAAGCTCATACGCTTTCCTTTGTGATATTTGGGAAGGTCTTATTTAGACAGTCAGCTAGCTGTGCGGTTGGTATTCGTTTGTTTTTCTGGCTAAACTGTAAATCTCCTGAGACCGGAGACCCCATCTCTTTGGTTATTTACATCATCTCAGAGCCTCGCTGGGAATCTCGTTTGCTTTATTAAGTTCAGCCCGTCCTTGTTGACAGTGTTGTAAAGTGAGGGATTGATTGAGTGGGTGAGGATAAGAACAAAAGGAACAGATGAAGAATGACTGAGCTCAGTGTAGAACACATTGGAGGTAGATGGGCTATTGGTGGGAGACCACTGCTCAACAATATAGACCAAGTTCTTTAAAGATAGGGGCCTAGTGGGCACAGTGTGACACCGTGATTAACAGCATGGTGCTGTGATGTCTAAGTTCCCTCACTTATTATGTGACCTCAGGTAGCTCAGTTCCTCCCTGGTTTCCCCCTTTACACAATGAGAACAGGGAAAATCAAACTTAGTTTTGAATGGACATGAGGACTAAAGAAGACAACGGGGCGGTTTATGCAAACATTCCTAAAGGATCTTTTGGGGGGTGTTACATTAAACAACACTCATTTTTATTTATGGAGAAAAATGGGTAGATCAGTGTTATCATCGGTGGAATCAACAAGAAAAACAGCTAGGGCAGAGCTGTACGGATCATGGATGGGTCTTATTCAAGTCACTGTCGAGAGCTGAGGCATGGAGCAGGCATGCCTGAGGCCCAGGAAGACGGTAGGGTAGTGGGTAAACAAGACTTGTTTCTGGGTACAAAAGGAAGTCATCCCTGGATTCGCTGC
The DNA here is from genome assembly GCA_028555095.1 of Dicrostonyx torquatus. Taxonomy (NCBI): domain Eukaryota; kingdom Metazoa; phylum Chordata; class Mammalia; order Rodentia; family Cricetidae; genus Dicrostonyx; species Dicrostonyx torquatus. The sequence goes on from JAQHUG010000036.1 coordinate 3,396,236, forward strand.
CAGGTACATATAGAAAATTTCAATTTTTGTGGGAGTGATTCTGCAATGTCACGCCTCAAGCTCCAAAGACCTGTCTAGGGAAAGACCTTGAAGTTGTCCCTTTTCAACTGGAGACAGTCAGTACAAGCTTTTCAGGTTTGGGATTCTGGTCATCAAAGTTTCAACACAATTTCTGTTTTGTCGTTGGTACCGGCTTTTATGACCTAAGTAAACTGCTCTTGCCATGACTCAGGATGGGAAGGCCTTGCATCAACATGGAGTGGCATCAGACCTCCCTCCCTGTAACCGTTGGCTCTAGATAACCTATCCGAGAGGATATCACTTCCTTTCTTCAACGATACTATAGTCTTGCTTAGTGGGATTTATGGAACAAAAAGTAGAAAAAAATATCTATCATACAGAATTTTGTTGTCCCTTTGATCAGCAAGTTGTACTCTCTCCCCCTTGCAACCTCATATCTACATTCTACCCAAGATAGAGATGACTTATATGATATAAAATATTTTGCTTGGGGTTGAGGAACAGAGATGATCACTTTTCATGGTGATCAGCACTGATAGTTTCTTTACAACTTTAATTCCTTCTGCATTTCAGGAAAAAACTAAGAGCTCCTTGCTTCTTTGTCCACACCCACTAAAGACGTAGCTATAATCAGGCTTGGTTTTTATGATTGTTACTATGGTGAGGGGCTATAAGCATTTGTCTTTCAAATGCAATCTCCCCCTGGCTTCCTTTTACTTACATTGGACGCACACGTAAGCAGCATGCACGGTTTCCTTGCTCTTTTTTGAAGAGATAATGACTTTATTTATCTATTTGACTTTTTTAGTCAGGGTTTCACTGCGTAGCCCTGACTGCCCTGGAACTCACTCTATAGACCAGGCTGACCTTGAACTCACAGAGATTCTCCTGCCTCTGCCTTCCGAGTGCCAGGATTAAAGGCGTGAGTCACTACTGCCAGTTTCTAGAAAAATTAAGCAAGTTCAATAATTTCTCCCATTAAATTCACATTGTCTTACAGTTTGGTAAACTGTCTTACAGTTTGACGATGGGAGCTTATTAGCTAGCGTCTGTTTTTACATCCTGTCTCTCTCAGGGGCCTGCCTCTGTGGGTTTCGACAAAGGTATGTCCTGTGTCCACTATTAAAATCATATGTAAGAATTTCTCTGTCCCACAGATTTGTGTGCTGCCCTTTGTTTCCCTCCCCCAGAGCCCCCACTGGAATAATTTACAGCCACTGGAAACCCACACACTATACTAATAAGCAAAACAATTTCAGATCATATTCAGAGATATGATCAAAACTAATGGACCAGCTGTACTAATTTTCTTTCTGTTATTACTTTCATCTTATTTCTTCAAACTCTGCTTCTGAAAATACTTTGCTAAATAAAGATTATTGAATTACTCAAAACGTACCAGTTAAGCTTGTTTTTGTGACTGTGAGGTATGTGTGTTGTATGTGTGTAAGATCTTTGTACTAGAGTGTGTACCTGTGCCTGTGCATAGGTTACAGGAACACAGCAGGTACCCAGCACTACCACTCTCTGCCTTATGCCCTTTAGACAGTCTCTCACTGGTCGTCAACAGCCACCAAGCTCCAGCGAGCCTCTATCTGACCTAGTGACGGCATTTCAGGCATGGGCAGCCATAGCTGGTGTTTTTACATGGGTGCGGGGATTCAAACTCGGGTTTTCATGCTTGCCCAGCAAGCGCCCTTACCCCCTGAACCATCATCTCTCCAGACCTTTGCTTTGTTTTGAACACAGGATGCTTCAGTTTCTCCAGTGTTGGAACAGCAGGTGGGCATCAACCTGCAAACTTTTTTTTATCATTCACACTGCCAAGTGTTCTCACCACCTCTTCATGTCTCTAGTATTGGAACGCTCCCTCAGCCCTGAAAAAAAAAATAGAAGTCTAGAATAAGAACAGACATTTTCTCTGTATTTCACATTCTTCTTCGAGACGGAGGTATTGACTCTCAGCTAAGGCTCATTTCTGGGTCGTCGAATCAGAGTAAAATTGCTCTCCTGTTAGCCTCACCGGCTTCAGCAGGGGCAGAAGCAGCATTAAGGGGGCTGGAGAGATGGCTCAAAGGTTAAGAGCACTGACTGCTCTTCCAGAGGTCTTGAGTTCAATTCCCAGCAACCACATGGTGGCTCACAGCCATCTATAATGAGATCTGGTGCCCTCTTCTGGTATGCAAGCATACATGGAAGGAATGTTGTATACATAATAAATAAATAAATCTTTGAAAAAAAAAAAAGAGTAAGTTCTCGTTGTGTGTGACATTGTTTGGCTTGAGCAGAAGGCAGTGGTTGATGGGGATTTTCTTGATCTCCAGGCCTTCCCCCACACTTCGGTTCCTGGAGTGGGTGTGCCTTTGCCATGACATTGCCCTAGTGTGTTGAAGAATTAAAGCACATGAAGAAGATGGTACAAGGAGCTTCTCTTCATCCGCTACCAAGGGAACAGAAGCTTCCAGACCTACAGTTTCCTAAAATATCGCTTGTCTGACTTGTTTGACCATCACCTTTTCTAAATTTCATGACGTCCATGGCTTCGTTGAGATGGTGATAGTTGGATCTTTTTTTTTTTCTTGTTAGTTAAGGAAAAAATAACACTCTGAATACATTATGACGGCCACTCTTCTAATTAATGAAAAGACTTGGCTGAGTTCAAAAACAAGTGACTCTTTTCATATCCAAGTTTCTTTTAGAAGCTTCTATAAATTATTACCTTCCTCCACATAAGAGGTGTCTTATGACTAAAGGCTGAGACAGCCCCCATCGTGTGCTTTAACAATGACTCCTATGTTCCTTTTGGTAAACTCATAACGTTAATTACACTCTGTAACAGATGGAGTGCCTTCCATCCAGCGCCTCAATGCACCTTGCAAATGTCATAAATCTTCAAAGCCCTTCCATAATGGAGGTAAGTGTCTATGGCCACAGTTTTATAGGCAAAGAATCACAAAGCAGGCAAGTGTTTTGCTTTTTAAAGTGGAATATGCTCTGGCCAAAGGTTTAGTCATCATTAAGAAAGTACTGAAAACCCACGAATCCTTCCTGAAGGATAACCGAGTGATGTGTCTCACTGGCGAGCTGGACTTTTCCTGCCGGGGAACACCTGGACAGTATCATCTGAAAATCACATGCTAATCAATCAAAAGTTATTTGATGATAATTAATCAGCTTTTACAATGATTAATATAGAATGTGGCTCCCGGACCTTCATAGTGAAACAGCAAATTCTGAAAATAGAAATGGCCAAACATCTTGTCATCTCTTTCTCTTTTTTCTTCCTCTCTGTCTTTTTCTTCTTTTCCTCCTCTTACCCTTCCTCCTCTTTCCCTACCTACTGTTGTTACCTCTCTCTTTGTCTCTCTTTCTGTTTTATGGTGTCTGTGTGGGGAACATATATGGTGGTTAAAGGACAGCTTGGTGATTTTGGTTCTTTGCTTCCACCTTTACAGGGCATATGAATTCTGTTTATGTTGATGCGATAAAAAACTACAACTAAAAGCCATCTAAGGAAGAAAAAGGTTTATTTTAGCTTACAGGTTCAGAGGGATGGAGTTCATGATGTCTGGGAAGGCACGGCAGCTGTCAGAAGAAGCACAGTGACAGGAACTGGAAGCTGGCTGATCACATTTTCATCCACACACAGAAAGTGGAGGGAGGCCATAAACTTTCAGTGTCTACTCCTGTTGACTTCCTCTAACAGGGCTAAACCTTCTAAAGTTCCCATACCCTCCTCAAACAACAGCACCAGTTGGGGACCAAGTGTTGAGCCATCAAATTATAGAGGCCATTTCCTATTAAAAACACAACCTGCTGGTTCCAAAGACCCATTTAAGTTGTCAGGCTGGCATGGTCAGGCAAAAGTGCCTTACTCACTGAACCATCTCCTTGGTCCCCCAAACAGTTTTCTTTTCACTTGATCTTTGCCAAAAGGCCAAGGAGTGATCCATAAACATTTTTATGATGTGTCACTGTGGCAATGCAATTCAGAGATGACTTCAGTCAAGCATTTTCATAATTTAGATGAGAAAATTGGGATAGAGAAAGGTTAATAAGTAACTTGCCTGAAATCACTGAGCTTTTCAAACCTTCATTTAATTTCTCTGTCCTCCCTTTTGATTGAGAGAGGGTTTAATTTGAGTGAGTCATTCAGTTGGTTAGTGGCATCAATGACTAAAATCCAGGCTCTTGACTCTCATCAACTCATCTTCCCAAAGCATTACATTTTTAAAAACACTCACAGTGTGTGCCTTTTTACATCCTAAGTATTATAAAATCATACGAGGTGGGCATTGTGAGGAGTTGACTGTTATGCTTTTCTTCAGTTTCAGAGGAATCTGATACTTAGGGCGTTTAAGGGAATCGCTTGAGGTGCTATGGCTAGTTATCAGTTCATAGAAGCTGAGCCTCTCCACTTCCCCTTTCTTCCACAGAACTGAAAGTTTCATTTGTTAACTAGGATCCCAGCAACTAGAATGATCAACAATTTTACTTTGACTTTTCAGAAGTCCAAAACAAAAACTCCAGGGAATGCCCTTAGATAAACAGTAATTGAAGTTCTACTGTTTCTTTGACACGTGCTGAAGCTGGAAACCTGATAATGGGTGCCAACTTACAAGGACAACAAGCAATTGCAAGATTCCAGAGTGTTTACTGATGTTTCAGAGCTCAGACCATCCACGTTTCAGGTGTATGCATTTTGTTTAGGGTTAAAACTGTCAGCTGGTTATAGTGGAATATTCTGATAGTCTTAGATATTCAGGAAGCTGAGGCAGGAGGATTACTCAACTCAAGAGTTGGAGAAAGTTGGTAGAGGGAGATCTCGTCTCAAGCAAAGCTGCCAATCAAAGGAAAAACAAAAAGACAATTGGTAGGGTTGTAAGAAAGGGGGGGGGTGGGATGGATGGAGGGAGGAAGGGAAGAGGGGTTGGAGGGAGAACATTGAAGACCTGTAGGTTATGTATGGTAATCCTCACTAAACAAGAATAATTAATGAAGGCAACATACCAATTTGTTTATTTATTTATTTGAAACCGTGTTTCTCTGGAGCTTTGGAACCTATTCTGGAACTTGCTATGTAGATCAGACTGGCCTCTAACTTACAGAGATCCACCTGCCTCTGCCTCCAGAGTATTGGGATAAAAGGTATGCACCACCACTACCTGACTGTTTCTTCCTTTTCTTTTTTTTTTAACACTGATTTTTTTTAAAACCATTACTGATAACCTAGAGCTTACAGATTTTTATGTATTTTGAGTGTGTCAGCTCATTCTGTGACCACCTAATTAAAGAGAAGAATGCTCGCATCCATTTTCAAGATAATTGCTCCTGTATTTCACATATCCTTTCTTCCTTTGGAAGTTACCACAATAATACGCACTTTGAGCCATCTGGCCTGCGCTAAAATTATAAAATAAAAGAATTTATATGAAATAAATCTTATTACATGATGCCTTCCAATTGTCTGGTGCTTAATGAGAGCTGGTAACTCACATGACAGTCCTTTGGATGTCACTGGAAGCTAGGAAACCTGTTTTCCTATCACAGAAATGGTGGCGGGAAGGCCTGGAGTTGAACTGGGAGTGGGCAGAGGGCCTGGCAGAAGACTTTCCTTGTCAAATTATCAAGTTGTCAAATACTCCTGGTAGGCCCCCAGTGTTAGTGGGAGAATAGATGCGGTCCCACCGCGCTGGGCTCCAAACCCGGAGCACCTCTGGATTGACTTGCTCATTTTAACATCTGTTCTGCTGCCTTTATGTCTCCCAACCTTGCTCAGCTGAGCTCCGGTATGCTAATGATGTCTTGCCACTATTTGTAAAGGAAATTAACCGTGCAGCTCCGCCTTGCCTTGTTTATCTCTGTGCGTACTGGGGTCTTTGAAAGGTTGTACTGTGGAATTTGTACTGTGAGTTGAATATTAATAAGATAAGAAGAAACGAGTTTCTCTTTTTTAAAGCCTCGGACTGGCAGCACAAGCAGGAAGGTCGGCTCACGCGTCTAGGCCTAGAGGTCCCGGCCCCGCGCTGGGTTTAGTGTAGGACAGTTTGGAGTTAAGCAAAGTGTGAAAGAACGTGGAGTCTTTTACGTGAGTTGCGTGTCTTGCTTTGCTACAGCTACTGAATATCGGCCTGCTTTATGCCTTCGCTTTGAGGGAAGGCTTAGGATGGCATTTAGCACACACACAAAAAAAATTAAAGCATTTTAAGTTCCTGAAAGAGATACTTCAATATGTCCCCCCCCCTTCATCAATATTCTCTGTACAAAGTCTCTTGCCTTCCTCTCCTGATTTGCACAGGGAAGGGTCCATAGGTTGGTACGTAGGGGACACTTGAGCTAAACCTGAGCTGGTGGTGGCACATGGGAGGCAGAGGCAGGCTGATTTCTCTAAGTTTGAAGCCACCCTAGTCTACAGAGCAAGTTCCAGGACAGATAGGATTGTTACACACAGAAACCTGTCTCAAAAAAAAAAAAAAAAAAAGTTGAGACGAATAGGTTCACAGTGTGAAATTTCTTTCTGTTCCTTCCTTCAGCTGATTGACAGGTAGATCCAGATGTGACTCTTCAATCAGTGGATATTATAGTTTGCACTCACAGGGAATACTAAAGTGTCTGACAGTGCTGGAATAAAGTCCTTCTACCATTTTTTTTTTCAAATTAAATGGTTGACTTGATGGTCAGCCTCCTTTGTTAGAGAAATAGGAATGTCAATAGGAACCCCATGAATCCATAAACATCAGTTTTCTGTCTAGTATCTGAAGATCCAGCTCAGGTTCTAGCTTTCGCAATTCGAATTTAGGCAGTTCAACACAGGGAGAAGCTTTTACTGTGTGTCCCATGGGAGCCTGCTATATATATATATATGAGAAAAGAAGACAATGGTGTAATTGAGTTAGTTTTCCAGTCACTCATTTCATCTTTTAAATCCTGATTATTCAGAATTATTATTATTATTATTATTTTCTTTCTGGTAGCTGTGATGGTGTGCTTTTGAAAAGCCAGCACCTTGGAGGCAAAGGCAGATAGATCATTGCAAGTTCGAGGCTAGCATAGTCTGTATATTAAGTTCTCAGACAAACAGGACAACTTAGTAAGATCTTATCTCCGAGAGACAAAGAAGGGGCCAGAGAAAGAGGGAGCTCAGCCAATGAAGTGCCTGTTCTACCAGAGTCTGATCCTCAGAAGCTCTGTTAAGAGGCCAGGCATGGGGGCATGTGTTGATGATCTCAGTATGTCTCACCTAATTTGCAAGCCCTAGGCCAATGAAAGATATATCACAAAAAAGCTAGGTAGGCAATGAATGCCTATGGAGGAATGACACCCAGCGGGTCCCTGGGGTCCCTGGGGTCCCTGGCCTTCACACGAGTGTGCACTCCTACCTGCATGTTCATGCAAATTCACATAAAAAGCCCTCATTCCCAAAGAATTATATACTTTCCCATATATTGGATAACTGGGAAAAATGTACAAAAGAGCATTGTTACAATAAATCTTTAGATACGGGGGTGGAGTCAATAATCAGTCAGTGTTATAAGTGAATTGGGATTAAATTTATTTCTACTAATGAATAAGTGAAGTGCAAATTTCATTCACTAGAGCTCCTGAAATTATTTCAGTTTCCAAGAGCCACTTTGTGGTGCTGTTAACTGAATCCCTGTCGTGTGTACAGCTCGGTCCTAAGAGGAAAGAGACGATAGAATCCCAGGGACCGTGAGCAACGCGAGGAGCTATTTGAGCATTTGATGAACAAGCTGTAGAACGTTTTACTGTCAAACCACTGCAAAGAAGGGAAAGGAAACCACAAACACATTCCAGTCACCCACTTCCACTTTCTAGATAGTTTTGGGTACAGACAGACATAGCATCTTCAAATGTGGGCATGCCACGCCACCAGCTGTGTCCAGCCAATGGGACGCTCGTATTAACTGTGCAAACATTTCATGAAGAGAATTTAATCATTTCCTTACACATTCTCAGCGTCTATCATCTGCTCACTGTTTCTGGCTTTGTAGGTCAGGCTTTGGTTGTCGGTTGTCGGATCCATTTCTGACTCGCTTTTGTTCATGATATCATCATTAGTTAGTGCTTGACACTGCATAGAGTCTGTGCTGAACATACATACCTGCTGAAAGAAGGGAGAAAATGATTGTTTCATTGGATGGAGGGGCACCATTAGTAATGACACTGTTGACAGTAGATGCCCAGCTTGGTTGCTTTCATTCCTCTTTTCCTTTGAGGTCCTTGGTGACTAGGCCTGGGTCTTTTTTGTTTCTAGTGGCATGACTGGTAATTGAAAGCCTAACTAGACCTTGGCCTCACGCATATATCTCTCCTAGTGGTATCCTATTTCCATCTGTGATGGCAGAATAAAGGGGACAAGAAAGGGAGGAGAGGAAGGAGAATTTCTTCAGAATTATTTCAACCTGTCGGAAGGCCAGAAATTTCTCTAGAAGCTTAGCCTTCATCAAGATATTCATTCAGTATCTTCAACAAACAAACCAGAAGTAGAGTAATTTGTTCACTTCAAAGAGCTGGTAAGTGGCAAAGGCAGAATTCAAACCCACTGTTACCACTGTGTCTCTTGACTCTTGACGGGGCAGGAAGCACCAGGAAAGATCAGGAAGAAAGAAGAAAAGGAGGAAACAGTGGCCACTAATGGAGAGTCAGTGACAACCGGGCACTACTGCGGCAACGGTACTAGAGAACAGAAATCCCTGATCCCAGCAAGACTGTTCCCTTCTGGGATGAATTTCGTTTGATCTCTCTAGCCTCACTCTTCTAATCTGCTAGGTGGGGGAAATTATTCTAGATAAATCTCTCTCAAATTGTGAAATGAGAACACATTTTGAAAGGATTACGAGTAAAGTACAATAAATTTTAAACTACGTACTTTAATAACTCATATATGGCAAAATACATTTTATCGGTTATTCTCAACAATTCCTCATATGGCACCTATAATTAACTTTACTCAACTAAGGAGAGGTACAAAATGAGCAATATCAGACTATAGATTCAGTCCAAATACTACTGGATTGGATTAACTGCAGACACTATTAATATTATTATGGATATTACAGATACAATATAATATAATCTATAATATATATGTACACACACACATACACACAGACCCACTGTGAAGAATCTGGTGGAGTTTCTCTTTAATAGCTGACATACCAGTATTATCCAATATCTCCAATACAATGGTGGAGGAGGTGGAGCTAGGATGGGAGGGGTGGGCGGTAAACATGCAATCAGAGGAAAGAGCTCCACCAATAGTATTGATTGAAATGCCTCTTCCAACCACACCCCTAGAGGCCAGCCTAATTCATAGTGGATCACATACAATCTGTTCACTTTGGAAAGCAAATATCATCATTACCCCCACTACCATCAGAACAAATGCCTATCAACCCACAAACCCTATAATTTACCGAGTCTATGCTTTCCCATCTAATAATCTCAACTACAACTCTATCAGTGGTGGTTAAAATAGAGTCAAAATCTAAACTATGAGGGTTAGGGCCCTAATATTTTGTTTTTCAGGTGTGTGAGAAATTTGGGTAATACCCTGAGTCTTGAATTTTTCATGTACGACCAAGTTTTTTTTTTTTTTTTTTTTTAAATAACTTTTGCCTCATTGGATAGTTATGAGGATTTGTCAAGCCAAAAAATAATTTCCCAAAACAAAACTTGGTGTAAAAATAAGTAAATCTCAAACACACACTCATAGGAAAGGAGAATGAACAGGAAATGCACAAGTTGAGTGTCACAAAAATTGTCACAGAACTCTAAAGTTAGCAACTGACTACAGAAGACACCAATGCCTGTGCTCCTTGGCACTAAATGGCATATAACCTATGATTATGACCCATGATCTAAAGGCACTGAAAACACAGAGCGAGCTCATATTTGTAGGAATAATGGTGTGGTATTTGAATAAAATCATTTAGTCTTTTTTGTGGTAATTCTTTTCTTGGTTTCTTAATCATTGGCTTCCCAATCCCTAAGGTTTGTCCAATTATTGCTACAAGAATTTTCATAAAGAATTGTGATAATGACTACAGATTATGATTAGTCTAAAACATGTCTCTTTGTCCTTTGCTTGTTATTTTAAGAGTCCTCCCCTTCGAGGTTCTGTTTCAACACGATTACTGAAATCACTTGCTGAACTCTTGATACCAAGGTGTGCATGACAGTCATAATCCATCCTTGAAGCTGTTCCTGGGAGCGGTCACCATCCAGAGGGACTGCAGAGAAGCCGCCTGATGCTGAGCATGGTGCTCCACTGCCTCGAACTGCTGAGGCCATGACTTAGGAGTGTTGGAAGACTTGAAGTTGGGTTGAAGGTGAGACCCCTTTGCTTGGGCTGTTGGATCATTTGTCCCTGAGAAAATCAAACAGCCAAAAAGCAGACAAGTTCTGGGCAGCATCAATCTGAAGCTGAAGTTGAATGAGAGACAGAACCACAGAGGGACACACAGCACATTGCTTCCTTCTCTTCCTAATGTGAACATATTGCAGGATGCAGTCTCAATTTCGCGACATGGGAGGTCAAATCCCTGACATCTGATTGAATCATATTTAATTATATTAGTACGATTTGACCTTTTAATATTTTACATTGATTTACAAAGTACATCTAGCAACTTGGGAGAAACAAAGATGATAAAAATGTTGGAAAATAAAAAATTAAAGCATTGTGGGAAAATTGACTAGGGGAAATAAAACAACTATGGAGAACTGAAGTTTTTCCAATCCTATGGCATGCTATATGTTGAAAATTACGTAGTTGGTCTTTGTTTCCATAGAGACCAGAAATAGAAACGGTCTGAAGTTCTCCTAAGAAATCTTAGATTTACATACCAGAAACAATGTCTTCATTAAACTGGAGAACTTGCCAATGTGAGTCTTTGCTCCAGGAACTCTGGAAAAACTGAAGAAGTAAGCCATCGGTAATCTGATGTGGTGTTGGGTTGAAGCAGACGGCTTAACTGGGATTCCTCTAGGCCTCATCGGGTACTTAGTTTCCATGATTGCATAAATAAGAGTTTGTGCACAGAAGTAGGAAAAGGAGCAGGCGCACGGTCAGGCATGGTCCACTTAGCAAAGCAGTTGCTGGTCATGAGCACAGCTCTTAGAAGCATCCACCTCAGTGTGGAGTTATGATATGCAGCTACGGTCTTGTAATCACCTTGGAAGGTTGGTCAGGCACTCCTATTAAGCCTTACTAACAGGGCGGCTCAAGCAGAAAAGGTTTGTGGGAATTCGTGATTATTCTGGCTACATGCGTATATTTTTCTAAACATAATTCATTAAGTAATAAATAAATAAATCAGATGAATTTGTCAGAAATGGACACACACTAGTGAATTGAGGGTAGTTTTCTTATGGTATATCTTAAATTGAAATTAAGAAGCTAATATAATTTCATGGGATAGTTGATAATGTATCTCTCAGTGTTTTCAAACCATTATCTTCTTCTGTAGATGTTTGTTTTTATTATTTTTAAATTATGTATATGAGTTTATGTTTCAGGGGTGCTTGTCAGAGGTATTGGATCCCCCAGAGCAAGAGTTACATGTGCTTGTGAACCCTCAGATGTGAGTGCTGAGAATCAAATTCAAGTCCTCTGAAGGTGCAGTACATCCAGCCCGAAGGTCCACATTTAGAAATTAATGGTCTGTTATGGTTTGAGACTGCAATGTACCCCATCGCTTAATGTGTTTAAACCTTTGGTCCCTATCTAATAGCACTGTTTGAAAGGCCATAGTGCCTTTGGGGCATAATGAGTTGCTGGCTGATGCAGGCCACTGGGGCAGGCCTTGAGGTTACATCTGCCCTAATTCCTCACTGAGCTCTCTGCTTCCAGATCTGTCAAGATGCAAGGAGTTGCTGCCGAAAGCACCAAGCCTTCCCCATCAAGATGCTCCATGCCATAGATACTGAGTACAGTAAGCCCCCTTGAGCCACTCCTGATGGGTGTCTTTTCACAAGGACAACAAAGCTAACTAATACTCTTCCCTTAACGCCAGAATTAGACACTCTCACATCGTGGATATGAGTGCATCTAAAAAGAATGACAAATTTGGGACTAATTGAGAATTCAGTGTACTCTGAGAATGAAAATCAGAAAGAGAATTTGGCTGTGATTTTGCAACTCCGTACCTGCAATCCCAAAGACTTGCTTCTTTGCTTGATATGGAGAAAGTCTCTGTTATAACAAAAGTCATTAACTCTGGATGCAAAATTAGCAGAGTCAAGGAAAACAAAATGATCATGGCGGACTTGGCTAGACTCTTTTGGTAGTTGAGCATCTCAGGCTGTTAAAGGTTCTGTGTTCTGATCCATTCATGTGTTCCTCACAAAACAACGTTGAGGTGATGACTTCCTTTCCAGAATGCTGGATGGTAGGTTTTCCCGTGGAAACATTCTCACCTTCTCAGTCATTGACTTTCTCATTCTAAATGACTGATAATTCAGTATCTGGGAACTGATACCGTGTAGACGTCATGCGTGGTGTATCATCCAATGGCACACTGCATTCGGCATCTGAGTCTGTAGATTCATATCCTTGTATATTATTTGCATTATGGTGAAAGCAAACAAATAGAGATTTGCTGAATAGCTCTCTCTCTCCACTCCTAATTAAGCTGAAGCAAAGTATGAATTATAAAAATTAAAATACATTTGGTGTAAGAGATGCTTCTGTATTTCTGTTGTTTTCATTGGTTAATAAAGAAACTGCCTTGGCCTTTTGATAGGGCAAAATCTTAAATAGGCAGAGAGGACAGAACGGAATTCTGGGATAGAGAAGGAGGGTCAGAGAGCCACCATGGGTCAGACATGCTGAATCTTTCCCAGTGAGACCACTACCTCGTGGTGACTGAGTTAGCCAACAAGAAGCTAGAACTAATGGGTCAGGCAGTAATTAAATTAATGTAATCTTTGTGTAATTATTTTGGGAGGTAAGATAGCCAGACAAGACCAAAGGCAGCCTGGCGGGACGGAACAAGGGACCCAGCCTGCGCTCATTGCAACATACATTTTAATTATTTCTCTTGTGCGCACACATTTGGAACTCAGAAGACAACTTGTACTTCTNAGAGAGGACAGAACAGAATTCTGGGATAGAGAAGGAGGGTCAGAGAGCCACCATGGGTCAGACATGCTGAATCTTTCCCAGTAAGACCACTACCTCGTGGTGACTTACAGACTATTAGAAATGGGTTAAACAAAGATGTAAGAGTTAGCCAACAAGAAGCTAGAACTAATGGGTCAGGCAGTAATTAAATTAATGTAATCTTTGTGTAATTATTTTGGGAGGTAAGCTAGCCAGACAAGACCAAAGGCAGCCTGGCGGGATAGAACAAGGGACCCAGCCTGCGCTCATTGCAACATACATTTTAATTATTTCTCTTGTGCGCACACATTTGGAACTCAGAAGACAACTTGTACTTCTGTCACATGGGTCCCAGGTCTTCAAGCTTCCTGGCAAGTACCTACTCACTGAACCATCTCTCAATGGCCTCAAAACATGATTTTAAACACATTTATACAATGATCATTTTTTCCTAATCTCTAACAGACAAACTTTCCCTCACTGCGTTGGATGACCGGAAACAGAATAATAGGTCAAGCTGTGGGGGAAGGAGGTACTGAACAGCCCTTAGGCCATCTAGCAAGGATAATTTTCATAGGAGAACAGAAGAGGGATTGATGACTCAAGTCCAATAGCCACGTTTATCAGACACATTGTACGTCAACTGCTTTGAGATGTAATAGCCCTTGTACTCATTTGGACATACATTAGGAGTTTCCTGCATTGCTTTCCAGTACCCCAATACAGAGGCTTTGTCTAAATGACCGGAAATGATGCCATAAACCTCTATGGATATTCCTGTATTGGTTTTAGATAGCAATGGATTTCCTGATTCCTGGAGCAGTGCTCTGGTGAATCTCACTACCACACTGCCTCTCGCTGCTGTGACCTTATCAGATTTCATAAGCCGAGCAGGCTTTGTCTGGGGACGTTTGTGAATGGCAGAGGTCCAAGGAAAACCAGGTGCTACAGGAAGTGGGGCTGGTGATTCAGTCAGGTGCATTCTTTCTTATGATTCAGGCTGACCCACTCACTAATCACCGTGAGTGGGCATGCTGCTTTCAGGGGTGCTCATGAATAAGGTCTATGGTAAAAGTCTTAATCATTTCTGCTGACAGAAGAGCTTTCATGGAGATTTGCTCTACCTTACGTTGTCAGAGTTGCAACAGACAGGATCAATTCTGTGTAGCAATAAACACTAAAGGTAATACCATTTTAGGTATGCTATATGCTCCGCTTCCTATCTTTGCTCAACATGGCAGCATGGGCTACATTACTAAGCACCAGGGCATTTTACTTCAGGGCTAAATTGACATTTGACTGTAAATGTATTTTTTTTTATTTTGTTAAATCTTTGCACATTAAAGTAATTTATGTATATATAATTGTATGTTTCTGTATCTATATATCTATCCATAAGCCAATAGATAGATGGCTTATATCATCTGTTTATATTTTCTCCAAAGGCTTTTTAAAAAAAGGACTATCAAATAGAAGCAACAGCATGATGGATTAGAAACTGAAGCAAGAAGTAAACACTATCACGATGGAAAGGCAGGATGGGAGCTAAGGAGCCTGTGCTTGCTAAGGCACCTAAGTTTGCATGTTATAGCTAACATATAAAACATACTTATGATAAAACTCTCTTTCCTGAGTCATCTGAGAAGGCATAATAGTTAAGCTCTTGATTTTTGACACTACACAGATCTAGATTTTTGTCAAGTGAATGTTACTTTAGGTAACATTCTAAATAGAGAGAGAGAGGGAGAGAGAAGAGAAGAAGAGAAGAGAGGAGAGGGAAGAGGAGAGGGGAGAGGAGGTGAGGAGAAGAGAGGGGAGGGAAGGAGAGGAGAGGAGAGAAAAGAGAGGGGAGAGGGAGGGAGGGAAGAAGGGAGGGAGAGGGAAGTGATAAATGAGAGCTAGACAGTAGGCTGGTACCCACCCTCTATAGACTGCTCATATTAAGGAAGATTGCCTACATAGCATGTTCATCCCGATGTATGGCACATAATAAAGTTTATCAAATGCTAACTAATTTTGCTATAAAAAGTATTGTTGTGTTAATTTCTCTGCAGTAAAGGTAGACCAGTAAGATGTTTTGCAACAGTTTTGTTGAGCACAGTTGCCTTTAAAACTACAAGGCTTTGGAGTGCTTAGAGGGGCATTAAGTGCTGCGGAGCAGTTGGTCATCGCCACCCATTTCTTCCAAGCTTGCAGGACGGGATCCCCTTTTCTCAGCTTGCAGGACAGGATCCCCCAAGGACATCCTTATCTGCTGCTGAGGCTGGAGCCAAGGTGGTGCAGTTCCTCTGGCCTCTTTTTTCCTCTCTTCATTCAGTTTTTCAAGGGTGATGTGCATGGTCAACACAGGAATGAAGTAATTGGCTCTTCTTGTTGGTGGTGGGAATGTGTAGGAAATGTTGGGACTTGACCTCACTCTGTAGGGTTTAGGACGACTGTTGTCTTGACTTCGCCTCTCTGCCCAGAACTTGAAGGAAATAAAGATCTTCCCAAGACGTTGGCAAAGACCTTGTACAACCTGCTGAACTCCTCCCTTAGTTCCGGGCCTATTCTTCCTGGTGTAGAGCATCTCCCAGTTCCCTGCCACAGGCAAAGACACCCACTTGCTGGGGTGAGACTTTGATCCCACAGTGCCAGTGGCATCTTAATGATTGCTCAGGGCCAGATCCCTGATGTTCCAGATTTCAGAAAACAAAAATCTATTGAAGATACAGGGAAGTAGGTGTTAGCTGCAGGACAAAGCAGGGAGGACACTTGGTTCTTTCTAAAAATGTCTTGTGATAGTCGAGGAGGAAACACTGATTTTAGGCCCTGTACATTTCTGGAAAAACATTACTATAAAAGAGCAGAAAACAAGCCTTCCAAACCCTAATTTTAGATACTCCAAATTCTCTTTCCAGTGTCTGTTTAAAACGTAGGAAAGTAGTGTATCTCTGACTGGGTCATTTCAACACCAGTGAATCCATCAATCTGAAACCAGCTTTCTGTGTGGGGGATGGGGTGGGCATGGCAGTTTAGTTCACATTGGAAAGGACTCTTCAAGAGTCCCTCCAAATGTCTCTAGCATCTTTTGAAACTTCCCCTCACAACCAGTTTGGTAAAGGAGCTGAATTGCTCAAATAATATTTCCGAACTCTGTGTATTCATTCTAGTGAATTTGTACTGAACGTGACTGCTCTGTGCAGGCTTTGGAATCAGGACGGGTGCAAATGCTGGCTCCAAACTGACTGTTGTATGATTGTAAGCAGGCCACCCCATCTTTTAATGCTAAATTTTCTCGTCGCTAAGATGAGTATTGATGATAATTTCGTGAAGGTTAACATGAAAATTGATGACTACAATATATGACGCGTACAATTTGTGTTAGATGCTACCATCACTGGAGTCATTATTTTAACACTAAATGTTATTTTCAAGGGGCTTCAAGAGCCCAGCAATTAGGAGCACTGGCTGCCTTTCCAGAGGAGCCAGCATTGATGCCCAGCATCCATGTGGAGGCACACAACTGTTTCTAACAGTTTCCAACAAATCTGATGCCTTCTTCTTGCCTCCAGTGGCTCTGGGCACACATGTGGTACCCAGATATGCAAGGAAGCCGAGTATCCACATACAAAAAAATAATAATTAAAAATGTACAAAGTGTGAACATCCAAAGCAATCCATTCAGACTACGCAAGGAAATACTCTACAACGGAAAAAATTCAAGACAGATACAAAGCTATGAAGAGATATTTAAACTCATTCAAAATGTAAGAAACGGAAGCTAAACATTAACAAACCCTTTTTGCCTAGAGAATTAGAAGTTATTGAAACCAGTAATCTATTTCAGAAAAATATAGTGAAATAGAGAGATGCTTTCATAGCTGGAGGGTGAAACTTTAATTCAGCATAGCCTTTGGGAGCCCAACTCAGTGTGTGTCAAGAGTTGGAAAAGATTCCATGTTCTTTGATCCAATAGTATAGCAGGGGATGGTCACTGAGGTAGTCTCTCCTCCCAAGCTTTTTTGTTTTTTTTTTTCTATTAAAGATTTACATGTAAATGTAAAAACACATGGAATTAGAAAATACAAAACTTTAAAACAATGTTTTCAATATTTAAGACTGAGAGAACTACTCCCAAGATGTTAAAAAATGAGTGGGGCATATCACAATATTTTATTTTTGACATGTGTGGCATTACAGTAACCTATTTGTGTTGTCTCATACACCTCCAGGAGGACGGCCTCTAGTCATTTCAAACGTGGCCTTCCCATATCTTTAAACCCATTCTTCTTTTATTCTTTGTCGTCCTTGTTGGCTTGTTTGCATGTTCCTTGACACAGGGTCTTACTGTGTAGTCTAGACTGGCCTGGAAACTGTGATTTATTAAACTAGACCTGAAGTCATGGCCCTTCTGCCTCAATCTTCTAAGGGCCAAGTGCCAACGTGTTGGTCTTGAGATGTTTCTGTTGGAGGAGGAGTGGACTGGGGGGTGGGAGAGAATGGGAGAGAGGACTGAGGGGAAACTGCAGTGGGGATGTAAAATAAATGAATGAATGAATAAATAAATAGAATAAAAAAAGATGTTTCTATGGTCGCTGGTCACTTTTGGATCTCTATCCTTTAGAACAATTAGAACAATTTTATTCTGTGATTTTTAAGATTCAAAATATTTTTCTTGATAATGTTCATTTATCTGTCATAAACCCGAAAGAAACATCCTTATCGATGATTTTGGTTCAGATAAATTTGATTGATTTAATTTTTTATTTGTGTTTGTTTTTGCTTAAAATTTCCAAAATAGTATCTTTTTTTCCCTGTCTTTATTACCAGGAAATAAACACAGTAAACATTGTCCTTTCCCATTTTGACTTGGTAAGTGCTAGTTTTTGAGGATTGAGTGAATTATCCAGCTGTCTCTGTATTTCAGTTTGGGCCACTCCTTACGAAGCAGAACCGGCTTTATAACAGACAAAGATCTTTGCTTTTCATTTACTCTCATTTCCTTTTGGGAGACTAAATTATTGGGGATATTTTCTATATTTCAACATCTGAGTCAACAGCACGCTAGCAGGCAAGATCCCTGCCCATCCCATCAACGTCTTCCTATTGTGATTGCTATGACAACAAGGACAATGACCACGCCAGGGATTCTACCTTTGTGACCGACACATTTCTAGCAAATCCTCTTCTAAGGTCAATAGAGCTGTGCTCAGCAGAAGAAAACTAACGGTCTACAGGGTAGCCCGGGTCCTTGGAACCTGGCCAGGTGGCTCTCCATCTTCTGCACCTTTCCTTCCTTAGAAAAACTGCACGCAGAGCTGTTACTACTTCGTGTGATGAGGAAGAAACATGCCGAGCGTTTCAGAAACAGAACAAGGAGCGCATGGTCAATACGAGGCAGTGCGGCTCTGTCTGACTAGAGTCTATAACCTTCCTACGGTCTCAGATTACACTGTGGTTGTCTTCCCGGCAGCTATTTGTTTATTTCTACATCTATCTGCCCACGCCCGCTTCAGAAAGGACTTGAAGCCGATGACTTTGTTACCAACCTCTGTGCTCCTACACTTAGCAAGCCCAAGAGGCTGCGGAGGTTGGCGTCAGCTGGAGGTAGACTGTGGGAGGAAGCTCTTCCTGTGCTCACTCGTCCATCCTCTTAGTGTCACCTGCAACCTTGACAAGCTTAGGACAGAAATGAGATGGTCCAGCTGGGATGGCGCTGTAGGGAGATCAGCTTAGCATGGGAAACTAAGGTTGCTAATGACTGTACTGGAGATGGGCTCTGATCTAGAATTTTCATTAGTCCTTTTGAGTGATAATTTTCTTCAGCAGTTTTTAAAATTCAGAACATTTTTTGGAAGTTTGTATACATGTATATGGTGTGTCTTATTATATCTGTCTGGCCACTCCCTCCCTCTAATTTTCTTTAGCCTCACATTTCCCTCCACACTTCTTGTCTTGCCTTCTCTTAAAAAAATAACAAACAAACAAACAAAACAACAACAACCCCCCCCCAAACCTTCTGAGTCCAATTAGTGCTGCCCATATGCATGTGGTGTGGAGTCATCCAGTGTGGCATGGGAAGCCCAACCCTAGTAGCCATCAGCTGTGTTTGGCAACTTTTGAGAAGTGTGTGTGTGTGTGTGTGTGTGTGTGTGTGTAAAATGTTAGGTTTGTCCTGATTCAAATTATTTTGTGAGGAAATTTCGTCAATTTTAAAAAAGGGATGTTGGCATTAGCTAACATCTTTAAATTTCTCCTTCAGTTTTCCCCAATGTGTGCAGATAGACCTCATTATCCTTTGATAATATTATCTATTATCTATTGGTACAGAACTTGAGGCAGAGGGGAACAACTGAGTTGCTTAGATACCAGAGCCCTAACATAGTTCTACTGAACCTTAAAGTCTGTTTTCTGTCTCCTCCCTTCTGTACACACTCTGGTTCTGCTGATTTGGGTAGGTGGGCTGTGGTTCTAACCGGCACAGTCACATTCTCGTTGAGAACAGAGGCTGCTGGGGAGAATGGCAAGACTCCAGCCAAGTAGAGGAAGTTAGCCTTTCTCACAGGCTCTTCCCGACGTACTGAGCGCAGGCACTTTATGGTTTTGAATCTGATTTACTTCGAGGTCTGAAATTTGCAACTTTGGTATTCATCACTGAAATCAGCATTACTAAGGCACTTTGATGTACAAGCATCGAAGAAAGTTCAAATACTGGTTTGTCAAAGGCAGCCCAGCGGTGGGGGGGGGGGGAGTGGGGTGGTGGTTAACAAAGCGACTTTCTCAGCCCTGCATCTTCGCTCAGCTGATACAGTCCTGCTGCCTTAACATTCCCGCCGAGGTGGTAGGCTGTTAGTTCAAACTCCTTTATCTAGAATGGGATCTTCTAGAATTTGCTTGTCCTTAGGAAGACTCGAGTTCTTCTCTGCTGGCATTTCAGGGGCTGGAGAAGCAAACAGGCTCCGCCAGTGTTGGGAAACTGTGAGTCATCTCGGCTCTCATGCTTTCTGACTCTGAATGAAGAGCGGCAATGTTCACATAGAAACCGTATAATTTGTCACGTTGAGAACAGGCTGATCTTGTCCTAAACGCTCTTGCAGAACTCCAGATCCCCTTATATGAGGAGAAAACTTCAGAAATTAATAAAACAAGGCTCAGCCTTAAGGGAGATGACTAATACATCTGAAATGAGTGACTCAAAAACACTAGAGGGGGGTGCTTGTAATTTTACCATGAAACAATTTGGAGCTGCTTGAGGGTTTTTTTTTTTTTGAATCACGGCAACATTGTGTCCACATATAAAACATGAGAGTATTTCCTCATTTCGTAGATATAAAAGGAAATCAGCTGTTGGCTAGAAACAGAGCAAAATTTAATCCCTAAAGAGCCATATATTAGTATCTTGATGCCATTTTATCACCTAGAACAGAGCAAATATTTGATGCAGCTTTTGAATATGGATATTAATGTAGGATTTTAATCCAGTCATAATTTCACAACCTAAAATGCTTGTATCTGCATTTCCCTGAGTGCCACTGTGTGTGTGCGTGTGCGCACGCACATCTCTCTCTCTCTCTCTCTCTCTCTCTCTCTCTCTGTGTGTGTGTGTGTGTGTGTGTGAGCATGTGATGAGCTATGCAGGCCTGTGGAGACAAGTGAATGCCCAAGGAGATGCAGAGATAACAGTCAGGCCCTCGGGGATGTCAGCTGTTCTGAATGGTGGTAATGGGCACGGTTCCATATCTGGTGACTTTTGCCAATTGCCGAGTACAAATTGGCGAAGTGGGTTTTATCACTCAGAATCAGCAATTTTGGACACAGAAGAGACACATAGCTTTCTAGTCAGATCCCTTTTTGTTTAGAGGAGCGAGCCAAGCGAATTCTGAGGAAGTAAAACTAGCCTCTCAGAGTTACCCACCATCTTGTGGCTACCAGGCTTCTCAGAACGCATTGCCAGTGAACAGGTCCTCACAGAAGGTCACTGCTTTAGCGGATGTCTAAGTAACAGGAAGGTCTCTGGGAGATTGTGCAAGTACCCGTCACCAAAGGAGACCCAGTGTTTTTTACTTTCTTCCTAATTTCTTGTCCTGCCTTTTAAATGAGCTAATCAATTTCTTTTTCTCTTTGATCCCTAAGCCCCATTCCTGGAAACGTCACCTATTGTTGGCCGAAGAGGCCCTTCCTTCTCCTGTTTTCACCTCTTCTCCTAAGCTTTGCTGAGTAACTGGGAAAACAGTAATTTCTTCCTCGACTCCACTTTGTCTGAACTTGCGGGAGGTTGTGAGTCACCCCACTCCCGAGACACAAAGTTTGCTCAAATATTTGCTGCTCTGCGCTCTGATTTACTGAATATCAACACAATTGTCTGGGAGGCCTTTGTGCCTTTGGTATATATACTAATTCTATTGTTTGTCTGAGATCCCAAACTACCTTAGAGTTCTAAATATGTTAAATGCGGGATCCTTTCCAATTAAGGTTTTAGACAGAACGTAAAATACGTTTTTATTTCTGCTCAGTGCTAGATTTTGTTTTAGACAAGGCCTGTTTACTTCCTTATTCTCAAACATTTCTAATAATCTCACAGGGTAAGGGAGGTTTCGGCCACTGAATTTCCCCCCCTCCATACAAGGATACTAAACCTTTAAAGAAAGTTTCACAGCTATGTTTAAAGTCGAGATTCATCTGATTCTATAGATAAAAGTCTCTGTACCATCTTTAACACTCATGTCTCCCTACCCTACAATCATGGAGAACATGAAAGGAATCAGGGCTGGGGTGGTTTCTCTAAGGCCATGCATGCTAAGAGTGAAGCCAGAATGAGCAAAAAATAAGAACAATGGGATGGTAAGATACTCTCAAAAATATTGGTGGTGGCTGTCTCTGTGCTTAAGGATGATTAAGATTCCCTTTTAACCATTGTCCTTTCTAAGTTTTCAAAATAAATCAACATACGTGCATTATTGGTAGAGTTAGTAGTAGCACCTGTCCCCCCCCCAAGTCAGCTGATTGGTGGTGGGTGGGTGGAATAGATGTGAAAATGCTTGGCTGTGTTTGACAGTCCCCGGAATGAAGAGACAACTGCTGATGGAGATCCCAGGGTCCCTTCCACTGCAGCATCTGGGAACAAACTTCCCAGCAGCCTCAAACAAGCTCAAACTCCAAGCAAAACTCCCAGAGGCAAGAGGAGCGAAGAAATGAAGGAAAAACCATGTTTTGTTTCTCCCCTTCTACTTTTTCTACTTATTCCTTTCTGTTATAACACTGGGGAAGGGGAGTAGAATAGAATTGAGTCCCTGATTGAGAACAAGCTCGGGTTTTTGTGGGCTTTCTCTCTGCCTTTCTGGGTTTGAACGCTCTCTCCTGGTGGGCCCCATTTTATGCCTCATTTGCATACACAGTCTGCCAATCAGGGCCCATTAGGCGCTGTATAAAAACGTGCAGCACACTCCCTCCCGCGACACCCCCCCCCCCCCCCCCCCCCCCAACTACTAGACCGATTCTGAGCCTGAAGTCTGCTCCTCCAGGCTCCGGACTGCGACCTGCCAGACGCAGGCGCACCGCTAGAGACCCTCCTCCGGCAGCGGCAGCGCAAGGCTGGCCGGCTCCCACTCCTCCTCCTTGGAGAACCACTGTTCCTGACTGGGGCCTTTGAGAGCTGCCAGCTCCAGCTGCTAGGCTAGTCTGTGACCAGATCTAGGCACACCTCCTCTGCAGAGGACTACTGATGTGGCAGCCACACCTTCCGGACTGTGACACTGGCCAGCAAGCTCCTGTTCCCCCAGAGTTCAACTCTGTGCTCTTTGAGCTGTCATCCGTGCGCGGCTCCTTGTTTTTACTCCGAGGTGACACACAAAAGCGACCTCTTGTTTGTTCACTGTCTGCTGTCCGTCTGTCTGCTCTGTTCTTGGAGGGAAGGCAAGACAGGAACTCCCCTGGAAAGTGGAGAACTGACTGTCCCATAGCCTTTGAAGAAGTAAATGGATAGGCATTAGGAGGATAGAGATGAGCCGATAAATAACCAAAAACACGCGAATACCATTCCTTCCAGTAAGTAGGGCATGGGCACCCTTCTATATTCTTAATGCTTGGTTAGGCTGAAGCAGGAGAACGGGGTGTTTGAGGCCAGTGCACACAGCATAGAGGACTTTGTCTCAAACAAGAGAATAAACGAAATAAAAATTTAAGAAGCAACACAAAAGAAAGGTGTGTGCCTGTCATAGGGGTTTAGGGCACAGGGGCCGTTAACTGCATATGGAAGGATTAAAAACAAGATCTAGGAAGAGAATACATAGGGTCCAAATTCTGTATCACAGATTGTGATAGCAAAATATGACATACGGAATACCTCTTCACCAGGATTTTAAATTCTGATGTTTTTATTTCTTTTAAAAATTTGAATTCATTTTCATTTTTGGTTTCATAGTTTTATACAAGCAGGAATTTATTATGTCTTACTTTAATGCTTATATATCTAAATAAGAGAATAAAATAATCTAAGACAACTGACTAACATGATTAAGGCAACAGGACTATTAACAACTCACCTGTGTGGTCACTAACTATACTGCCAAGAGGGCAGACAATTTCTGTTCCATTACCTGCTAGGACTTTGGATCCTGGGGAGGCATAGGAGTCACAAGAGAACAATGGAGAAAAACATTCTTGTACTGACCTCTCAAATCACTTGATAGAGTCACCAAGCCAAAAACCAAGGCTTATTTTTATTTTTTTTTAATTTTACTATTATTATTGTGTGTATGTATTTGTATGTTCACATACATTTGTGAACATGGCAAAGCATGTGTCATGTCATGTGGAGGGCAGAGGGCAACTCTATGGAGCTGGTTCTCTCCTTCTACCCTTACATAGGTTCCAGGTAGCCTAACTTTTGTGACATGTGACTTTACCCACAAAGCCACCTCATCAGCTCCAACCAGTACCTTTTAATCTTTGCTCCAAGGTGGTGGGAACACTGGCTTTTCTTAGCTTGGTTCAGAAGTGAATTCAGAACAGTCAGGCTAGCTTAGTAACAGTGACCTGTTTTTAGTCTTGATGCTAAACATATTGTCATATTCCACACTTTTAATAGTTATTTCCTACAGTTATTTCAGAATACTGTCAGTGGCTTGTTTGTGGTTATTCATTTTTGACCGTTTTGTATGTAAATGAGCGCATGTATTCTGATGGCACCCACTCCCCCACCATCTGTTATTCTCTCCCACCTCCATCAACCCTTCTCTCCCTCCAAGTCCTTTTTCTATAGCCATTGTCCTTTTGTTTTGCTTTGTGACACATTGAGTTTAAGCAGGGCATGTAACTATCCGCTGGAACTTGCAGGCTCATCAGTAGGACACAACCAAAGACAATATTCTCCATCCCCTAGCATCCACTAATGACCATCATTTCCCCAAGAACGAATAAGCCCCTCTCCAAATCCATCACTAACTGTTGATAGGCCCAGTTTAGCACAGGCAATCACAGCAGCTTTGAGTTCATGATTGCAACAGCCGTGCTCGTGCAGAAGGTAGTATCCCAAAGCAATTCTGTCTATCATCTAGCTCTTATAGTCTTCATTCTCCCTGTTTTGTGATGTTCCCCGAGCCTTAGGGGTGGGGACGTTGATATCCTGGTTAGAACCAAGACTCTCTTATTCTTAACACCTTGTACAGAAGACTTACAGTGAGAGTCTATTTTGTAAGATTCACTGGGAAAAGATCTGGGAGGCTCTTAATAGGTACATTGATACCGTGTTTCCTTTCCAGTGGAAGACAAAGGCAAGAACCTTTCAAGCCAGATTGTGATCACTATAAATTGGCTTATTCATTCATTCCATCAACGTAGACTTGTTAACTTTTCCTGTGACGAATATATAAACTATTAGAATAAAGAGCAGCCAATGATAATCCACTTAAAGGACAGGCAGATTAAAGGGGTTAGGACAAAGGCACTGCAGTTTCAGAAGGATTCGTGAAAAGCTTCTTGGAGAGCACAGTGCTGCCTCTGGATCTCCTTGCTTTGGAAGGGATGGTGTCCTCAGGGAACAACAGCCAATGCAAGCGTAAGGAGATGGGAGCAAGAAGCCACCGGAAGGGAGAGCAGATAGGCGAGCACCACTGGAGGGAAACTAAAGAGCAGAAACGCACAGAGTCTGTAGATGGCTCCACTCCTGGAAGACAAGGACAGTGTTTGCTCTCTGAGGGCTCAGTCTTCCCCGGAGGTGATACTCAGGTCTCAAGAACCACAGCAGTACTTGGGGGTGCTGCTGAGAGTTGTGGCGATGGTGGCAGCAATGACGAGAGAGGTAACAGTGAGCGGAGTGATCTGGAGACAGAGGCACTGGAAAAGAAAGAAGGCACTCAGTAGGCAAGGCAGGTTATCGGAGAGGGAAATGAAAAGCCACACTGTTCTGGTTTGTTTGGTTTTGTATTTTCCATTCTGTGTGCATGACTGTCGTGTCTGCATGCATGCCTCTGCGTCATGGGCATGTCCGCCCAGAGAGGCTAGAAGAGTACGTTTGAGCCCCTCCAACCAGAGTTACAGACAGCTAAAGGGCTGCTGCATGGGTGCTGGGAACCGAACCTTGGTCCTCTGGAACAGCCATTTCCTTGGTGAAACTTTGTCTGGGTTCTCTTTGATGAATACGGCAACACACAGATGGTCTCACATGAGCGATAACAGAGTTGTTAACTCAGATTTAGTAGTTAGCATAACTAATTCAAGAGGGCATGGAAGTTAAGCGGAATTGAAGGGCCCCTTTCAAACAAAAGAAGACTCAAATAAAGGCAGGTAAGAGTGGCAGCAAGGAAATAATGTCAGATATATAATTAACCTGCGCAGCTCAGCGCCACAGGATAGGATGGGTGGGTAGTTAACGTAGAACTGTAAGATTTAAACACGAATAATTAACATTATTAGTAACTAATATCCACAGAGATAAGAATCATTGTCCATTGTTAAGATCATTTAAGATGCTGGAACGAACATGTTGCTTTTATGGAGTGCAGTGACTGTGCCAATCTTGCATTCTACAGCTTTGAGTTAATTAAGAGTCCCACGGATCCTACAGTGTGACGTCACTGAACCAAAACATGGAGTAGACCTGACCATTAACAGTCATCCCAGTGAGACTGCAGTATTGCTCCGATGGCTTCCATTATGTCCTCAGGGAAATTTAACTTTAAAGCGGTCTTTGTCAACTTCTAGGAACTAGTCTGATTAGGTCTTCCTTCCTCTCTCTATGAACCTGATGTATCGCCTCAGCAGGTACAAAGTCCCCACTTATCTACACACGTCTTACAGTTGCACTATTTCCTTCCTCTAATAGTTGCAGCTAGTGTGAGAATTCTTTTTCCTTATATTTTCTACTCATGTTTCTTCGTCAGCTTGACAAACATTTTTGGGAGCTTAACACGCAGGCACAGTTTGGGAGCGTAACCTGCTAGCAGGAAGTCTGGGAGTGATGGTGGAGAAGGGAATAGTTTCGGAAGACATTAGCGAAGGTTTGGATCTTGGTTCTGCTAAATGCCAGGTGGGAACCTTCAATAAATTTTTTAACCAGCATGAGCGCCCACCTTCGTTTGGACCATGGGACAGGAGGATGACACGGCCTTGTCAGATCATGGAGAGATGGCTACTTGTGTGAGGAACGAAGCATTGATTCTGTGGCAGATACACTGTGGCCTTACAGTTCTGCACCTCCGGGGAGAAGAGGAGCTAAGTCCCTCATCTCGTCTCCATATGTGCTCCCCTGTTTTGTTTCCAGCGGCTTCACTTCTGGAAACCTGCATTCCTCCATTCCCTTTCTTGAGATTTGGCAGAAGAGAGACCGTAGGATGTATTGCACTGATGGAATCTGCAGGGTCTGATTATCCACTCTTTGTGACCCAGGGTGCTGACCCTGTGGTCCACATAGTGCCCGAGACAGCTACGGATGCAGAATGTGACCCAACACAAAACTGTAAATTCTGAGAAAACTCTGTCATGTGTGTGTGTGTGTGTGTGTGTGTGTGTGTGTGTGTGTGTCCTGAGGCGTGGACTTTGTGGATGGAATCATGTTGTAATGCCAGCAAGCTGGGTACCACTTTCAGGTGTAAGCTATCATGAGCTGAGGTTATAGTATTTTGACTACAAGCTCTTCAAGTCCTTCAGTACTGCTTTAGAAAGAAGGAAACTGTTATTTTATATTATCTAGTTTTACTTTGTGTGTGTTTGTGTGTGTGTGCATGTGTGTGCCTTTCTCAAACTATACAAAATCTGTAGGTATAACTAAGCGTAAATTTACCAGTTCAGTGAGCTTCCCAGGGCATGCAAGTTATTCAGCAGAATTTAAGACATCACTATCACAGTAGAAGAAATAGAGGATTTGAAACCAAAATTACCTCTGGAGTTTGGTTAGGGATCTCATAACTATTAAGAAAAATGACCCCATGTTCCCTTTGTAAATTTCTTGAAATCATCAGGACTTGAGATTTTAACACTGCTTTTCATTATCGTCTATAATTTTGGGAAACTTGGACTTCTTCCGACCCAACCATAATGCAATGAGTCACATTTTTACTAAGAATTTTGGAGTAAATGAATAAAAAACTAGAAGCTGTTGAGCAACAATTTTTATAAGACACAGTGGCAGACTTTATAAAAAGTCAGGACGTAGTCCAGAAGGGCATTAGCCTTGTAAACTACATGCTGAAACTCTTTATCCATTCAAAATAGAGACCTGTTCAAACAATGTAATGAAGTTACTATTTCTAAAAAAGATATTGAGCTATTTGCCTAGACCCAAATAAAAGTGTAATACACACTCCTTCGTGAGTGTTACTAGTCCCGCTTAATTTTGATAGCTATCCGATAAGCCAGGTACTTTGGCTGTTAGGGCCTAACACATGAGCAAATAGTCCAGGTGTGTTAGAGTAGGCATCCATCTTTATAGTCCTACAGTGGCTGAATCAAGAGGAACACAGCCAACTCCCCTCTAGAACTGTAATTCTAGGACAGCCCGAACAGCAAAATCGGCTGGAGTCCCAGGGTCCAGCCAGCCTGGGGTGCATAACACGGTGACAGAAACAAGAAAGACCCTGCCGAACCTGTGAACCTGCCATAGAACATGTGCATCAACACTCATACACACAAATACACACACACACACACACACACACACGCACGCACGCACGCACGCACTCACGCGTGCGCTGTGGGTGGAGGGGTGGGTCTCGCTATGGATTTCCGACTGTCCTGGAACTCACTTGGTAGATCAGGCTGGCCTCAGACTCACAGAGATCCGCCTGCCTCTGTCTCCCGAGTGCTGGGATTAAAGGTGTGCACCACCATGCCAGGCAATAAATATTTTCAAAATGAGAGAAATAAGTTACTCTGAAAGATTTAAAATTCACTGAGCAATTCTTCATAATCATTTTATGCTAGAATCACCTAAAAATTGTCTGTAAAAATTTTAACTGAATTTAAAATTTAGTCTGTCTTCATAATTTGAAAACCAACTTAGCACTCAGTAAGTAGAAACACGCACATTAATAAAGCACACGTGTACACAAATGTACAACATAAACACCAAAGATATACACATATGTGTTCACTTTTGAAGGCTTCAAGTCACAGAACTCATAAAATTGTCTTCTCATCGCTTTTTTTTTTTTTTTTTTTTTTTTCGAGACAGGGTTTCTCTGTAGCTTTGGAGCCTGTGCTGGAACTAGCTCTTGTAGACCAGGCTGGTCTCGAACTCACAGAGATCCGCCTGCCTCTGCCTCCCGAGTGCTGGGATTAAAGGCGTGCGCCACCACCGCCGGGCTTTTACAAAAGCTTCCGCCGAATTTCGTGGCCGGAAACAACATGAACTCTTAACTGGGAAGGTAGAGGCTAGAAATGGCTTTCCCTGAGCTGAAACTAGCAGGTAGCCACGGCTGTGTTACATTCTGAAGGAAGGATTGGTTGGGAGGGGGTGGGAGGATGCTAAAACCAGTGTGTAGCCAGGGTAGCCTTATATTCTGAAGGACTGGCTGCAGCGGGGGTGGGAACATGCATTTTACTGCCTCCCTACTCCAAAGACTTTCTTTGGCTCACTGGCCCATGTCATGTTCAAGGAAGCAATTGCCAGGTAAGTCTCAAAAATGCCTTCCACCTCAATCTAATTCTACTTGCTCATCATTTAAGGACCCCATAGAACCCGCAGACCATGCTGGATAGCTAAACTAGTCAAAACGATGAGAGAGCTCAGTCTGTACGGTAGAGAGCAATGTTGAGGAAGACACTCGCTGTCAACCTCAGGCCTCCGTATCTGTATCTATGCGTGCCATACACATGCACACCCACACATCTTCAAAAACACACATGGGAACATACATGCACTCACACCATATACATATATCTACCACAAAAGGGATCCCTGTCAATATTTGGGGAGCATCCACATAATCCAGGATGATTCCATTTTTAAGGTCAGTTGATTATCCAAATTATCCACCCACCATACAATAGTGGATACATAGTCATAGGCAGAAGTTCTGGGATCGGCACATATACAGGTTTTCAGATGCCACCACACAGGATCATTTTTCTTCTTCTAAAATATACCCAGTTTTAGAATAAATATATTTAATTTTGCACATTCAAACCATTGGTGTTATAGTTTAGTGCATTCAATCCAAATTCATGGGCCAATTGGGTAACTGAAGCCTGCATTTATCCTCAGTGGGCCAACTTTTGTGAATATCAATAAAAGCACACGTGCTTCATGACTATGCTTTTAAATAGCGAAAGCATTCTTTGAAATCACTTGGTCCCCAAAACTCAGTACAAATGCTTTAGTTGATCATGTAAAAATCAGTGTTTGTGAATTCTTTGTGACACTTCACAGACTGACTTTATTTGATGCTTTTGTTAATGCTAAAGAGAAACTTGTTAGCTCTAATGTTTTCTACATGATTAAAATGAACACACATTCAGACATGCACTCACTCACATACGCACACTCTCACTCCCAGGCACACACTCCCAGCCACACGTACACAGACAAACACCCCTCCCCCCCCACACTGCTCTATGGCTAATGGACTACGAGTTTTAGTCATAAGGGAAGACTTTGTCGTAAAGATATTAGCACACTAATCTCATAGATTATTGCTTCAAAGAGATACAGTGGAAGATAAAATAGCCCTGCGCTTTCTGGGAAAATTAATCTGTAATCTTCTCAAAGTCTGCCTCCTTCCTTGATCCTCCCGACACGCACAGGGCTCCATTTCCTTTGTTTTGCTCAAGTTAGGATTGCAAATGTGGAGCTCTCTCTATTAGTGCCCCTTAAAAGTCAGTTGATACTTGGGAGCTTTTAAGTGGACCTAAATGGTTTGCAGGCATTTTCCTTTCTGCTTTGCCCCAACCAGGGAGCCCCTAAGGGTGAGTGTATGGGGGGCGGGGGAGCCTTTTTTCTAAGTCCTCAAAGCTCCTGTCTAGTCCATCACGGGCTTAGTTGGGTTTTCATTTTAACGTGAAAATACACTAGTTAACCACCAGTTGCCTGTGAAAATGAACAGAAAATAAGCATTGTTTGTTTGAGAAAAAGGCACAAATTCCAAGTGATTTACTTCAAGTGTACTCTTGCAAGCTCGTCTTTTCCTTGAGAATCAGTATAGAACGGTGAGAATTCTGTAAGATAGTTCTTACCAGGGCAACTTTGTTTAAAATTGGAAAACATCTCTCCTTGAGCCCAAGGGTTGCAGAATCAATAAAAATAAATTAGAGCCGAGCTATCAAGCACTCATTCCCTCCCGCTCCCCAAGTAGCTAATTGTTTTCGGTGCCTGATGTAGTGTTAGCCAATAAAATATTATGTTCTCCTAAGCTGTAAATTAAAACAGGCAACTCAGGGAGCATGCATGGGTCCTCCATTTCCACACTTGGTGGAGCACCCTGAAACGGATGACTCATCCCCCCCGAGGACCCAGCTTGTGAAGTCAATGAGCACATTTGCTTCAGTCTGGTCTCCTAATGAGCAGAAACAGAGCATGCCTCATGCACGCGGCTGGGATTATTTTGGAAAGCAGATGAAGGCACAAGCCCACACGAAATTCCTCTGCTATCACTAGCCAGATTCTGCGAGCGGTGGGCCAACTGTTAGCAGCAGCGTGAGCTGCTCCTCCGTAGAATTGGCTCCATAGACATCCATCCCGAAGACAGAAGACACGTGATTCTGTTCTGCTTTTTCAATGTAGTCATCTCTGAATTATCTGTTCTGGACTCTGCCTGTCTATGAATATAGGAGAGCTTTAAAGGTTATGACAAGATGAAGAATATAGTTTCTGAGGATTTATGATCGTTGGTGTTAATAATTAGTGAAATTTAAAATTATTTGTTGTTTATGTCTCTCAATAGGTGAAAACACACTGAAAAATTCACCTAGAAGGGGCTGGGGAGATGGGTCACTCAGTAAAGTTTCTTCCCTGCAAGCATAAGGGCCTGAGTTGTGATCTTAATGGCTGTAACCCCAGAACTGGAGATGTGGAGACACAGGATTCCTAGGGTTCATTGGCCAGCCAGCCTCGAAGAAACAACGAGTTCCAGATCTAGTGAGAAACCCTGTCTCAAAAAAAGGAGCTAAAAGTTACAGAAGAAAGCACCAATGTCTATCTCTGGTGTCTACAGACGGTACACATGGGCAGACATGTATATGTACCCCCATGTTTACATAATCACACACACACGAGTTACACAGAGAAATACAAAGTATTATCAAGAAAACATATAAGCAACTCAATAGAGGGAAGTGGTAAAAATTGGGCGATTTTTAGATGCAGTTTCCAATTTATATAAAAATGCTCTAAAATATCTGTGCATAATCCCTTTGTTTGTTTTGAGATGGGAGTCACATATAATCTCACCTTGAATCCCAGTGCAGCAAGGATGGCCATGGACTTCTGGTCCCCCTGCCTCTACTTCCAGAGTTCAGGAATTATACCTGCTGTACTACACCTGGCTTATTCAGTGCCTGAACTTGAATTCCACATGTCAGATCTTATGGGAAATTTTATTGCATTGAAATTGCTAAAAAACTGAATGAATACCTTGTTTAGCCCAGATTTAGGGGGGAGGACATTGTTCTTGCCCAAAGTGAAGTGCCAGGCTTTGTTGACTCCCCATGGGAAGTCGGACCCTTTCTGAGGAGCGGATGGGGAGGTGTGAGGAAGGTGGGGGAAGCGGGAGGAGAAGAGGGAGTGGGAGCGGGGATAGATATGTAAAACGAGGAAAGACTGCATTAAAAATTCTTAATAAAAAGCTGAATTTACAAAGTAAAATATTCTAAATATTCTAACTTTCCAATAATATGGATTTGGTTAATTGTATCTGGTATCCTCTACAAAACAATAGCTAACACTACATCAGTCATATAAGAGATATACTGGGATAAGTGCCAATGAGGAAAGGTGGGGAGAGAGAGAGAGAGAGAGAGAGAGAGAGAGAGAGAGAGAGAGAGAGAGAGAGCGAGCCATTAGACAACAGTGCAGGTCTCACCTTGGTGAAGAAGAAAGGGGCAAGTTTGAGTGAAGAGTCACGGTGGTACAGTCTTAGCAAAACATTGGGAGGATCAATAGAGTCCAAGCCAAAGTCACTTACCAAGGAAGCCCCGTGGCTCTCAGTGACACCCAAGGAGTGTGGCCTTTGCTCACATCTAGGGAGGGGGTCACACAGTACCAGTGGAAGTAGCAGGTCAATAATGTTCCTTGCAGCAGAACTGAGAGGAAGATTCTCATAAATTGCAGCATAACTTCACCTGGATTGAAACATTACAATAGATGAAGAATTGCTGACAAAAAAAGACAGAATGTATTTTTATTTGGAATTAAAATGCGACTCTACTTTGAAGGTAATTAGCTTTATACCCTTGGCTATACACATACAGCTGCTCCAGGCCATTTTTATCCTTTTTCAACTTGAAATGATAGGAAGTTGTCATTGGCAACAGTTTTTCTTGTTGCTTTTCTCTGTGATGGGGCCTGAGTTTTCGTGACAGAGGAGAAAGAAACACGAAATGGGCCAACCGTACAAATGGACAGAGTTCTGCAAGCGATTCTAGTTCGAGAATAGGGCTCTAACTGGATGTACTGCTTTTAAACGTTTTTTAAAAATGTATTGGGCTGGTCTCGAACTCACAAAGATCCACCTGCTTCTGCCTCCCAAGTGCTGGGATTAAAGGCGTGCGCCACCACCGCTGTCTCGAAAAAAACCAAAAAAAAAAAAAAATGTATTGGGGCTTTAGAGTTGGTTCAGTGCTTAAGAACAATTGTTCTCAGAGAGGGCCTGGGTTTAATTCCCAGCACCCGCAGAGTGGCTTACCGTGCTGGATAACATCGTCTTCTGACCTCCATGGGCACCAAGCACTCCGGTGGCATGCATACATGCTGTCAAAACGTTCATATACATAAATAAGTAAAATCAATGAATCTAAAGCAAAAATTTAAGGAAATATTTATTTTATCTTCTGAAAATAAATGATAGCTATGTGGCAAATAAAATGCCGAGGAGAAATGCACACATTGTTAATTAGTCAGATGGCATGTTATCTCATAAGCAGAGCAGGTGACTAAGAGCAGTGAGTAATGCCAGGGGTGACTAATACCAGAGTACATCTTGGTGATTCTTGATCTGTCCAACCAAGGCCTTACACATAAAGATTACGCCTCCCCACCACCTCCAAATTTGGAGCATGCATTGGAGCAGGAAATCAGGCTTTACATGCCTGCTCTGTTTTGTTTCCATGTATCCGTCTGTGAAGCGTAACGTTCAGCGGTGATGGGTAATTGCTGTGCTAATGACCTTTGTATGGAGGCCAATTCGCCATTAGTCACTTCTGATTGAAAGTCGGAAGCACTGTAGACTATGCCATACTGATGATATTTTCAAGTGAGAGTCCTACGGTCCAGAAAATTTAGATGTGGCTTCATATAGTTCCACCTTTACAGTGGTAGTTCGTCAATTAAAAAATATGAGCAATCCTGCCGTAAAACTCCATTTTGTTAGGGACTGTGTTTCTAAAACAGAAAAGCATGGAATGAATTTCTTTAGTGATACCTTTAACTCCATGTGTCCATAAAATGATGTACCGAGGAGAGCCAGGACATTATTGTATCCTTTTGTTTCTGAGGGGTTCATATGACCAAGATCATATGTATGAATTCTGGCAGACGGGGCTCTAAGGTGAGGGCATTTGACTCAGGTGGTACATCGACTGCATACATGGCCCACTCTCCCAACTATTAAAGTTGACCTGCTTTATCATCTTCTTTAGCTACTGCTAGCTAAATTTGGGGAGACTCAAGTAAAACGATCCTAAATAACTACTTCGGAAATATACAAATTATCTGGTAGTGCACCAAAAGAGAAGCAAAAAATAGATCTACTGTCTCCTTCCTTCCTCAGCTACTGTACTGAAGGATGCATTTTGGGTGGCCGGGCTGGAGCACAGGCTTCCTCAAAGGGCTGCTTTTGAGAAGCAGTTTCTTAGTTCACTTCTAAAGTGACTTACGGTTGTGTTCCTTTTATCAGAGCCCATAATGGAATGCTACAAGGGTCGTGTTGTTTTCCTCTTTGATGCTTTCAAGTTATAGTAGCGGCATCCATATAGCCGAGTGGAAAGAGATAAAAAGCAGGCATTTAAATATGTGCTTCGGGGTGACTCTGGATTCTTCATCTCCTCAGGGGGACCGCGCAGCTGTACCCTCAGGTTCCTCCCGCCCCCTGCCTTGAACTAATTTGCCAGAAGATTACAAATAGATTGATGGAAGGGTGTGCAGCCGGGGGTCAAACCATAGGCTCGCTGGCTCTCCCGGTTGTTGATGTTTTTGTTCAAGTTTCCAGTGATCTTGGTGCCTCATGTTGAGTAAGAGATCCAAGAATGTGGCCAGGTTGCTGGACTGAACCCAATGCTACAAATTCTGAAGCTTTGCTGGGCTCGAACCAAGAAACACAGGTGGTCTTATGGAGCCACTTCGCTCTCGGCCCAGTCTTACAACAGCATCAAATACCTGGGCGTGTTATTATTCTCCAGCAAATATTTTTCCATTTATTTCATTTTTTAAAACAACCGAAGACAAAGCTTATTCAGCTGTAAAAATGAATTTCTGTCCGGATTCAATTGACTTTCCTTTTGTATTTTCCTTTTCTTCTCAGTTTCAGAGAAAAAGAAAAAAGTGCCGGGAAAAGCAGTCACTTTCACAAGTGCAGCAATTAGGGAGCCCTTTAGTCTAACCTGCCTTTTTTTTTTTTTTTTTTTTAAAGAGGTAGGGATCTCCTGCCTTGATCATTCCTGGACTTGTCTACAAAGACTCTCTGAATGTTTGTTTCCACAGAGATCTCTACAAACATTGGAGACCCATGAAGCAGAGTGAACTCCCTTAGTGAAAAGTCTATCCTCTGCCAAGAGTCAAAGGTTAGCCCAGTGGAGTGCCGTCCTCATGGTCAGCCACTACAGAGTGTCTGGAACAGAGCGAGAACAAAACTGATCCTAGCTCGGTGCCCCCTGACTCTTATGGGAAGCATCCCAGTGAAAAGGCCGCTGGGAATTCAGAAAGCACATCAGGAGACTGGGAAAGGGCCAGGCCAAACAGACGAGAATGGCAATGGAGAGTCAATAAGATAAAGGAAATAAATGACTCAAAGAAGAGTTTTAAGCCAATATTTACACCCATATTGCCATATTTACAGCTTAAACACTATGCCCTGAACATGCAGGAAGTAAGTTTTTATGAGTCTCTTAATGAATGTTAAGTCAATAATATGGCAAACAATGGGCCCCAGTGAGCTTTCCTCCGAAAGCCATAGAGGGACTTACTCGAATGGAGTCAGTCAGGCCGACGCAGCAACTTAAAGTTTTAGAAAAATAATTTTCGAATTAGCCGGTTCTATTGTGATATAAAAACAAGCATGACTGTTATTGGATGAAGCTGTGACAGAAGCAGCAGACAGCTGTACTACCTATATAGCAGCTTTAATTGTCTGTGGAAGCAGTGGTCAAAGAACAGCTGTCGCCATGACTACCATCACGAGGGAGCAATTACACATGTAGACAAAGCTAATTAAAGGGCTAATTAACAAACTAATGTGCTCCACTGTGAAGGCTGAGATAGCCAGGCAGTAAAAGGGATGCTGTCAAGGGGTTGATGCCACGGAGAAGTAACTGTCTTTTTGATGTCTCCTCTCACGTTGTTAGTTCATTTTTAGGAGAAGGGGGAATCTCACAGGTATGTAACAGCACTTTGGACCGGTCCAGAGGAATCAGTAAGGGCACAAAAACTCTGGTAAGTAAAGGACTTGTTCAGCAAAAACATCACTTTGTGCTTTGATCTAAACGAGATGCTCAGATGTGTTTTTGAAACTTTGTTTATTTTTTGGGGTGTCCCATGGTTCAGTGTTCCCAGACTACATTTACAAGTGTAATAGAAAATGACTTCCCTGCCTTTCTTTATAAAAGATGTCAACGGCCACGTAAAATGAACCTCATTCTGAATGAGTCCTGCCTTTGGATACTGTGCCAGGCACTCAGCATGATGGACTGGGCTCTAAGGAGCACTCGTCCTTAGAACTAATGACTTTGTTAAAGACACCTCAAAAAAAAAAAAACTCATCAAAAAAAAGTGAAGTGTTCTGGGGACTAGGGACAAGGCTCAGTTGGTGGAGTGCCTGCTGCACAAGCTTGAAGACTCAAGGTCAGCTCCCCAGCACCCACATAAGAGTTGGGAGTGGCAGCATACTCTTGGGATCCTAGTGCTGGAGAGGAGGCTTGCAGACCAGCTAGTCTCACTGAATTTGTGAGATCCAAGTTCAATGAGAGATCTTGTTTCCAAAAAACATTAACAAATGGATAGCAATGAAAGATGATGTCTGATACCAAACCCTGGCTTCTGCACACACAGGCATACATTTGGGCACACACTACACACACACACACACACACACACACACACAC
>JAQHUG010000036.1:3435112-3450316 GCA_028555095.1 Dicrostonyx torquatus
TAAACCAAAATCTTCAAGCAAAATGTCTCATGGTGGGCAGCTGCCAAGTCAGAGGTCATTGCTAAGGAAAGATGAGATAGCTATTGATGATTCTCAGGAAGGCCAAACAAGCTGGCAGCCTCAGACAACATTTTCCCCTTTAGCTCTATCTCTCTGTGGTTTAAATTCTAGCCTTCTCTATTGTGTTATTCTTCGAAAGTCCATATTTACTAATGGGTTTGTGATTGTATGCGGCCTGTTAAAGGAAAGTTTCATCTCCTCATGCTGTAGAAGCAAGAAGCTGGACGATAGGCCAGCTCTGCCCTGGAGACACAAGAGATGAGTCATGTGATCCCTGGAGACACAAGAGATGAGTCATGTGATCTGAACTGAGGACTTTGATGGGCTATGCAGAAAGTGAGAGCTAAGCCAGGCATGGAACTCTGAAGGGTAAAATAATCCAGACAAGACCCATATAGGGCAGGGAGCTGTATCAGCTCTGAAGAATTAGCTGCAGTCGGAAGGTTTTGCTGTTTGTGGGAAAGAGCAGGGATGATGCCTTCAGGGTAGGAGGGCTCACCTCAGGAAAATAGAAGTGTTTACCACCGTGATGAAAGGAAACATGGATCCAGCATTTGCTAGAGTGAAGCTCCTGGGCCAAATTCAAATTCCGAAAGTCCAGTCTTAAGGAAAATATGTGACTAGACCATCTCAAATCACAATGCTCTAAGATCTCATTCACCAGAAACTAGATACAAAACAGCGTTTAAGAAGCTCAACTGCTGTTGGATGTCACAGTATGAAAACCAGTGGAAGGATTCAGCAGGTAAAATGTTTTCCTCACAATCACAGCGACCTGAGCTTGGATCCCCAGCACCGACATTATGCAGGCTGACTGCTTATGATGCCAGGACATGGGAACAGAGGCAGGAGAGCCCCAGAGCAAGCTGGCTCGTTAGAGTACTGGAATTGGTGCGCTCTGGGTCCCGGTGAAGGACCTTGCATCGCTGTGAGAGTGGAGAGTGTGGATGAGGGTGGTCAGACCTGCACCTGCGCACACAGGTATGCCCACGAACTCTCAAAGTCACAGCTTAATGAACTTACAATCAGCAATGGAATATCTTCAATTTTTGCTTTTTTTCTTTTTTGGTTTTCGAGACAGGGTTTCTCTGTAGCTTTGGAGCCTGTCCTGGAACTAGCTCTTGTAGCTCAAGATGTTAAATTCAAATAACTCTTTTTCTTTTTTTTTTCATCTGATATACATACACCTTTGCCATTTTTAATTGTTTTTTATTGAGCTATACATATTTCTCCACTCCCCTCGCTTCCTCCCCTCTCCCCTTCTGTCCTTTCCCCTGACCCCCATGCTCCCAGTTTACTCAGGAGATCTTGTCTTTTTCATCTTCCTATGTAGATAAATGTATGTCTCTCTTAAGGTCCCCTTTGTTGTCTAGGTTCTCTGGGATTGTGAATTATAGGCTGTTTTTTTTTCCCTCTGGTTTATGTCTAAATGCCACTTATGAGTGAAACCATATTATATTTGTCTTTCTGGGTCTGGGTTACCTCACTCAAAATATGACACAATGGAGTACTACACAGTGGTTAAAAAAATGACATCTTGAAATTTGCAGGCAAATGGATGAATCTTGAAATTCAAATAATTCTTCAGCCAAAACTCTCACTATCATGTTATTTTTCTAAGAACAAGGTGTGTGGGCATGCAATAGGAAAGAAATATGCAGTGATAATTATATAACCAATTGAAAACGATGGCATTGGTAGGCCAACTGTTTTAGTGGTTGGCCCTCTAGTTCTTTCAATAACAGTGTACGTGGAAAAGCATTTTGTCGATGTTAGTTCTCCAGGTGCTGATAAATGTTTCCTCTTGGAGACTTTATTACTACAGAAGTTTGGAGAACAGTAGGTTCCCCTCAGAAACTGCATTTCAATAAATACTCAAATATAACAGTGTTTATCAAGAAATTATAAGACCCAGAAGGAAATGTGTCCAAACTTACTTGATCTGAGAAACTTAATTTCACATTTGTATAGTAAGACCTCATAGAGCTAGCAAAAAGCATTTCAGAAATCCTGTGATGGGCCAATGACAAAATTGTAGGAAAGTACAGAAAATCTTTGCGACACCAAATCCGTGGGTTCGAAATGTGTGGACGGGAGTTTTTAGCATTAAGGAAAAATCAAAAGGAAAGGTCAACGCAGCTGGCCTGTCGCTTTTGTGTTTTATTGCTCTTCAAAATGAAGCCCCACAAGAGTTCCCGTTGGAAGAACTGACGTAGGAGGATGTCAGGGTGGAAGTCGCGTTTTTCCGGCTCCCAAAGAGCAGGCGAGGGGAGCTTCGGTGCTGAAGAGGATGCTCTCATGGTGCGCATGTGTCGTCATTTACCTGCACCTGTGAGTACAGGCGAAAGTGGTAATCGCGATAGTCTGCATTGCCTCTCCATCAGGTTCCGTTTAGGTTCAGGCATGCGCAGAGTTGGCAGGCTGTCTCCTCTTCCGTTGAGGGGTGGTCCTGAAGGAGCTGATGTCAGATCTGGTCCTCCCATCTTCTTCGGAGTTGGAGTTTGCTATTCTACTTGAAACAGTTAAAACCATCAGAATTTAAACATATCTACAGTTAAATATAAGTCCCAAAACATTTTTCAAAAACAAATGTACTTTTTTGGGGGGGAGGGCTTAATTTTCAACTGTCACATTTCCTGTTCACTGTCAAGAAAAATTTAAGAACTGGTTTATTTGGATTTTGAGTATGTCCAACCATTACATCAACAACCAGTTAAAAAACCATTTTCTCCATAATTAAATTAAATTGCTCTTAATTTGAAATGGATATAACTACAAGGGGACATAGATTGAAATGAAAAGCACACAGAAAATCTACAATTTGGTTATATTCTTGAGCCTGGTTATAGATTCTCAAGTGTCACACATTCCCAGCCTTGTCTGAATTCCGTCCAGTTTTTTTGGAACAGAATTAATTCTTACATTGCAATAACTATGTGAATATGTTTTGTCCTAAGATAAATAAAGCCTCAGTTTACAATTCTGCTTTCTGAGATTTCCGGTAAAACACTACATGGAAAATCCTCGAAAAGCATGTCTGTTTTGTTTCGAGCATCTCTCCTAGTGGTGTGTTCAACACTCACTCCTTGCGACCCCACTGCCTCGAACTTGAAGCCGTCTGCATTGAGCTCACTGCCATGATGCTGCTTGTGTTAAATGGCCCTTAATTTACTCAATAGCCCTGCAGTGTAGGAATAGTGATGATGATGACTATGGTTTCATTGAAGTTGATTGCTATAATTTTTCTATTGTTTTTAACATCCTCTTGCTGTGCCTGATTTATGATCTCAACTTGATCTTAGGCATATGTATATGTGGGAAAAGATGCAGTTAATAAAAATTTGGTACTTTTTTTCTTGTGCCCGTTAGGACCTTGGATTACATCTTCTGTGGCGGACAGGACTGAGGTGGGAGGGGAGCTCCTGTGTTAGAGACCATCAGCTCCATAAAAGTCAAGGCTGTGGAAAAGGAAGAAAGGTTTAAGTCTAAACCCAATTACCAAGCTCGGAAAGTTAGCACAAAGGGTTCTTATCTTCTTTCAACAGTGATAGCATTTCATTTTCTATATTTATATCCCCGAACACTTGCATGCACAATGGAAGCTTTGTCGCACTGTGTCTGGCCGAAGTTTTGCGTCCGTTTATGACAGGCAGTAATCGGAGTTGGGATGCCATGTACCTGGGGTGCAGAGGTGCTGGCTCGTGGCGTTTCCTTCTGGGCAGTGTTCTAGCTGGCGCTGCTGCGTTTTCTCCTTCTCTACCCTTCCAAGCTGCCTTCATTCAATGTCACTCTTATGTTTTATTTTATTCTGACCTAATATGTTTATGTGAGGCCTGTTCTAGAATACATAAAAGCCCATTGTGGAGCAGTAATTATAAACCATGGTTCTCCTAGCACCCCCTGTGGTCATAGATAGATGCATAATCACCAGCAACGTGAAAACTCAGACGGAGGGGCCAGAGGACTTGGCTGTTTTACTCCACCTTCTGTGAGTCAGAGAAATGGATTGGATCGTAAACCAGAAGCCAGTGCTCCAGTCTGAGGAGACTCATCCTCACAGGCAAGTGTCACTACATGTTGCAAGTTTATAAAATGTGATGATCTGCCTTAATCCATTGGCACCAGCACAGCCTTATTAATGGCAACATCTTTTGTAAATTAAATAGCAAATATTTTTTTTAAAAAAAAATCTGTCAGGGGGGCTGGAGAGATGGCTCAGAGGTTAAGAGCATTGCCTGCTCTTCCAAAGGTCCTGAGTTCAATTCCCAGCAACCACATGGTGGCTCACAACCATCTGTAATGGGGTCTGGTGCCCTCTTCTGGCCTGCAGGCATACACACAGATAGAATATTGTATACATAATAAATAAATATTTTTAAAAAATCTGTCAGGTATGCTTATGCTGTGACGTACATGTGGACATGGGCAGACATTTGCTTTCTTTCTTCTTTTCTATCTATTTTTGCAAGGTTGGGGATTGAACCCAGGGTGTCCCACATGCTAAACAAGTACTTACTCTTTCATTGACGGCGTCCCCGACTCATTTCATTATTCCCAACATTTTCATTATGCCTGAAACCGAGAACAGCTCAACCCCCTTGGCATGCGCTAATCATCCGAGAGAGAAGCCTGGGATGTTTTATCTTAAATACCTGGAGTCTTGGTTGGCGTTGTATTCTCAAGGCCATTGAGCACCAGTGTTCCCCTACCTCCAGTCGTCATTCAGCAAACCTCACTGAACGCTGGCTCCGTCCTAGGCTGGGGTGAAGTAGGGATCTGGCCGGGGCTCTACGGAATCCATTCCCATTTCTCTCTCTTCTTTAACGCTTTCCAGTCAGCCACCAGTTATTCCAATTTTCCTCTTTCCTCGTCCATAAGAAGTTCCCTACTTTCTGGAGGATAAACAGAGGCCCTGAAGAGGGCCCCTTCCCCACTGGAATGAGTGATGGTTTGCTTGGCAGATAACAATGGCGGCCTGTAGCTAAATGATACAAATGCATCTATGGTGTATATAAATGAGTATACCGACATTTGGTTTCCATTTCTCGTGCTGAGAGTTTCGCTGGGATTATATTAGAGTGCAGTGAGACTCCTTTCCCGAGGTTGTTTAAGGACCCGATGACTGCAATAAGCAGGGATTGGAACATGAAGTCACCCAAGACCGGCTTAAAATAATTTGATCGCGTGGAGACATTTTCTGACTCGTCTTACAAATAAACCCCGCTGAGAGTCATCTCCAAGGCAGGCTTTATCTTGGAGGCATCTGCTTATAACTTCGGTAATGACGTGTCTGAAGCAGACAGGATATGGCAGACCCGGGAGCTGGAGCTCTAATCAGGGGGGCTTATTATCAAAAGATCTCACTTAATGTTACCCACGCACTGCAGATCGCTGCTCATACTCGGCTTAAGGTACATCCACAGGTTACTGCTCTGTCTTCAAGACTGGAGGAGAGAACAGTGCACAGAGGACTGTGGGCGTAGTTCTCAGGCTACATAAGGACTGCGAGCGGACAGAGGGTTGGGTGGCCTAAAGCCCATTTTCTGATAGGTTCGCTGGACCAAACCTCCGAGAGGAGGCTGTCGGCCCAGAGAAGCATCTTTCTCATGGTTGCACAAAGGGTCTGAATGGGGCGGCTTGGGGCTAGCATCCTCATCTTGCCAGGGTGGATGTTTGGAAATGCTTCTAGGCTAGGGGGAAAGGGAGCAGGTCCCACACAGCTGAAACTCAAGAGGATCTGTCTCACTGGTAGTGGGGGACCACTACCCAATCAGGATGACATTCTTTCCATCCTGAAAGTTTAGGATAATTCTGCCATTCCGGGTTGTAGGCTCACCTGAGTAGGGAGCTGCTCCACTCCCTCCGTCTTCTGGAGAATTGTCAAGACCCAGGATTTTTCTTTTTTTCCATAGCTAGAATCATTGCTGAGCCCTGCTGGGAGAGCGCAGAGTAGATGCCCCAGAAGGCTGTCTGCTGCATTCTGACCCCCAGATCAGGGCTTTTGTTTAAGTCTAGTTCAAGAGCGTTGCTAAAGCTTGGACTGACAGTTTCTTTCCTGGGTTTCCTGTCACATGTTGCTTCCATGGAAGGAAGTT
The DNA here is from genome assembly GCA_028555095.1 of Dicrostonyx torquatus. Lineage (NCBI taxonomy): Eukaryota > Metazoa > Chordata > Mammalia > Rodentia > Cricetidae > Dicrostonyx > Dicrostonyx torquatus. The sequence goes on from JAQHUG010000036.1 coordinate 3,441,268, forward strand.
GGTTCTATTAATTTACAGAACGTTCTATATCCTTAACAAAATCTCCTTTTGGGTGTGTGTGATATAACAATGTAACAAGCAAAAATTAGCATACTGCTCTATCGACATGTCCTAGCTCAGGTTCACACACACACACACACACACACACGCACGCACGCACGCACGCACGCATGCACACACACACGCTATCCATAAAATTATATGGGAGAAACTGTCAGAAAATGGATACAAAAGTGTATAATTGAGACTTTTTTTGAAAGAGACAAGGCAAATGGATTTTAAAATTCTCCTTCTCTGACTGAGCTCATTATAAAATGAAGACATCAATACTTGACATTGCTCATAGCACTCCAAGGGAAAATTCTGCAAAGGAAATATCTCTTCACTTCTTGCCCAAATGTAAATTATATGTGCTCTTGAAGGATGCCCTTTATTTAATTTTAATGCATTTTAAACTTTAATAGGGATTACTCTACATGAATCACTTGCTTTTCAATCCCATTAGCACATAAAACTTGAGAAAGATTCGATTTTCTGGTAATTCCAAGTTTTTTTTTTTTTTAAATGTGGTTTATCACATAAAATCATCTCTTCCAATGAAGGGGGATTTAAGATTTGTTGAGAAAACTTTAGTATGATGTGTTGGTTGTGATCTACGATGATCAAGTAATGGCCTTCTCTATTTCCAGCCAGAAAAGAGTCTCCCATTTCCATTCTCATCCCTAAAACAATCATTAGTTCACAATAAAACCAAGGCATAGTTGCTTCTTAAAGGAATATTTTGGCATTTCTCTGAAAGAACTATGGGATCAAAGAGATTCAAATTTCCTAGGCAAATTGCATGTTATCCTATGTATGTTATGAAGTACAAGATTTTATATTTGAATACACTCAGTAACAAAGAACTCTGTATTTGATACTTGCAATATTTAAATTAAATTTAAAGTATGAGACCGACATACTCTTTCAAAGGGATTAGGGTTGTTGCTCAGTGGTTGAGTGTTAGAGCATTGTACACGAAGCCTTGACCCTGAAAAACATCATCATCATCATAAATGCTTAGGTAATTATTTGAAGCATTTTTGACACTTTTGGAAGGAGAAAAAGAGAAGTTCACTAGTAATTTTGATGAAAATTGCAACTTGAAAAATGCCAGACAAGAGGCCCCCAAAATTGAGGCAGAAGGAGAGAGAGCAAGGTTGAGGATGGAGGAAAGATTCCATTGCAGAGGAGAGCGATACAGAGCGTAATTGACGGCAGAGTGGTAGGACGGCTGAGACACTGGGGGTAGCACAGGCTCATCCAGTTTGAGTAGAAAGGAAACTGCATGCACAGAAGAATCAGGCTGCTGGTTAGGTGGGAGCCATGCTGGGAAAGGCCTTGCATTCTGCACATAGGCAGTGGCGTCCTGCCAAGGGTCAAGTAGATAGATACTTGGACCAGTAAAGGGCAGCCCAGACTCACAATGCCCTGTGACTTTCTGCTCCTCTGATGAAGCTACTGAATGTAGAGCTGGCAGAAATGTCAACAATCTGCTACGGGGAATGAAGCCAGGTCAGCTCTACCGCACCATTGCTGTTTGTTGAGCTCTAGGTAAGGACTGCAATGGGAAAAGACAAGAAGAGGAGGAAGGAGAAGGAGGAGGAGGAGGCAAACTAACACAAGGGCAACGTAGACCCTGTAGATTGTCTCCCTTTAAGAATACATAGTGAGTGAAACGTGGGGACAGACATGGGAGAGGAGTCCGAAGGAGATGAACCCGAGCGCGTGTTGTGTGTTGAAGAAACTGAGGGTCAGAGACAACCAAGGCCGAGGAAATGCTGCTCATTGGGAAGTGAAACAAATCTGGGCTTTTGAGAGAACAGATTTAGGAACGTGGTAGGGAGAAAAGAACAGGTGAGATGAAGAACTGTGTTAGCAGTCTGTGACTTCATGATTATTAGTGATGGCATCTGGTCATACTCAAACGAGGCCGCTATCTAAACAAAACCCTTCCTGGACAAGGAAAATAAACATAGGAATTAGAGCACAGCGGCTAAGTTACCGATTCCATAACAACGATTTCGGCTAACTTTCCACTGCTCACCTGGTTTGGGACACCTCAGTGATTTCCAAGGTTTCAGATCCTCTACTTGAATCTGTACATTTGTAGGAAGTTTCAAAATTAATCTGTGAACAATTAGCTGGACATGTGAGCTAATATCTTTTTGTACAATCTTAGGGAATCGAGAGAGTATGGATTAGTAACGACAGTGAGGCTGGATTTTTTTCTCTCTTTGCTCCGTGAAGATGTAGCAAATACAGTCCGTGGTGCATTCTTTCACTCACGTTTCACTCACTATGTATTCTTAAAGGGAGACAATGAGAATGACCTGCACAGGCTCATATATATTTGTAAAATTCTCCCAGTTGGTGAACTGCTTAGGAAGGATTAGGAGGTGTGACCTTGTTGGAGGAGGAGTGTTTCTGGGGGTGGGCTTGAGGTTTCAAAAGCCCACACTAGGCCCAGCCTCCCTCCCTCCCTTCTTAGGCCCAGGCTCCCTCCCTCCCTTCTTCCCTCCCCCAATTCTCTTCCTCTCTCTACCTGCGGATCAGAATGTAATGTTCTCAGTTGCAGCTCCAGCCCTTTGCTTGCCTGCTTCTGATCATGATGATCATGGAATAATTCTCTGAAACTGTAAGCGGGCTCCAGGTTAAATGCTTTCTGTGATAAGAGTTGTCTTGTTCACATTGTTTCCCAAGGTCAACACAACAGCAAGTAAGACACAATACAACCAGTTACAGCTGAGGTTTTGATAAACAATCCTGAATTTTTAGTATAAGTGTGTCCCATACAACCTTTGTTGTATTAAGTACTTGTAAGTATTAAGGGTTTGTTAACCTGGCAGGGTCTAGAATCACTGAAGACAAGACTCTGTGGATGACTGGGAGAGAGTATCTTGATGGGTTAATCAACGTGGGCTGATCCGCTGTGAATAGGTGGCCTCGTTCCCTGAACTTGGACTGAAAGAACTCTCTGAGCATAGACATTGGCCACTCTACTTAACTGTGGATGCAGTGTGACAAAATGCCTCAAGCTCCTGCTGTCATAATTTCCCTGCTATGATGGTTGTACCTTCAAACCGTGAGCCAAAATAAACCCTTTCTCCCAGAAATTGCTTTCAGCTGGCTGTTTTTTGTCAAAGCAACAAGTAACTAAGGCGATTCCTGTCCAGTGTTTGGTCCTAAATGTAACTGCTGTAGGAAATCCTACCACCAGTAGCCTTTAAATTAACTGCCCACTTGGGCGTGGCCTCTTTCCGGCTGCAGGATTTGGTTGCTGTTCTCCGTTCCAACAGAGGATATTGATTTTGAGTCTCCCCTAAATAAATAACCCTCTATTATTTTCAATTCTGAGCTAGTGTGGGATTTCTTTTAAGTGTCCATCTTCATGTAACTTTTGACCCATTTTATAAGCAACACATTTTTTTTTTTGTAATTTGCAAACCCCAAACTTGCTACGTAATTTTCAGGGTCCAATGTAAGAATGAAAATGTGTCGGTCTCCTTGTTCAATTACTATTATAAGTTTTAAGATGTTGGCCTCAGAGCTCAATGAGGCATGCTGTCCTTCTAATCACGGGACCTTGAGAGACAGCTTGGCTTATGCTCCTGTGAAGCTTGCCCTGCTCTTTCCATTCGGTATGGTTTATTTGGCTACATTAATCTATAAAATAAATGGGCAAAAAGAGTGTGTTCCAAATGAGCTTTTGAGGAAAGTGTCTGAAGTGGACATTGAGTGCATCTTGAGTACAAGATACACAGGGTAGAGTCTACACATAAACTACTCTGTTTTTCTACCATGCCTACCAGGTGGGAATCAGTTTAAAAACATGAAGTGACTATCTCACAGGAACACATATAGTATACCTTTTCCTTGAAGTGATACTAAAATTAATAATGATACATTTCAAATCAATTATAGCTTCCATTTGAATCCTACGAGATTAGGTGATTAAAGTGAATTGTAACAATGTATGTACCAGCAATGTTCTTGTTTGTATATTATATAGCATGCATGTACATTTACATGTATTTTAAAATGTTCCAGGGGATGCATATATGACCTCATTAATAGTAAATACCATTACCTTTATGTTCTGAGACTGCCTACAAATAGCAGACAGCTCCTGTTTTAGTTTTCCACAGGGATAATCCCTGTCTTTCTGCAAAGCCTTTTGAGGGATTACTCACCAGTCTTTAGATTTTGGAGGCTGTCTTACTCGTATTAGTCAATTTCTTTTGTCCTTGAAGTCCCAGAAGGAAAATAGATGATGGATGTTCCAATGCCAGAGGCTGTGTCTATCACTCCATGCCCTGTTTTGACCACTGTGATGCTCTTGACTCTTGTCTCTGCTGTCATCCTCTAGACCAATGGCTGTCACGATTTGAAAAGGTCTTCCATGGCTGGCTCCCATAGTATTGTATTGTCTGTCTCCAGGGTACAAACATCTCACTGATGTCTAGCAAAGAACATTCCAAAGGGCATTCCAGGGATGAGGGTACTGGGTCATGGTGGCCATCTTTTGCCCTCAGATTGCCTGGCATTACATATGGAAGTCAAGTGATATACTGTTTAGTCCAGCGTCCAATCTTTGCTATCTAGTGGAGAAGGGGTATTGTTTCACACACATTATTCTAATTCTGAGCCCAATTATGATCAGAATTTTTTTTCTTTCTCCCCAGTAATCACTAACCAATACAATCACCTTGGGAAACAGCTGGGGACATTATATTAGAAAACATAGGATGTCAGCACAAACAGGCATGCGATAGGTCACCCATCTTGACTGTGGAAGGAGGCCCTTGCAAAGACTGTAAAAGAAAAGAAGGCAGCCACAAACAGGCTTCTGGGGTGGCAGGAAAGGGGATAATCAGAATTGCATAGCAGATCTTGGGCTCCAGGAAAATGAAGGCTATCGTAGGCTTCTGCTTGGGTGACCCTGACTAGCCTATGATGGCCTCAGAGGTTTGTGTGTTCAGTGCACACAGGCACATGTATATGTGGTAATATACATTTTTTTTGATTCTTCCAAAACTATTAAAGGACACCTTATGTAGCTCAGGCTGGCCTAAAAACCTTGATCTTGTGGTCCCCTTGTTTGTACAAGTTCTGGGATTTAGGCATATACCACCATGCTACTTTATCTCCTGACATGTGATTTATAAGTTGCTCAAAAATCTAAAATCTACATAAATGTTTTCACTTTATTTTATTTAACATGCTTAGAAACATACCACTAACATGACATGGTTAGTCAATACCAACTGAAATTGCTAGCAAAGTAACTCTTTTCTAAACCAAATACATGATCTGCTGCAGTTGTGGCCAAGTACCTGGTACAAGCAATTTAAGGGGCAATCAGTTTATTTTAGCTTATAGATTTAGAAGGCATATAGGCTACCTTTCCAGGCAGGGACATGAAGTAGTTGGTCAGATTGCGTTCAAAGTTAGGATACACAAAGAGATAATAATCAGCTGGCTTCATCCTTTTCCATCTTTTATTCAGTCTGGAACTGCAGTCAATTGGATGACATGGTCATCATTCATGGTGGGTCTTCTTTCACCACAATCAACTGAATGGCATGATCATCATTTATGGTATCCCTTCTTCCACCACAGTCAATTGGATGGCATGGTCAACATTCATGTGGTCTCTTCTTCCACCTCCGTCAATTGGGTGTCATGGTCAACATTCATGTGGTCTTCTTCTACCTCCATCAATTGGGTGGCATGGTCAACATTCATGTGGTCTTCTTCCACCACAGTCAATTGGGTGTCATGGTCAACATTCATGGTGGGTCTTCTTTCACCTCCGTCAATTGGATGGTACAGTCAACCTTCAGGGTGTGTCTTCTTCCCTGCTCAGTTAAACTTCTCTGAGAACATCATCACAGTATAGTCTCAGATGTGTCTCATAGGTATTTCCAAACCTAATCAAGTTGACAGTGAAGATCAGTCAGCATCAACCCACTCCTAGTTAACTTGATACCTAAACACACATTTTTAATCTAGAAAATTCTATTGTTACCTATCTTTAAGCCCATGACCATTTTATAATTCAAAATTTATCTTTAAGAGTGCCCCAGATATTGATAATTCTATCATTATTTAAGATCCCAAAGTTCTAATACTATCATTTTGTTAAATTGGAACACCGCCAACCTGCCTTCTCAGTATTTAAATTTTTATACCTGTGGACAAATGCTAGTGCTTGTCTTAACCGGGGGCAAAGAAAGAATGCTAATAGCTAGAAGACATGGACTTGAAAGGCTGCAAATGCCAATGCCGTTGTCTGGGCATGACATAGTCATCAGATTCACAAACTCTTAAGAACTCCTGTAATAAAGCTACTTGACAGAAGAAACGAAAAATGGTGAATCATTTTATCTCATGGTTTTAGAAGGGGTGATGTTCACCATGACATAGAAGACATGGACGTGAGCATGAGGTGGTCCATTGTATCTGGAGAGAGAGAAAGAGAGAGTGAGAAAAAGAGAGAGAGAGAGGAATACTGGTGCCCATGTTGCTTTCTCCTTTCCCCTTTGATGCAGTCTGAGAACCCAGTACATGGGATAGTGCTATACACATTCCTTCCTCAGTTAATCCTCTCTGGAAGCAAGTACCCTAATGACCAAGTTGATAATAAAGAATGAACATCATAACTGCTAAATTTTATATCATACAGTTTAAGCTTTTAAGGTCTAGCTATTAGTGTATTATTGATTTTATTGTATTAATGATTTATTGCATTAATTATTTATTAATGTATGTATAATCTTTCCTGCCCCTAAATATACACTAAGCTAAATGGTTGTAATTTTTAATAAGTGCTAAACTGTGATGCCAATGCTAAGCAGTAGTTTTTCATAGCCCGGTACAGTGTTTTTGACTAAAAAAAAGTTGTGTCTCATAAGTGATTAATGACTCAGCTTATTTTTTAAACTGAATATATATCAGTAGATAATTTATAGACTCAAATAATGAAATTGAATTTTTAGGTTGTTTGAGCCTACAGTTGTCTTAGGAGAATGCTTCATTTCTATTTTTCCAAAGCAAAAGGATTTCATTATTCTCCAGTTTCAGGTAGCAGGGTATGAGCAAAATAACATTGGCAGTTAATTGACCCTGAAGATATCTAGTAAGTACCAACTGTGTGAGCTCGGGTTTATTATTGATTTTTCTCTCTCCTTGTTACCTCTTTTGTAAATTCAATTGCTATAAGAAAGTCTTTAGCAAGAGAGTGGTGCTATTGATTGAACAATTGGCTTTTCCTCAAATTTGTTTAAAAATGTTTTACTCCTATAAATGTTACTTATTCTTCTCCAGTGGCTGCTAATTATTCCATATGTGATAACCAATAAATCTGTGGATCTAGCTGAAGAATACCAACAGAGACCCATATATCATATATCTAGATATTTGAAAATAAAGCCAAGCTAACACACAGTAAGCTAAATATATCCTGTCTTACAACTTCATAGATCCCCTTCTCAATGGCTGGAAGTTATGCTTGAAATCAGAATTTGATGCAGTTGGATAAGACAAGCTGGTCCAGCCTCTGGACCTTGGTCTGTGTATTTTCTCCTTCATCTCCAATAGTCATTTCCACTCTGAAGACTCTCAAGTGTAGTATGAGCTGGCGCGGGCTGTGTCCTCCTGCCGTCCAGCTCCCAGCCACCGGCTAGCTTACATTTGAAATAACCACACAAAAATTATATTAATTAAATTACTGCCTGGCCCATTATCTCTAGCCTTTTTTTGGCTAACTCTTACATCTGATTCAGCCCATTTCTAAAAGTCTGTGTGTAACCACGAGGTGGTTCAGCATGTATGACCCTGGCAGCCTCATGGCGGCTCTCTCCCTGATTCAGTCTTCTTCCCAGCCTTCTGTTCTCTCTACTCCGCCCACCTAAGGGCTGCCCTATCCTACAGGCAAGGCAGTCTCTTTATTGAACCAATGAAAGCTGAAAGCACAGAAATACAGAAGAACCCTCCTACACCACTCAAGTATCTCTGGTACTCCAGCTTGTGTTTCTAGTCTTTTAAAAAATATTTTCATAAAGAAAACATTGATTTTATTTTCTCTTTTGTTACTTTATTATTCTGTTTATAACAGTTTATTAGTGTGGATGCCGAAGAGTGGGTCACATCATTCAGAATGAGAGAGACCATGTAAAGGAAGACACAGGAATTAAGAACAGATTTAGGGTCATCAAGGCAGCCACCTCATGGTATCTGAATATCCAGAGCATGGTCTAGATATTAGTGGGTTGGCCAGCCTCTTAATGGGCATGTTTCCCTTGATAGGTGAAATTTCCATTCTGTAGTGAAAGGACCATTTAAAGGAAATTTAAGGCATGGACCCCCAGTGTTATTCATTGCCAGGCAGTGTTTCTTGGTATATATTTTGTCATGGTAGTTAAAACAAACAAGCAAGCAAACAAACAAACAAAACCCCAAACCAAACAAAAAAAACTAATGATGCTATTAACTTTTTAAAAACAGGTTTTTAAATTTAATTTTAGTTTGTGTTTTGGGTATTGTGCTTTTATGTGATTCTGTGTACCACATGCATACATTGGCTGCAGAGGTACGAAGAGGGTGTTGGATTCTGTGGAACTTGAGTTACAAACGGTTGTCAGCAACCATCTGGGTGCTAGGAGCTAAACCTGGGTCAGCTGGAAGAGCAAGTGCTCTGAACCGCTAACAATGTTACCAACTTTTAACATGGCAAAGCACAGTGGAAAACTTTATGACTTTGTGACCATGGACCCGTGTGTGTTTGTGCTTGCGTGTGTGAGTCCATTTGTGAAACACCTCCATCTGATGAAAGCTGCTGTAATCACTAGTGTCAGAAAGTGCTTACTCCTTTTCCTTCAATTGCCTCCTTTTTAAAAGATATTTCTTCTTCTTCTTTTCTTCTTCTTCTTCTTCTTCTTCTTCTTCTTCTTCTTCTTCTTCTTCTTCTTCTTCTTCTTCTTCTTCTTCTTCTTCTTCTTCTTCTTCT